>VZTE01001006.1:1020194-1164348 GCA_013397775.1 Eulacestoma nigropectus | reverse complement strand
TGGAAACTAGAGTAGGGCCACAGTCACACCTTGAATGGGCAGCCAAACTGAATTGCTGGTCAGGTGATTTTGGATAGCATTCTAGCTGATAAAATTTGATCCAAGAGGTTTTATTTTAATAGTTCATTCCTCTCTGACTACACTACTGCGTTACTGTTGTTGTGGCACCATGTAATAAAAGTGTTATTTTTCTAGGTCTCCTGGAATGCTTGTTTTCATAGTCCGTGGCTATTTGCATAGGTGTAATAGGAAGTTTACCAAGCTTTTTAATTGTTGGCTTGTTGTTTTTTGTTTTAGTGTTGTTAATCTTGCTGGTTTTTTCTTTATCTGCAAGGCAGGATCAAACTTGTCTCTGACTTGGCGGAGCAGAGTATGACATTTCAGTGTTCAAACAGTTTGCTGCTTGATTTGTGCAGTCCTTACCCTTCTGTTCTGCTCTCTCAGTTGATGTAATTACTCTTTCAGTTGATGTAATTGCTGCTTTGCTTACCTTGTGGCTGAGCTAGTCATGAGAGCAAACCAAGCTGTCTACCTTGCTACTTTACATTGATTTTCACCAGTGACAAAGGCAGCTGCTGGCATCTTTGAAGCGATGCAATGGGAAATCAAATAGATTATCGTCCCACGTATTTGTAACCGTCATGCTGTATCACCTTGTGTTGAGCCATGTACGAGTAACAGATTTGCATTGAGGGGTTGGAGAGTAGGTGCCTTCTTGAATTTCCTGTTTTAACCTCGTCTCCTGGCTACTAGCAGCTCTCTGTCCCTGGCAGGGAGGGTGGCACGTGGCTTTTTGCTCCCCTTTATGTTCTGAGATGCCTTGCCTGCTTGCTCTAAAAGAATTACAGATTAGTTTTAAGGGCAAAGTAAAAGTGGCAGCTGTACTGCTAGTGGCCAGCTACATTCAAGTTAGAGTTCAGTCCCTGGGCATTTCTTTTGGCTATGCACTGAAGTTTTTAGGGCAGCAGTAAATTCTGGAGGTGGCTTTTATCAGACACTTATTGAATCCCACTTAGGCAATTTGCAGTATATTTTATTTGCTTGTTATGAATTCTTTTAAATCAGACATTTCTGAAGTTTTCTGAATGGTTTTGCATGTAAAACTTTCAGACTTGGACTTAAATTTACGCAGGCAACTCTAGAAAACCAGCTTGCCTTTATATAGGATACAAGCACAGATATATCAATGTGACACCTGTTAAAATGCAATAATGAGGAACTTATTAATGTTCCTCATTTCAATTATTGTCATGTAGATAATTATTGTGATAAATCATTATCCTGTGGATATCTGCAGTTACTCTGACAATGGATACAATTTGCTGTTTCCTTTTCAAGCCTTGAGCCGATGTAAATGCTGAATATAGAAGTTATATTTTTGCTTCTGGCTCTTTTTCTTTTTTTTTTTGCTGGTGTTAAAGGATTGGATATCTTCAAGAACACCAAGGTTTCAGTAACTCTTTTTCCTCTAAGATGTAAAGCAAATATTTTTGTCTGAAGGGTGTGATAAAGCCCCAGCTGTGAAGGATAGTTTTTACCTATATGTAAAACTAAGCTTTTCCCCATGGGTAGTAGACTGCTAAGATACATACTAGCTGACTTTATTTGTTGAAGAAGCTGATGGTGGGATGAGAGCCTGTGACAGAGTTAAGAGTCCTTCATTGCCCCAGTATGTTTATTTTAACATTTCTGTTTCAGTTTGTACTTTCCCAATCTTCATTTTCTTTCTCTTTTTTCTTTTTTTTTTTAACCACCCCACTGTGGTTTTCTTCACTTTGCAGCATCCGCTTTTTACAGACATTTTGTTTTTATTCCTGATAATTCCTGACTTCTCCAGAGACTCGGTCTTTGGACTTGTTCATGTGGCTCGGCAGAGTGCTGCTTTCAGTAGAGATTTATAGCTGAGAGAAGATGGTCACTTCAGAGGTTAGTTGGCAAAATTGACCGCTGGGCAGGGAGGGAACATCTATGACTGGTGGAAATCATGAATAGCAGTTAGGGAGGACTGTCAGTACCTAATTGTTAAACCCGTGATCGGAGTGAATTGAAAGAAGAAGAGGGGGATGGAGCCCTACAGAGAACACTGAAGTCTTTTTTTGGCAGGGGTCAGACTTATTATTCTCTTAACCTCTGTAGAGAGGCAGAGCTGGATGTGGTGTGCCCATGAATGTCAGTCCCTCAAGCATAGAGGTGAAAAGGGGATGAATGAAGCATCACACTTGCTTCGAGAGCCAGAAGGACTTCATGCCTGAGAGAGCCTCTTCTGTTGCAGTGTTCTCTCACACCCACCATGGGATGCACAGTTTCCTACATTTTACGCTTGGTAGGAGACCTCGGAAGTCCTTCTGAGGAAACTAGAGTTTTGAGGAAGACAGTTGTGATGTGGCTGTATTGAAGTGGCCATCTGACCTCTGAAGAGCATTTTGGAACTGATTTGCCAGTTTGAAAGCTATGGGTATAAAGCAGGGTTTCTCCCACATACAACAACAAATTTAGCTTTTTCCTGAAATTTGAGCAGGGCTGTTTTAGTGGGTTTGGAGAGCACATAATGCAGCCATCTCGCCCCAGTGCTCCAGAGGTGGATATATTCTTATTGACAAGAACAGTAGTTGCTTGTTTGCTGCTGGTTTTAGATTGCATGAAATTTTCTAATAGTACAGAATAATACAGGAACTGATTTATGGCAGGATGTGTGGTTGTAAGGAAGCTCCAAAAACGCACCCAACACCCAAGAAGTATGAACAGCCTGAAAAAGCAGTATATATATGAATGTTGTGCTTTATTTTAATTTTCAGAATATTCTGGAGTGACATTTAGACTGGATTCCAAAGTTTGGTGGAATGAGCCTTTCCGTTGGCCCTCTAAGTAGCTCTGTCTAAATTAAGAAATGAAAAGGCCCTTTAAATTCTTTTTGCATGGCACTGGTGCTGTCATTCTCCTCTTGCTGTCCAGGACACGGGATGCCCAGGATGGGAATGGGCGATGCCGTGTAGCGGCAGCGCTTTGGGCAGGTGGGCTGGGGCTGACAGGGCTGCTTGCACACAGTCTGTGCGGAGCCAGGGTGGATTTCTGTGCTCTTGTGGCATTTAAACACTTCCTAGCCTAGGAAGGCGTATATATAGGGACCTCAGGGGATATAAAAAGCATCAAGGCAAAACTGCCTCCCAAAATACCCCAGAAGATGGAGAGTGCTGACTGCCTCTGGTCTCACCCTCCCTCATCTCTCGGCCTCTCAGAAGCTCCAGCAGCATATTCTGCTGTGACAAAAGCGTTCAAAAGCACCAGTTCTGCTGGCTCACAAACTGTTTGAGTGTCCCAAGCCACACCAGCTGGCAGTGCTGTCAGTCCCACTGACAGAGACCCCCTCTCTGGGCAGGACCCACCTGGCTTCAGGAGAGCCTGCTGATCCATCAGTGTCTCCTTTGGAGAGTTGTGTGTGGTCCTAGCCAACACTCACGTGCCCAGTGGGCTTCTTGAGGAAGGAGAATGCAAGAATTTGGGTACCTTTAAAACATAGTGAGTTTGTAAGGGAAACACTTAACTTGAGATATGTTCCAGATGCTTCTGTAACTCTATAATTGTTGTCATGGTGTACAAAGGGAAATAATCTTGGAGCATCCGTCATGAATTAACTGCTGGCTTAGTGCCTCCACAAAAGAACGTTGTTTTCAGAACTGTTTTCAAATATTTACTTGTACCCCTGTACACAACATACTTCACATTTGACTTCAGTCATGTTGGGGATGGAGAGTCAAATGTTTTTGGTTGTCTGCGACGATATGTCTCTCTCTCTCTCCCTCTCTCTTCTTTTTTCTTTTTTTCTGCATGTGAGTGTATTTGTTATAGTCTGTGTTTATTTGTAAGCACAGAAAAGTTTGGAGCTTGGCTAGATTATTAGACCAAAGATAATTAAGAAAAAAAGCAAAAAAAAAAAAAAAGTGCCTTAGTATATGTTGGGGATGTGTGTAAATGCTTCACCAGTCTAAACTAATGGTGACTTTTTTGCCGGATCCCATTTCTCTCACTTTCCTGGAACTGGATTGTTCTGTCTAGCATTCATATTGTGCCATTGATATTTTTAGGACATAAAATACCGAGATCTTTTTAAAACCTAATTCACATTGTCACATGAAGTAGAACATTCAATAGCTTCATTTTTCCTTTCATTAGAATTTTGGGACTTTTTGCACACTGAAAATAATGAGTTGTACTTAAAAAGGAGACACTGCCATGTTTCACTTCTTAAATGCAGTCTGAAAAGTGAGGACAGGTAGAGGCCCTGTCAAAAAGGAGACAAATCCCATTTTATGCACTGCATGTACATGGACCAGAATTTTCATTATGCCTTTCCTGCCCTGGCAGCCTGGTACTCTCTTTAAGATCTGGGATTTCAAATTGGGAGTAAGAACAGATGTTGTCCTTTCATTGGAAGTGTCTCATTGTGTTTAATAGTTGTCTTTTTTTCTTTTTTTGTTTCCTTTAAGCAATTTAGAGCACACCAGAAAATGCCCATCTGCTCTGCTAGTAGCCTTTGTCGTGATTTTTGATACAGCATAAACAAGGCTAATGTTTAAAGCCTTAAAGAAACTCTAGTAAAATTTCAGATGTGGTAGCACTGTTAGCAGCAGATCATTTCCCATTCAATCTCTTTTTATCGGTGCCATTATGCAAAAGGCTCTGTTTTATTCAACTCTGGGTACATCATGGTTAATGTAGTTTGGGTTATTAAGGATAAACTTTTTCATGTTAGGAGTCAGGAAATACAGTCTTAATATTTACAGTCTCACACACTGAATAATCTTTTACTTATGTTTTGAATAGATAAGAGAGCTGGGACTTGGGTTTACAAACAAGGGTCTGAACTACAAAGATGGTTTAATTGTGGTCATTTCAGTAATTAGTTTAAATCTGCATTTTTCTTGTATGCACAGTTTCCGTTTTACATACTGCAGAAATGATTTTTAGTTGCTAAACCTTGTGGAGTTCAAGCTGCAACTGGTCTTAATTACTCCAAGATGATTCTTAGTGAGGATGTAGTGAAGATGAAAACAAATATATGCGGTTGACATCCTCCTTGAGCATCAGCATTCCAACCAAGGACGTAGATGCAGTAGATTTTTGCTGGAAATAGCCCAGGTGAGCTGAACTGGAGCCTCATGTTTGGGCAGTCTGAAGGAGGCTTTTCATTTCTTGCTTTGACCATTCATAGAAAGATAATTTTGGACATATGTCCACAAATCTCATTCACAAACTTGAGCAAATGCCATTTAATAGACTAGATAGACATGTTAGCTCAACGTTGTACCTGAGCTAACAAGCTCTCAGAAGCTCAGATAAGCTTTAGTGCCTATTTTGCCCAGGGGTTCATGGCAGGGACTTTATTTGGAAAAGAGCGCTGGGAGGCAGAAAATAAGTTGAGTAAGGCTTCTTAACTTCTTAACAAACTACTTGGTTTGTTAAGAGAACTTGAGAGTTACTTGCAAAATCAAAAAGGATTCAGTAACACCTCTGAGTAGAGTAGCAGCATAACTATGTCATTACATAGTGTTGACAGTGCCTTTCAGATATTTTCCAGATAAGTGAATTACTTTTATTTGCAGTTCTGTCACTGTTGTCTCTGATAAACTTGTGGGCAGCTGCATTCTAGCCTTTGTTACAGAGCCTGGATTTCAAATCTGGTGATTAGCAACTTACTTTAGCTTACAAATAGCTCTGAGGATGTGAGAATACTCCTGTTGCCCCTCTACCCTGCTCTGGTGAGGCCCCACCTGCAGTGCTGCATCCAGCTCTGGGGTCCTCAGCACAAGAAAGACCTGTTGGAAGGAGTCCAGATGATCAGAGGGATGGAGCACCTCTCCTTTGAGGAAAGGCTGAGACATTTGGGATTGTTCAGCCTGGAGAAGAGAAGGCTTTGGGGTGACATAATCACGGCCTTCCAGTACCTGAAGGGAGCCTACAAGAAAGGTGGAGAGGGACTTTTGACAAGAGCATGAAGTGACAGTTCAAGGGGAACTGGCTTCAAGCTGAGGGTAGGTTTAGATTGGATATCGGGAGGAAATTCTTTGCTGTGAGGGTGGTGAGAGACCGGAACAGTTGCCCAGAGAAGCTGTGGATGCCCCATCCCTGGAAGTGTTCAAGGCCAGGCTGGATGGGGTTTGGAGCAACTTGGGATAGCAAAAGTGGCAAAGGGGTTGGAACGAAGTGATCTTTAAGGTCCTTTGCAATCCAATCCTATGGTTATGTGAGCCTATTTCTCCAGTGCTGTGATATGAATTTGGTGGAGTGCCTGGCGTTTTTTCTGCTGGCAAACTGATGCATTCCACTGCAGTGTGTTGCACTAATGGCTGGCTGACATCTATTTACCTGTCTCACCAGACAGAGCTATGAAGTCATTCCACGATCTCATTTTTACATGAGATGTTGTAGCTCTTGGGTATGTGCTGCACACTGGAGTTTAGTTGTGCTGGATTATTATCCTGTGAGGTGAGACCTTTGAAAACATATCCCTTTCTATGCAGTGAGTATCACCTCACTCTGCTGTTTTTCTCTCCCTGAGTACTGGAACATGTTTCTTTACTTTAGAATAAAGGAATAAATTTATTTTTCTATCTTGAGTTAGCAAAGAAGAACAAATTTGTTTGGAAAGCACTGATAGTTCTGCAATAAAATTATTTGCAGTGAGAGAAGTCCCTGCATGAACACATGGTATCAATAAACCCTGTGTGGTTCCAAAACTTGACTCGCTGTACCTCTGCTGTCACTGCATCAGGAGGAAATTACTTATTTCTGCCTTCTGACTTCAGGATGGAAAAAAAAAAAGGCAGGATTTTCAATTTGTGAAGCAGGAGAATGTGTTTTTTTTTTTTGAGGCAGCGACATGGAACACTATTTGCTAAACATTTTTTCATGTGAAATCATAAGAGCAGCACTCTGCCCTTCTCTGCCCCAGGAAAACCCCACAACCAGTACAGCCCTATTGTGGCTTTGTTTGCGAGATCAAGGAGTCACTGGCATTTTGGAACAGATCAAATCAATGCTCTGCCACTGACTGGGACAAGCACACACTGTAAGTCCCAAAGATACGTCCTATTTATAAATTTGAAGAAAAGGAGAAAAGCAATTCATAGTATATTCCTGTCTGTATAGGAAGAGCCAAGTTATAGTGATCATTGTTCCTCTAATAGGATTACAGAGTCCTGTCTTCTAAGTATCTCACTTAACCTGTGGTCTGGGCTTGTTATTTCTGAAATAGCTATGAAAATTTGTAAGGACCCCTTTTTAACCACTATCTGTGTTTTAAAAATGAGGACTAATTGTTTTGCATTGTTTTATTTTGATGGAAAATATATTCTTTGTAGTCATCTAAGTCAAGATGAATTCACAGGTTTTCTGGGGGAGTTTACTGATAGCATCCTATTCTCATGGTGTAGCAGCATAATCGAACCATTTCTTCTTCTGCAGAAAAAGATTTCTTTTATGTAAAATTTGGCCAAAGCTGACATGAACTGAACATGTGTGTTTGACAAGTGAACTTCCCTGTGTTTCAGACACATGCTGTATTAGGTACAGAAACTAATTCACTTTTCTGTAACAGTACTGAGAGTCTCTATATTTCAGTGCAGAAAGGGAATGGCTGTTTTCTCCTGCTCCCTTTTTCCTCCCTGTCCTACCAGCGCTTCGTTTCCGCACATGTGCAAGAGCTCAGAGGTGCAATTCAAATCTGCTTCTGTGTAGATGAAACGGTAAACTGAGATTTTAAATAGTTTTGTGCCCTCTAGTTAAACTCTGGCAGAAGCCAAGCATGGCAAATCAGTTTGCCCCTCTCTTCCCTTACTGTTCAGCTGTCTGACCCCTTGCTGCTCCATTTGAACCAGGGAAGTGGAATAAATCCCGAATTTTACAAGCCCAGCCTCAGGGACTGGAAAGCTTCGGAGGATCTGTGGAGAAAAATGAGGAGCTTGCCATCAGCATTTCTGCTGTGCCACGGAGCTGCTTCCCCCCTGGTGTCTGCAGGCTCCTGTGGTGCATTTGGGAAGGCAGTTCAGGGAAAAACCTGCAGCTTCTGATGCAGGATATGGCTGCCAGGAAGCTTCAGCCCATAGTTTTGCAGTAGAAACACAGAGTGTAAGGACTTGGCTGGTTTAGGCAGTCATTAAATCATCAATTGCTGATTCATCCTAGCAAGTAAACATCTAATTAAATCCAATTCTTGATGAAACAATAGAAAACACTTCCTGAACTTCCCTTCAAGGATACTATAGCCCAATAAAGTTATTGATTTTGTAAACAGAAATGCCTTTTCCCTCAAGAAACTTGAAATCTTTGTTGTGCACGTGACAGCAGACTAACTTGGGGTTGGTCTGTGGGAGGCCTGTCCATGTCCTCCTGTGTGACTGTGTAGGAGCTGGTTGTCTGCCTTGGGTAACACAGCCTGGTGTTTGGGGTGAGAGAGTGTTTGGGTTAGAGACTCATCGGGTTAATGCTGTGGAACTGGGAGTTACTGGTTCAGGCTGAGCGTTAGTATGGGTGAGGAGGTGATGGTTATGTGCCATCCAGCTGGCTGATGTAATTTCAAGGAAACTGGGACTAGTCATGGGGGAATCCAAGCCAAGCTGCTCTTCTGAAAAGCAAGGAGATACTTGCTTCCCTGCCCCGCCTTGATTTATGTGTATCTTCACTTTGACTGACATGAACCTGCTCCAAACAGGAGTTTGCTGTTTTAGTTCCCTTTTTTAGGCAGCCTAGGTCATGAGTCATCCCTGTTGTTTGTGGGCAGCTGCAGGTGTTTATGGTGTGCACAGCTGGCACTGGTCCCCATCAGTTCAGCTTGGTGTGCCCTGGAGTACCCAACTCAACCTGGTCCATGGTAAACGTGTCACCAGGACAGGGGACAGGCCTGTTGGCTTGGTTACCTGCAGCACCAGGGTTCTGCCTGCTGCTCCCCTCTGCCACCATCCTGCGTTCCTTTGGAGGACCCGACCTTGGGCCCATGCCCAGGCCACTATCCTGACAGTCTGCTGGGTGTATTTCACTGCCACCTTTCAGGACTGAGCTGTGGGATGGGGTGTGAGCATGCTTATCAGGCTTGCTAAAATTCAGAGGGAGAATTTATTTTGTAGTCTGGGCTGGAAAGCGGCATGGTCATCCTCAGCTACAGAGATCTTGTTTCGCACTGGTTGAAGGAAAACAAGGCAACAGCTGGGTCATAGGCGCCTGGTAAAAGGCACTTCTTGTTTTCCATCATATTAATGTGAGCTCTAGCAAGATGCCTTAGATGTTGAAATAGGCAGAAAATCAATAGCTGCATTTTTGGCTTTTCTGTACAGTGCTGGGGAAAGATTACAGCTGGTTTTAAAAAAAAGAAAAATAATTTCTTTTGGGCTTACAGCAAAAGGAAGTGATTAAAACTGATAAAGCCTCCCTTAGAGTGGAAACGTGTGCCATCCTGCAAGAGGGAAAAGGACCAGGCTTTGATGAACTGGGAGGTTGTGCAGGCACAATATTTTGAGAAGCAGCATTGTCTGAACTTCTCTGTAGGGAGGTTTTTTGAGTTGAAGTTCATTGAACATGTCTTAAATCTGCTCCAATCTGAGACAAGATTTTCAGCAAGAACTTTTTTCTTTTAGTTCAGACCTCAGGTTTTTGGTCTGAGACAAGTCTTCTGCTAAACCTGCAGTGTATATATGAGCATCAGAGGGTATATTATATTCCCACTCTACCAGAAAATAAATCTCTCTGGCTTAATATCAGCCTATGTACTGAAATGTTTTACTCTTGAAAATGAAGAGCGGCTTTATCCTCTTCCCTCTCCCTTTTTCTCTGTCCCTTCCCTTCTGTAAATGAATGACGGCTGCTTCTTACAAATCAAATGGGCTGATTTGCACAGCTTTGGGCTTTGTTCTGCATCTAATAACGTCACAGTGGCTCACATGAATAATGAAGTGGGGAGGCCTGTGCAGGAGGTACCCTTCTGCTGTGTGTATTACCACACAGTATTGTTGATAAAACAGGTTTCTGTGCTCACCAGGAAAGTAAAAATGGAGGATATGAATAGGAGCAAAGGCTTTCCATCTGTCTTAGCACACCTCTTTATCCTGGTGTTTAAATTTGTTTGTTTTTTGTTTTTTTTTTTTTCTTCCCTGATTGGCATTTTTGAAAGATCAGCTAGCTGCTTGCCTGTGGAGGTCTATCCTAGCTGATGCTCCATCGATTCAGCTGTTACTTTATTCACTCCAGTGGCAGGCTAATCAACCTTTTCTCTTCAAGCATGTCAAAGTGCTGAACATGAGACAGTTTGTAATTATGGAAAATAGGAGTACACTTTTTATCCTTGGGGCAATTAAATGATTCTGCACTATGAGCTAATACTATAAATAATCTCTTACAGTTGTTTTTCCTGAATGGTGAAATTTCCACTGAGCTTCAATGGGTGGGGGAATATATATAGCAAATAGTGATGATTTACAACGTAAAGCCTCAAAGCACTTTATAAAATCTGCTTCTACTCTTCCTAGCTCAGGTTGTTAGAATTTTAATACTGGAGCAAACTGTAATTCTGATGTTTTCCTGTTGCAAGTCATGAGGGAAAGAAATAATTTGTTTGCTGCTACACTGCTACTGAGCACTTCTATGCATTCAGAAAGAGAAGGAAGGACATTAAATGATGTTCTTAATTAAACTTGAAAAAATTAAATTGCATTTTATGTAAAATTTATAATAAAAGCACATGCACAATTTACATATCACTGCTGTTCTTTTTAGTCTAGCATGGCATATAGTTTTTGATAAGCACTGGCCTTTAGCATCCTGCCAGTGTGTTTAGGCACATTTGAGCAGAAATGAACTCTGGTACCTGAGCAGTTGAACCCTGCTAGCAGGACTGTGCTTTATGAGGAATTGGAACAGTCAAGAAAAGAGGTTTTCCTAATTTCCTTTGAAAGGAGCAAACGAATTGTAAGCCAATAGCCAAGATTAAGCAGTAGATGTTCTGAAATGGGGACCAAGAATCTCTGAGTCAAAGCAACAGCTGGTAAGAAAGTGAATTAATTCTATTAGTGCATCAGAAGAGCAACTGGAGAGAATTTAAAATAGTGTTAACTAATTACTTTTAATTGAGAATGCTAAGGAAAATGAAAGAAAGAAGGAAAATAATAGCAGAAAAGTACCAGTGTCTGGCAAGTACTGATCCTGGTGAGTTTGGCTTAAAGGAAAAAGATGGTAGAAAAGCTGCTCCTATGAGCTGAATTTCTGACAATAAGAGTGAGGTTTTTATGGCTTTTGTAATTGTGGGTGCAATCTGGAGTGTTCAAATGCAGCACTTGCTGCTTGTTTCAGGGTGAGCGGGGGGGAGCCTTGCTCTTGTCTCTTCCTGACCCCAGTGTTCTGTTTAAGCACAGAGATGCTGTTGAGATGCTGAAAATTGCCAGAGCCCTTTGGAAATCCCGCTTGGAGGGCTATGCTGTTTCCCTTTGTTAAATTTTTGGGTTAGGACTTTTTGACAGATCTGGCCATCTGGAGCTTGTGGCTGAACAGTCCGTGCTATAAAAAAGCAGAGCCTTCTTACTGAGCTAGGTGTGGGTGGCATTTAGATTTCAAATTGCTTCTATAGTTAAGTCTTAGCTAAAAGAGAACTCCAGTAAATATTTCTGTGTTTGTTGTGGTAAGAGAATGTCATCTTCCTCCACGAAAACCTAAAAATCAAAGGAGAGCTTATTATAAGGTAGGGTAACTGACACTGCTGACACACTCATCAGCTAATTCGAAACACATGGTTTATAACTGCTTTTTAAACTATTCTAAAATTTTACTTAGGCTCTGTAATTGTGAGGTGGCTCGAAGAGTGGTATGTGGTTTAAATCTATGGTTGCAAATGTTGACTTTACAGAGCCATGTCTCTTCATGTTGCTAAAAGGAAAAGGCTACGATGCTTTGTGGTCTATAGACCATTAATATGTGTTAAACTTAAATGACCTTAAATGAAATTATTTTTTTAACAAATAGGGAATAGCATGAAATTCTATTTTTTTGATCAGATAGAGTTTGAACTAAAAGACTCGAGGTTTGTTTTTGTTTGGGTTTTCTGTTACTGCAAAGATAGATGTTGATAATAGATAGGAAGGACTGAGGTGTACCATTGTGCCATGAAAGTCAACGTGACATCTGAATAGATCTATCTTTTTCTTTGAGATAAAGGTCTTTGTTCGGACTGACATAAATGGGCTAATGCTCTATGTGCAGTGCCAGAAAGACGAGTCTTAGTTGTTTAAATAGACTGTTGGTTATTCCTTCTCCAACTGGATTGTTGGAACAGTGGTTGAAACATCAGTGGCAGATTTTAGAACGTTTCTACTGGGTCACTTTTGATAAGTTCTTATACAAAACTTATTTTGAAATGAGCTGACTTATTTTTTCTTTTGTCTGTAGTAGATAATATTTGATATACTGGTGGAGTATTAGGCTTTGTGGGCTGTGTAGATTGGAGGGAATGACAGTGTATGCCAAGCATCTCTGGCTGAACTGAGTGAAATCCCCCTCTCTTCTCCAACTTCAGAGACCTCATTGCAGTATTAGAGTCTCAGTTTCTCTGTGGAGGAAGGACAAAAAGTATGATTTGGCGTCTTTAACTATGCAGTGCAGGCAGAGTTAATAAATACATCAAACAATAAAATACATTTTGACAGGGGCTATTGAGAAACTTAAATTCAGTGTATTAGAAAAGACGAATGCCTACTAAGCTGATTAACTCGTAACTCAGTATACCAACAGAGAATACTTTCTCTGTGCTTCATGCTGATTTCATTTCCCAGTGTGAAACTACTGCCAAGAAAATTGTTTCAACAGTGAAAAACTAGTTGATGGCCAAGATTGTTTGAAGGACAAGAGGCACAGAATAAGCCATCCAGTCTGTAAACTTGAAAAGCATCTCAGAGTCTTATCTTCTTGCTGAAAGACAGTTTCGCTCAGTCAAACCTATGGAAATCACAGCATTATCGTTAAAGTTTGTCTTACATGGCCCATGAATGATCAGTGCAGTTTATTTCTTTCATCCTCATCCTGTTGCTTTTAATTTTTTCCTTGCAAAAAGGAAGGTAATCTGTGCTGGAATAAGCATTTCTGAGTGCTGTTGTACTTTTCAAATTGCACGTATATCTGCAGCAACATTCAACAAATATTATTAATTTCCTAAACATGTCCTGTAAGAGAGTCTGGTAAAGTGTTATTGCTACTGTAGCTTGGATTCCAAACAGTAAAACGAGTGCCAGAAATTGTGTCATGGTCTCTCAGCAGCAGCAGAATATTTTATATTATTTTTGCTGGTTCTCTAGCATGTTGGCCACATCACAATGTGACTTTGTTGTAATGCTAGGAACATTACAGCCTGCTACTCTCTCGTAAACACATTTTCACCTCCAGCTGAACTACTGAGTTCAAATGCTTCAATCAGCACAGCAGTATTAAGGTTTGGGAGATCAGTCTTGCTCTGG
Source organism: Eulacestoma nigropectus (assembly GCA_013397775.1). NCBI lineage: Eukaryota > Metazoa > Chordata > Aves > Passeriformes > Eulacestoma > Eulacestoma nigropectus. The sequence continues at coordinate 1,150,864 of VZTE01001006.1, read as the reverse complement.
GTTCCATGGGATATGTATCAAAAGGAGTTTATGACCTTTGATCATGGGTGTTAAGTGGATGGCCCAGCCGTCTGTGCAGAGAGGAGAATTGTGATTTAGTGCCTTGGACAAAGTAGGCTGGAGAAAGGAGCCCTGGGTGGGTCATGTAGCTGAGGAGAGAGGAGGGAGACAAAGAGGGGGGGAAGGATGGCATGAGCATCCTTGGCAGGCCCTAGAGAAGAGGGAGGGAAGGATGTTACTGCTTAGTAGCAAAGGAGCTGCGAGGTATTTCGTTTACCCATTTTCCAAACCTTTCAGAATGCTCCTCACTTGGTTACCCTGGTCTCTTGCAGGCTGGGCTGGTAGCATGATGTGACCATAAAACCAAACAGGCAAACAAAACCAAAACCCAAATAAGCAAATATGAGATGAGTCTCGCACAGGTGAGGGGTGAGGAAGTAGAAATGGTGCGCATGCACCTGATGATAAATTGGAGGCAACATGTCATGCTCTTTATAAACTTTTTGGGGAGAGAAGCCTGGAGCTAAGGGACTAATAAGTATGGACTGATTTGATGCTATATAGATTTAATATTTGAAGCTTTCAAACTGCAGCAGTAGGAGCCTCTAGAAAATGCCCTGCGTGGCTCTCACTGCTTGCATTGTGTTGTTCCTTCTTCCCCTAACTGGTGTCATGACAAAGAGCTTGCTTTTCTCTAAAGGGGCTGTGGTTGCCTGTGAAAAAAATCACCATATAGCTATGTTGTCCAAAACAAATACTTGATCTGTTAGTGGTTATCAGCTGAATACAAAGCTCCTGAACTGTTGTAGGAGAAAGAATCAAGTTTCTAAACAGTGCATTGAACCTGCAATGATTCTGCATCTTATGTTGACCTGAGAGTTCATTTCTGTTTTTCATACGTGGTTTGTTTGCTGTAAATAATAAACAATATCCACTTTTGGATACATACAAACACTAAATATTTTACTAGATGCAGTAATCTAACAAAGCTCTTGGTCTGTTGAACAGCTGTTTGTTGCATGTAAAAATATGCCCTGTTTGGATATCATATTTTTTCTTTAATTGGGTAATGCACGTGTGCCTTTTTGTTTGGATTTTGCTTTTATGTCCTTTTACAGATACTACTTGTTTAAGTTTTTCCAAGGGAAAAATGCTTAGTTTCCCAAGTACTTAATTCCGTCAATTGAAAAATGCAGTTGAAGGAAAATCTTTATTCTATCTCAAAATTACTACTAAAGAAAACTAGTTATAAGTAAAACATCTGAATTTCTCCAAAATATATGTTGCTGCATGGCAGCAGAGCACATCTGGATTCAAATTGCAGCCCAGGGGTTTCAAGGTCACGATATTCTGAGCTTCAGGAAAAGACATTTTTGGTACAGGAAATCTGTTGGCTCTTATTATATTCTTTAGGTTCTCTACATGACATCATGCTTACTGGCCTAAGAACACAGTTAGTGGGAAATAATTCTGCTTATTCATGCACAAGTCCGGCTATACCCAAAGGCTTAAAATGCTCAGTGTTTTATAAGGTTGTGAGATTTCTTCTTACTGAGTAGAAATTGCAGTTTATGGTGTAGTTATTGCTCAGGGGTCTCCTGTTTCCTTTATCTTAAAGATGTTGTCAGACAGAACACGCCCTGATGATGCATTGACATTTTTTTCAGTGAAGAATATGACATTTTGTTCAATGAAGAAAGATAGCTACATTTCCCTAAAATTCTGTTATTTTGTTTTGACTTTGCTATTTTTGGAAAAACTTCAAGATTATCTTTACTTGTTCCTGGAGGAGGTCTAAGTAAGCCTCTGAGAAAAAGTATTCATTTTGCTTCTGTGGGTCTTTATGTTCTGAAAAGTGAATACTTTTATCACTTATGGAACATTAACACTTGGAAGGTTTTGAGTTTTTATTGGTTAGTTTTTTTTCCCTGGATGTGTGAAGGACAGATTGTAATTATTGTTGGTTATTTGGTAGTTTGTTTTTTTTTTCTAATTCTCAGCTGGCGCTTTCTTTCTTTGCAGCTTTGCTCTGTCTGATGAAGCTTACAGGTCTTTAAGGGACCAGGACAAAGACCAATGCATCCTTATTACAGGAGAGAGTGGAGCTGGCAAAACCGGTAAGGAGCAGTTTGGACCTCATTAAAAAACATTCAGGGTTGTTCAGTATCCCTTTCTTCTTGTAAAGGGATACTGGAGTCTGTAGGAGCTGAGAGATGTCAGTAACTCTTTGTGTCTGGCCATTGCAGAAAGGGAGTGCTGTCACACTTGTTGCTGCAGGTGTGAACTCACATAAAATAGTGGTTTTTCACACTGTCACCATGTTGAAGTCCCATTTCATGTTAGTACAGTGTCCTCATCAGTATCCAGAGTTGTGCCAAAGTAATGCTGACTTGTCACAGGGTATTGCAAGGTCCAGAAAACATTTAGGCTCTCCCGGTAGGGAAGGTGAAGACATGGAAAACAGAATGCTCTGGGTTTTCTAGACTTGATACTTCCACTTGTCTCTCAATAAATACATGCCTTTAAAAACTGGATTATGCTATTTAACTAAGGAAAAGAAATAACAGTAGCTGATTACTTTAGAAATTTTATCAGCCTTTTGCACACTGTGCTCAACTGCAGTGCTAAGATTGGCTTGTGTACCAGAACACTGAGTTTCTAAGGCAAAGCTGACACTTCCTTGAAAACGACTGCTAGTTTTTAAACTGGAAGGTTAGAAACCAAGTGAGGATTGCATAACTGCAGTACATTTTAGGTAGACCTTAAAAAAGAAAGAAGCCAGTTATTTTCAAAGATAGCAATTTAAAACAGAGGTGTCTTGCGAAAGAGGCAGCGGGTAGGAAGGCATACATCTGTTTCCAGGGAATTTGAGAGATTTTTCCTTTGAATCTGAGACTATGTGGGGCTTTGTGTGCTTATTCTGAGCAAGACTTAAAGTAGGTAACAAGAGGTTGCTTTCCAAGACTTTTGTGAAAATATAAAATGTAGACTTCATCTTTGGTGCTCTTTGATTAGTGGCATCCAATTGAGAGGTCTTGAAGTCTTGTAATATAATCCTTATTTACAGTTCAATAATAGGAAAACATGTTCAGTAAAAGTGTAGATTAAAAAACCCAAGTTGTTATTAATATGACTATTTGAGGTTCTGTCTAGAAGTTCAGACTTTAGAAAAGAGTCCTGTACTGGTGTTGTTTAAAGTCTTGATTTCCTCACAAACCGTAAATTATCAAGCACCTTATACAACTGAGGTACACATATTGTTGATTTGTTCATTTGAAAGGTGAACCAGAGGTTGAGTTGTTGAACTTCACTATGTGTAAATAGTAAATCTAGATTTGTATAGAGATTTTGCCTGTTCTGTAATTTTTGTAGCCATGTGGGAAATAATATGAGTTATTCCTTTTTTTTAAAGGTAAGTACATAATAATATAGGATTTGAAATTCAAGTCATTAATTGACTTGGAATCTGTGATATTCTCTAACATTTAATGTAACTGCTGTTGCTGAAATGGGTCTATGAGGTGAGAACTCAGGTTTTCATTAAAAATAAAGGGGGTGGTAGTGCAGGGGGGTGGGTAAAAAGTTCCTGGAGTTAAGGAAACAAACTTCCTAGTACAGATACACTGTATCTGTGTTTTAAATTTTTGGTAGCCAGAATATGTGACATTTTTGCCCTGGAAGAACTGAAACTGAACTGTCATCAGTTGGGTCTTTTTATTTACTTCCGATTTTGACCTTGTTTCTCTGCATGTTTGTAATGTTAACTGATAGTAACATAGGGCAAAGAAACATGGTGCATCACCAGAACAAGTGGTGTATTTAAATGTTTTGAGATGTTAGGGTGATAATTCCCTTTCTGATGTCTTTCTTAGGGCAAACAGAGTTCCTAATAAGAGAAAGGGCCTTTATTTTCTTTCACTGATGTTCAAAGCCTGTATTGAAATCATTGTGTGTGAACTACTATAATAGCTTTTTTCTGCTTTGGTGCATGCTTCTCTCGGTGATTGAGTGGCTGTGCTTAAAGATGGTGACTGTTTTAGGAAATATCTCAAATTAAATAATTTGGTAATTCCAAGCTCTGAAGGGAACAGATCCTTAAAAAGGAGAGCTGGGTTTGAGGCACAAATAAAGGAGATGGGAGCCTTCTGAACACAAACACATCTACAGTCTTTCTCCTCGCTTGCTTCCTGTGTGGCAGGTTTGCTTAGTTTTCTCTACAACATGGGATAGTAATATAATGCTAACAAACAAATTTGGTTAAATAGGAAAAAGCAAAATCTGAGGGATAAAATCTCATCTGTCAGTTCTTTCCTGAAATGAGACCCTTAAATTTGTAACAGACCTCTGAAGATATGTTACAAATGTAATATAACGATTTTTTTTGTATGACCACAGTCTTGAATTGATAGGGTTTCCAGCCGTTAGTAATTACATTGTATATAAGCCAATATTGCCTTAAATTTCATTGTCTTGCATCATAGTAACCATTACAGACTCTCTTTTAAACAGAACATTTTCCAGCTGCTTTTTCCTTACCAGCAAATACATAAGGGTTGGATGGATTATCTAATATTTGTTTCTATCGTGGGTGATTGACACCCATATGAACCGGGCTTTGAGAGCCTGCAAATTGTTCCAGACTTTGTTAAAAGCCCCTCCAAATTAGTTTCATTGTTTAAATGAATGCTTGCTCTGTTGGTTATACTTCCAAACAGACTGCAGCACGTTATGTGGTGTTGCAGTTACTCAGTTGCTTGTAGTTTAGAGTTGTAATTACATGTATACGAGTGTTGTATGTTTGCACTTGTTGTGTATCTGCTGATATAAACTGGTTGAATTTGGTGTCTTGGAACTGCCTGAGCCTGTTTATTTTCGGGGTAGATTAAAACAGTTCCGATGTGTCAGCAGGGGATAATGTCCTTCCCTTGAAGAATGCCTCTTACTGAAGCTAAATGAAAAAGGAGCAGGTAATGTGCTGTATCCAGTGGTGGTTTTTTTTAGCTTGGGTAGAGGTTATGGGTATTTAAATCAAAAGGATTGCTGATGTAATGGCACAGGCCTCATAGCAGGGTATGCTCCTTCTGCATTTCCAGATGGTACAAAAATGCAGGAGAAAACTGAAATGAATGTGCTCTGACAGTTCCTGTCTGGCATTGAGAAAATGTGATGGAGATTTAGTCTGTAAAATAATGTTGTAGCCTTTTTGCCAATGCTTATCACTGTTTTATTTGGCTCTCCCCCACAGAGGCGAGCAAACTTGTCATGTCATATGTAGCTGCTGTGTGTGGAAAAGGGGCAGAGGTTAATCAAGTAAAAGAACAACTTTTGCAGTCAAATCCAGTCCTGGAAGGTAAGAATCTCAGAGTATGTACGAGCATATTACCTGTGTGTGTACTGGTGTTTCAGCTGAGCTGCTTTGGAAAACTGTGCCTGGTGATGTTTCGTTGTTATTTGGTGTCCAAAACCATAGGAGATGCTTTATGTGAATACAGCTGCAAGATTTTATTCAGATCTGTGTAGGTTTTCTTGAGAAGAAGATGGTTTCCCTCATGAAGGAAGAGCTTAGGAAGTTAGGTCATACTTCCCAGCCTCCTCCTGCTGCTCTCGGAGGGCTTACCCTTTCTTAACCCTGCCTTGCCGATACTTGTCTGTATCAAAAGACTTGACTTCAGTTCAGTCCCTCTGATTCATTTCCTTCCAAATCATATTATTATAGTCTCTAGTAAACAAGCTCTGTAAGGGATTATTTCTCTTTTAGGAAAAAAAAAATGGGTGAAGAAATGGATCTTAGAAAAAACAAAGCCAATCCATATGCATGCCTGTTGTTCCCTGAGACTTATTGTTCCCTGGATCTGGTGGCTGTTGGCCTGTCTTCCTGACAACTGCCATTCCTGCTCTCCCATGAAAGACTTTTATTTTTTTAATTAATTGTTTAAATTTAAAGATGTTGGCTGCCAAAAACAGGATCATCTTTTTTTTTTCCTGGAGATAGGATATATGATCCTCAAAGCTTGCAGTTTTGTCCCATTGTCTAATAATTGCCTTCAGAAGTTCCTTGGTTAGCATTGACTTATTTAGGTCTATTGTGTTGATTCCTGGCTCAGTCTTTCCCAGAATTCTTGGGGCTGTTGTGGTGCTGAGACAAAGTCAGTTGTCGAAAGACAATTTTACACTATGGCTGGATCATATGTGGTGTTTGTAAAGACTGTTGAGTGTCAACATTATGTTCATTGCTTTGCTTATATGTGATGAATTGGAGTCGGTAGGGGACAAGCACTCTACAAGTGAGAACAGAGGGAAAAGTAAAGAATAAAAGGAAAGGGAGTGCAAGAAAGTGGGCAGAGAGCAGTGGGGAACTGGATGGTTAAAACGTGGTCTTTGTACACAAACTAGAAATTGTAGGCAAAGACTTGTAAAAAAAGTTAAATAAAATGTTGACATTTAAGAATAATAGAAGTGCTGGATAAGCCTTTCTTTGATGATCAGCTGTGCTCCCCTTAAAGCTGAATGGGGGGATTGCAGCCTTCCATTGTTTTGGATTCACAGAAAAGAGCTGCGTTGTTTTATCACTGTTCTGGAAGCAGATTTCAGATATAGGCAGAAATGGCATGGTGGGTACAGAGGCTTATCTTGCCAAAGCTAGATTGTTCTCCAGGCACTGCCAAATGTGTTTGATTTCTTGTTGGTTTGTGAAGCTTTGTTTTAATGTGAGAGGAATCAGCTAAGCTTACTGAAGCTTGCCTTATCATTTTAAGGTACTATTTGCTCTACTTGGTGTGCTGGTAATGCCTGTTTAGCTTTTTTGGAAGGTCGGACACTGGCTTATTCCATAACGAATGAAAACTGAGCAAGCCTGGCTGCTCATATAGGTTTTAGACAGAAATTAAGCATTTGTGGTCAGATTTATTTTTCTTTGGTTATGTAGCTCTGTTTCAGTCAAACTGCAGTGCAAGAAAATGACATAAATGTTACATATGCATAATTTATCTTATGGGGTTATTTTTTTTAAACTACAGTTGCTACTGTAAATTAACTTTTAGAAACAATGAACTTTAGGGAAAACCAAGGAATGTGTCTCATGCTTTATAACAGAACGTTTGTGCTTGACTTCATGCAGTTATAAATGACTCTACTGTTCAGCACTGTGTTTAAGAAAATGCAGCTCAGAGATTTGGTCGTTGAAAAAATGATTTATTGCAGGGCATAAAGACTTTAAAAACAATTCTTTCACTTATCCTGGCCTTTAGGATCAACAAACTTTTCATTTTGGCTCTAGTTCTTTGGTCAAGAATAAGTCTACTCATGCAAGTTTGTAGAAGCCTAAAGGCATGTATTTATTTCTGTCCAAAAAACATTGACTTGACTTGATCTTTGAAAATATATATGCTGTGTAAATAAATACTGGGATAAATAAAGTCTTTTGTTGGAAGTAGGAGTGCTGTACCTGATGATGTAGGGGACACTCCTGTTTGACTCCATGTGCTTGGACAATGTGTGAGTTTTAGGGCTTGAATTGTCCTCCAGTCTGAGTTCTTGTCCTGCCCATGCTCTGAGATGGTGACTGCCCATCTGGATGTAGCCCTGGGAAGTCCTTTCTCAAAGAATTTTCATTGTCATAAAACTTGAGCTAAAGAAATTGAAACCAAACTATTCAGAAAGCTAGTTTAGGTCAAGCTGAAGACAAACTTTCATTATAAGTCTGACTGATTTCAGCTGATTAATATTCAGCTTAAGGTATGACTAATGAGTTGAAACTGTGTAAATAAATCCATTTCAAAGCATTGATTAAACTGTCCTATGCAAACAATTTTTAAGTGTCATTCCGTAATTTCCTCAGTTCTGGCCTCCAGCTTTTAACATATTCTATTCTGGGAATTAGGATTCATTGTTTTCCTCTGAAATGAAGAGGAAGAAGTATTTCCTGTATTTAAAGTTATTTGGGTAATAAAATCGTGAATTTGTTGATTCAAACCCCAAAGATATATGCTTAATATGGGTGCAGTTTTGCTTTGGAACCATTTCCTCTTGTATGTTTTTCTTTAGCTTTTTTAAACAAGGAAAATGTTGAGACTAAACTTCTTTGGACTTCTATAGGTTTTCCTCATTTGTGATCATGTCTGTCACACTCTGTCCCCAGGGACTGATGCCTCTACAATGAACAGGGTATTGTTTCTCAGAAGTCTGTAATTCCTTTAAATATATAATCAGACCTAGATATTTTAGCATTTAAATATTTTTTTACTGATAGATTTGCTTGTCATATTTGTTTTTCTCTTTTCCAGCTTTTGGAAATGCCAAAACTGTGCGAAATGACAACTCCTCTAGATTTGTAAGTATTTTCTTCATTCCTTTTTGAGGAGCATGCTGTGCTGTTGGCTATTTCTGTTTTATCATGTATCGACCATCAAGGCATCTGTAAAGAGAGAACAGATAATTTGGGGAGCTTTCTTGTAGTTGTCTGAGGACTGTGGTGTTTGGAGAAGGCAAACACCTTCAGCAACAATCAGTATTTCATTTTGTACATTGGAGCATGTTCTCCTTCCTCAGTGTGTTAGTAGGGCACTATTAGTGACACCTCTTAAAAGATGTTTTACCTCCTTGCCAGAAATCTTCTTGGTTTCTGATATGGGCATAGAGTTCAGTTGGATATCAAAGTAGAGGCTAAAAAAGAAAAACAAAATTAGGATGTGGCAGCCTGTGACCGGATGGAAACATAATTACAGTGCAGCTGGATTCTTTAATTTTTTGGCACTGGTGGCTTTAGTGTCAAGAGACCATGTGTCCAGCAACTGGTCTGCTTAGCAAGTAGACCTTCCCATGTGATCTTGTTTTCCATTCATATGTATATATTTTTTTTGTTAAAATCACTTCTTTAGGTTCCCATTAGCTTTCTATAATGTTTCAAAATGTGTTTACAACTTCAGTTTCAATATAAACATGTATAACATTGCTTTTTTGCTTAAATTCTTTATAATCAGCCAGATGAATTCAGCCTTTTTTGGGCATGAAACTGAATGTGAAATTATCAGAATTGACAGTTGGAAAAACAGAAAAGTTGAAGCTAGATTTGAGAGGTTTGGAAGTGTGAGTACTTACCGTAGATTCTCCTGCTAAAATCAGGAAGCTGAATACAACTCTGTCATTTTCTCACTTGTGTCCAGAAGAGTAATATTGTGAGATGTCTAAAGTTGACAACAGAAGGAAGATCAATACACTGGGAGAATGGTGTGTTGTGAGTAAAAGCAAATGGATAAAAGTGCTGGACATGGTGAGACTGGAGAGCAGCTTTTTTTTCCACTTGGGAGATTTCCTCCCCTTCCCTTTTAATTCTCAAGAGTTGATGATGTTCCACATTCTGTGAATGCTCCTTCTGCAGCTCACCACCTCTGATTGTGAACAGAGCAAGGGGTCTTCATCACAAGGACAGGGCCAAAATTTGGGGCACCTGTAGAGATTTTAAATTTATTTTTAATAGAAGGGGTAGAAACACTGCAATTGTCAGACATGACATACTAAAGAAATGATGAGCAGACAGCCTAGAAGTCTTTCCAGGACAAAGTGCAACTAACAACTATTTTGCCTTTCAAGTCCTTGCTTATAAACACAGAGCTAAAAATACTTTAGGAAACACCCAGCTGTCCCAGTCCTTGGGAAATGAAAATTTAATTATCTGATTTAATATTTCTATCTCTGAAATTCGAATCAGCTCAGAATTAACCTTGAACAAGACAGTACAAGTACTGTCCTGTCTAGCTACCTCATCTGGCAGCAAGGAAAATAGAGTTAAAGTACAGTCAAGCCAATCTCGACAAAATACCCGGTAAATTAGAAAGTATCTTTGAGTGAGTCAGTGTAAAGTGCTTGGTTTTTTATGTTCTGTAATAAAAAGTAAAATAGAAAAATAAACAAAAACCCAATCTCTTCCTAAATGCAGTGAATAAGGAAGTATAAACACAAGGCTTTTCCATGTGCTGGTTTTGTCATAGAATCTCTAGAATTATTTGGGCTGGAAAGGACCTTAAAGACCATCTCATGCCAACCCCCTGCCATGGGCAGGGACACCTTCTGCTGGACCAGGTTGCTCAGAGCCCTGTCCAGCCTGGCCCTGAACCTGCCCTGCTTCTCTGGGCAGCCTGTTCCAGTGGCTTGCCCCCCCAACAGTGAACAGTGTCCTCTGTTCAGTATGTGCCAGAGGGTGGAATTTGGCTGAATTACTACCAGCAGCTTTTATCTTTCTTAACTCCCTTGCCAATGCGAGCAGCACTGCTTTTGCCTTTTCTGCACAGTGTGGGTCTGTCCGTTTTGTCGCTGTTAAATGTAGCTGTTACTACATTAAGCACTTGTCAAATAAATTAAAGTGATGCAAAGACCAGAGCGGTCTTCTGTGATGTGGAAAAGTCAAGCAGAAGTCAAGGAAACGCACTGCGCCAGCAGGGCCAGGATTGAAATCGCCTGTGCGGTGACAGCCCGTTAATTGTTGCCTCTGGTCTCCTGAGTTACGAGGGAAAGAGTTCAGCGGGAAAAATCCATCACTTTTACAAGGCAGGCACACGCTCGGGGACAGACGTCCCGCGATTACGAGCAGCGCTCGCTGCCAGCCGCTCCTTTGGGCCAGACTGAGTGGCTCTCCTTCAGCTGCCTTGATTCACGCTCTGAGAGTTCCCATTGAGAAGAGAAGGCTGCCTGCAAGATAATTTCTTCCTGCATCCTTCAGTAAATAAGCACGGCGATACCTAAATGGCTGCAGGGATTGTTTGGTGTTCCTGGCACTCCGATGGAAGTTTGTATATAATGTGCGTTTTCTTCGTAGAACCTTAGAAACTGAGCAAGTTACTGGATTGCTTTGCAGACCTGTTTAAAGATGTTTTCATAAAAATCCCTGGCTGTGATAATGTCTTAGAAAATTTGAATAATTTTCTGTTTTTCAAAAATCTGACAGGAGATTGTCAGATCACTCTTCTAACCTTTCAACCAACTAACTTAAACAATGTCTTGAGCAGTTTTTCTTAAACAGAAATTATAATCTTAAAATCTGTTGCTTTCACAGGGAAAATACATGGATATTGAGTTTGATTTCAAGGGTGACCCACTTGGGGGAGTTATAAGCAACTGTGAGTATTACTTTTGGTATCAGCATATTCCCAGATGAAAATGTTTTGTATAAAAAGGAAGATGGTTAAATTATTGAAGAGATCAGCTGTGTTTGTCTAATAGAATCTCTCTCCATCATGTCATAAATTCTGCTTTTTAATTTGCTTGCCGTTATGGTGCTGAATAATGTACCTTAGAGTGAGTGAAAACAGACTTGAAGAAGGAAGCATGACTATTGAATTTACCGTGTTGTTTCAAAGGTACTGAGTGATGTGTGTGAGTTTGTGTGTTGTCTCTGAAGCTGGTGGCAGATGCAAATGGATAGCTGAGAGTCTTTCTGTGCTTGAATCCCTGGAATCAGTTGTGTCACTAGGTTTGATGGGGCATGTATTTATGGCAGATGATGTCCAGATGATGCTGTCCTGTAATTTGCAAGGGTGATACAAAGTCTGCTGGAGATCACTATGAGATGAGTATGTTCACTTGGAACCAAAGCCTTCTGTATTAATTTATACACCTCAAAGTGTAGGAAAAGGTTTATAATGAGAGAGGATGAACAGCTGTTGAGTTTAGGGAGGCAAAGGTGGCCTTGCAGGTTGTTTTATGACACGTGTAGCAATTCAGAAATTCTGACCAGCTCTCTGTTGGGAAGAAAAAGCCTGGGAACAGAATGGCAGCCCAGAATGCTTTGACTTGCTTTTCTTTTGAGGGTTTAAGTGCAGCTTTTAAAATAAATTCCTCCTCGGTGCTATATAAAACTATATTTGTTTAGTTTTCTTATTTTTAAAAGGGGAGGAAGAGGGCAGAGAGTGACTATACTAGGTGTCACTGACCTAGCCTTGACCTCTCTTTCCACTCAGCCGAATTCATTGCTGCTTCTAAAGATGTGACTTTTGACTCCGTTGGCATTTTACTGGTTGTGAAACAGTGAGACTCACCCAAGGTGAACTGTACTCTCCATATATAACACCAACATTTTAAAAACACTATGAAGAACTTTGCACATAAATGTAGGTTTTGGCTTTTTTCAGAAGGCAGACATTTTTTCTGGACCAGGTCACCTTTTGGAACTGTGCCTGAAGAGCATGATTTTTGTGACAGAGTAGATCTTGAAACTCAAATTAGTCACTATATGTGTTTATGGCTATCTATTAGCTTTGACATTTGGCTGTCAAGAAAATTAGGGGCCAAACATAATATATTCATAATAATTAAATGTAAGCGGAAAGGTTCTAAAAGGCTGTTACTGGTTTCTTTTTATTTCACATTCAAAATAGATACATAAAAATGAACCCTCCTTTGTAATGTGGACATTTAACAGTCTGTCTTTGAAAGTACTGCACTGAATCATGTAATTAAAATATTGTGTCATATCAAAAGGCAATCCAAATAGTTGGTCTGTAGTTTATCTGCCCCATAAATCTCTGCATGGTGCAATTATAACATTACATGTAATGGTAAAGATGTGTATCAAATATGTATCAAAGGGCAGACATATTTTTGGATCTATCTAAAATACGTCTATTTTAGGCATTCTTTCTGTCTTGTCACATGTAAGAAATATCTAATAGCAAGGAGATTAATTTCAATTTAAGAATAAAGACCTGATGTGTAAGCCCTGTTGTGGAAAAGATGTTACTTGTTGAAATATGAAACGCCCCATACTTGGCAGGGTATGTCACAGGTAAATACTGAGTTCCTGTAGCAGCATGTTAATATATCTCATCTTTGATTAAACGTTTGCAAAATTGGATACTCCATCCATCTCTCCTTAAAAGAGATTTTAACTTCTCTGCAGTTTCAAAGCAAGTTGCTTTTGCTGCCTTAGATTTTTTCCACACATCTGCAGCATTGCATTGCAACACAAATGTTTCTTTTTCTGTGGGGCATCACCATTCTGAAGATATTGGGTGCCTAAATTCTTTTACACCACTCAGAGTTTACTCTGGTTTAGGTCAAAATCAGGATTTGTCTTCATAATTCACCAAGCATGAAGTCAAGTAGTGCTGAATTTTCCAATCCTTAAAAGGGAAAGTATGATTATGAAAATATTCATAAATATTCTTTGATTTCTGACCATCTGTTGGTTTGGTATTAATACAATGTGAAGATGACATCATAATGCTGTGATTAAACTGTAATTGTTGGTTTTGACCAGCTTGATTTCCAAACATCAGTTAAGGTACTGGGCTTTTAGTGCCACAGCTATGTCACCAAGATGTATTCCGTACTGTGAGTGGCTTGAAGGAGACACCGTGAACATCTAGGTCATTTTGGTGGTGAAAATGGTAACCAAGATAAGCTACTAATTTTATCAGACTGGTGTAGATAAGCAGAGACCCATTAGACTGAAAAGTCTCTTTTGGAATGGCCTGTTCTGTCCTGCTCTGGAATGCTGTGGAGCTCTGTGGAAGGCTGGTCACTCTGCCCGTGGTGACCCTTCACGTAGTGGCTGATGCTGCTGTGACCTTCCCTCAGGCCATTCTCCTGGTGCCCTTCAGTGAGCTCCTGCTTCTTAATGAGAGGGGTTGACCTAGGAGTGAACCTTTCACAGGGTGGAGTTGGAGGGTGACATTATCATGACAGTGCACACTGCATGTCTGCCCTGTCCAGTTTGCAGCCAGTGGGAATGTCCAGCTGATAGATCCGAAGCGTTTTAATGTGCCGTAAACAGAAGGGTGAATCTTTTGAGTAAAATCAGAATGGAAATAATGAAATGGAAGGGATCTGTGGCATCTGTAAATTCAGAACTGGTATATGTACCCGAACTGAAAATAATGTTATGTTTGAACAGTGTAAAATCTGTGCAGTCTCATTTCATGTACGGTACACGGCAGCTCAGATCTTCCGACTGCGCTGATTTCCCAGGAAATCGATATACTGCTACATCATCGTGAACAGTCATGAAAAGAAATTGGGAATGGAAAATTTGAAATGAATGTGATTTATGCAAACTTCAAGTATTTTACTCCAGTCAGGAATTTTTTCCCCTGAGACTACAAGACAGCGTGTGTTGCATTTGTTTGATCCTCCACCAGCAGGTGTGGGGGTGAGTAGGAGGGTGAAGAAGGCTGCCTGAGGTGTGCTGTAAGCCTGAGTTGTTAGTCCTGCCTTCCTGTTAGCTTTCTGTGAAGGTCCTGGCTCGTTTTCCTAGTCGCTGGGAAATGCTGGAGCCCATGTAAGGTGCTCAGTCCTGGTGCCAGCTGCCAGCCAGCCCATCCATTCTCGGGTGCCCTGTTTCATGTGCGTGGGGTTAGGAAATCCAAACTAGTCCTGTGAGCACTGCTGAACAGGAAACCCTTGGTGTGTTGCCACCGGGACTGTAGGCATCCCAACACTGTTTAGTAGCAAACATCAGTCCCTGCTTAAAGGTGTGCTGCTGCTTTAAATGGCACCTGCAAACAGGTGAATGGCATTTACATTTTCTCTCTCTGAATTGGGTCTGAGGTGTATCCACTGTTTCTGCCCTCCTGCAGGGCCTTTACAATCGCTGCTGTTGCAGTGGGCAGTCTTGTCAGCACTCATGCGCTCAGAGGGCTTTTTTCCAGAGCACTTATGAGTAAAGGCAGCGTTGGAGTGTTGCTCTCAGCTGGATGTAATATTGAGGAAATAAATTACAGAAAAGAGCAGTACTGTTCTTAGTTTTCCATTCATTATAACTACTCTGTTAGTGAGGATGAGAGAAGGGAGAACGGTAGTTTCTTTTCCACACAATAATGCATATATTATGTAAAAATAGGTATGTCTGGTTTTGAAGTACTAGGTGCTAGAGCTTTTTTCAGCTCTAAAATGTGACTTTGTCCACAGATGCTGCATCTGTTTTGTACTTAAGTCAGTGTTTGTGTGCACACTTGGTTTGTTAGTTTTGTGACTGGTTTTGTGTACACTAAATTTGATGGCTGAAGTGGTTTTGCATAGTACAGCTCAAAATGTTTCACAGTTACAGTAGTTTAGACCTTTTGAAAAGCATGGATCTTGCAATATCTTTCCCAGAATTTTTTGTAAGTCTTAAATTTTCATGTTTCACCTGGAATTTCCTGCTGAAAAATATCTGGCTTTTAGCATTAGGTGATCTTTCCTAATCTGCCTAAGCCCTTCAGTGATTTAATGATTAACTAGGAGATAACAGTGGTGCAGGTTGTGAAGTAAAGGATACACAATGCCCGATCTGGAAAAGCCGTTTTTAACCAGCACAATGTCCTTAGAGTCCAAGTAACAAGAGATTAAGAAAGGGTCCTGTTTTGCCATCTTTTCCAACAGCATGAAAGGAATCTATGACGTTTATTTAAGGCAACAACTTTTTTTTCTTTTAAAGCTAGCAAAGTGATAACTTTGCAACTTATTCTTTTTTGCAACTTGTTTGTTCATTTTAAAAGTCGGAAGTAATTACTCACTTACTGAGAAATCTACAGCCTGAGCTGTTATGTGATTGCTGTTGGAAAGCTCCTTTGCTTCGGGAAATATTGCACAAATTGGACAATTAGACATTTTGGGATGAGATACCCATTCTTGTGGATTTTCTTTTTGATTTTTTTTTTTTAATCTTCACTTGTTGCAACATCTCCCTTGGTGTTCCTCTTAGCACAGTTGCCACCATTTAGGCAATGATTTTGCCTGAACTAGGAAGAGTTTGAAAAAACAAGCTACAAACTATATTAAACATTTTGATTAGCTCATTTTTAAACATCATTCATTCATTACTTGAGCAATGAGGATTTAACACTTAGAATTGTGCAGTCGTTGTCAATGCACATACTGCCCATATAGTTGGTTTTGATTGACACAATTATGGATCAGTTTACCCAAGAGAACATGATTCTAAACTTGGTGGGAATAACAGGGAAAAGCTCGTGAGAAACTTTTTAATCCGTGACTTTTTTTGATGATAGCTAGATGATCAAGGTAGGAAAAGAGAAAACGTGGCTGTAGAACTAAGCTGCTGTGACTAGAACGTGTTCTGTAACTTTGGTTGAGCAGCTGAAAGGGTCCTTGGTCATGGCCAGCTGAAGAGACTATGGCTAAAATAAGCTTCTCCTGGATTATTTAGAAGGTACCAGGGTAGTGTCATTTTTTGGTTTTAGTGTTTACTTACTCCTTCCTTGAATGCTGATTCGATTTCTAGTGTATTTAGAGAAATGCAAATATCCTGAATATTTCTGCATCACTTGAGTTCATGGGTCAAGTAACCAAAAATAAAAATTGTGTAAAGTTGTGCATTAGAGTTTGCAGAAGTATTCAGCATCTTTTTATTTTTTCTTTTATGTTCAGACAAATTGTTTAGCGGGGTCCTTACACAGGTCTCTTGCATTTAAACAGTGATATATAGGAATAACAAAGAATCTTCAGAACCTGAGGCTTGTAGCTGGATTTTGAATCACCTGAATTGATGGGTATTCGGACAGTATGATGTAAGAAGTGTTTCCAAGGTTGAACTTTTCCAAGGCAATTTAATTTTTCCTGTTGCTTTGGTGCATGCAACAAGTTAAACATTCCCGTTGAAGCAGAAGCACTGTTAGACAATGCAGAAATAACACCCAACCCATAAACACAACCATATGTAGTTCTGTGTGTGCTCTCCTGATAATTCTGTGTAGTCCCTATACATAATTCATATAGACCATGTAACAAAATGTAATGCAGAGAGAGTTTTGGGTTTTTGGTTCTGTGGATTTTCACATAGATGAGCACCATCTGTCCACACTGTCAACAGAATCACCGAGTGGCCACGTGCAGCAATCTGAGGTGCAGCTTTGTCTTTCCTCTTTGGAGTGTTTGATCCACAGAACTGGTAATCGGGTGGGAGTTCACACAAAAGTTACTGGTGTATGTGGTCGATTTATTAAAATGCTAATTAGGGCAAACAGAGGGAAGAAGTTTTTTGAAGAATTGGGCAGATGGTCTGGATCTGTCCTATAAGTCTGATTTCAGTCTGCATGTGAACAGAAAGAAAAGGAAAAAAAAAAAAAACATTGAACACAGCTTTGAAAAAGAATTGGCAGCAGCTGCTTTGTTAAGGAAAATATCTGATTTTCTGGCAGTGACTGCTTTCTGGGGCTTTTTTCCTCAATTATGAAGGCTGACAGAATATGGAATGTAAGGACTTTTGAAAACTGATTGTTAATTGGTTAACTTTGTTGCTTCTAAAAATATATAAATAAGATAAACTGGTGAAAAAACCAAAACAGTTATCCTCCCAAACATAAGTAATTTCACATATGTTCAGGAACCTGTTTTTTAAATCTGCTGAAGGCATGCATGTGATTAGAAGGCTTGCATACAATACTTTGCCAGGATGTGTAGCTGAGCTTTTATGACAGCATTTGAGTAAATTTATAGGTAGAATATTTTTAAACCCAAACAAGCCAAACCACATTGCTTCAATATCCTTTGAGAATACAGCCATTTCCTGAAGTGTGTGTAGCCACTGTGGGAGCTGAAGTTGTTTATTTTTTTGAGATTAAATTTGGCTGCAATCTGTCCCAACACTTGCCTGGAGAACCTTCACAGCCAGCACAGCTCTGAACTGCATGCTGCTCACCTTGCCTTTCCCAGCCCAAGTGTTAACACTTGGATGGGGGATCAGCCTCTCTCAGCCTGTAAATACTTGGAACTTGTCCTACTGTCAACCAATCAGAAGATTAATAATACTGTCTGAATTTTGTCATTGTTGTCACTGGCTAATTATTAGAGCAGAAAGTAATTTTTGAACCTGACTCGCTGTAGTTTATGTGGAGGAGGGACTCCGAAGGCTTGTGTAATTTTGTGGGTTGAAGTTACTTTAGACCCTTCAGAAGGGTCTTTATTTCCTATTCCACGAGAAGGGAGGTAGTTAGGTAGTTACAGTGGGCAGCACAGGCACCACGCACTGCCTGTAGCCAGCAGAAATAGGAACACACTATTGCACTCCTCTGTTCATGGAGGGAACCCCAGGACAGATCCACCACCCCTCAGGCTAAGCCCTGCTGTGCCAGGGGCTCCCCAGTTGCTCCTCTGTGGTGGGATTGGGGTGAGGTGGTTGCAGCACAAAGGTTGCTGACCAGAGTGCCACCTCAAACTTCCCAGAATGCTGAGGCTGAACAGGCACAAATGTCACCAGGAAGGAATCTGAGAAAAGCTGTAGTAGAATACACCTCAGATATTCCAGCAAGGGGAGGTGTTTAACAACCCCATGTAATGACTTGGTGTTCCCCGTGTCTTACCCCTGTGAAACCTCCTCTCACTTTGTGGATATTCTGAAGAGTGACAGTTCCCTTTGGGAGTTTTCTCCTTGCACAGGCTTAGAGAGAGCTTAACCCCCAGTCAGAGAGAGATGTGGTGGGTGTGTCATGGAAGGAGTGTGGGGGAAACTCCTTTGCTGTGTGCTTGGAATGAGGCGCTGAATGTCTCTATCTCCATGTCACTGAATATATGTAGCTTGAGAGAAACGTGGGAAATGTGTGTTTGCTATCTGGAAAAATGTAGTTGTGCTAGTGAGAAAAGAAGAAAAAAACTTATGTTTTGTACCAAACCAGCAGGTCACATTCATACCTGTCCAGGAGTTCTCTTATTGCATTCCTCTTCCTTCTCCTGGAGCGCTGTGAACCACAGCCTTCCAGTGCAGTGCAGGCTGAACAGCCTTTGAATTGTCACCTCTGTGGTAAATATGATGTTGAGTCTGAAGTGGTTGCAAGGTGTTACAAGTCAGTCTGCATATGCTGCCTGCCTGGATTCCTGCCCTTGTGGGCAAGGCTTAGAAATGTGTCTGTCACTTAGAGCAGTCTTCCTGTCAAGCTACTCCATCAGTGCAGTGATGCTTTTCAAAGTGCTGCTTTTCCATTTCACTTTAAGTATATCAGGATGGAGCTTCTGTCAGCCCCACTGGGAATTATTTCGTAGTCTGACGCACCTGAGGATCACAAAGTGCTGCATGATTATTTGGTTTAAGTGCTTTCTGTGTTTGGTCTCCCCTTTTCGTTTATCCATCTTTCATGTGCTTAGCCTGGTAACATTTTGCCTCTTTTCAAACCTTCACCCGTCCTCACCAAATCTTAATTTTGTGGTGGTACTGTAAATCAGTCAATATCTTTTGAGCACATTGCCTGCCTGACCTGAATTCTCTTTGCAGCTCATAGACTGCAGCCTTTACAAGAGCACTGGGCTTGCCACTTGCTCAAAGAAATATTTGAGATACATGATATACTATGATAAAGTTCATAGCTGCCATTTATCTTCTTCTGGTTTGCTAATGGTGATAAAAAAGCAATGAAGTAGAAAATGATGGAGGGTTATATTAATTTTAAAGGGTTTTGCTCCAGCAGTCTGTCCCCGACCTGTGAAATTTTTGTTTGTTTGTTTAGATCTACTAGAGAAGTCTCGTGTCGTTAAGCAGCCCAGAGGTGAAAGAAACTTCCACATTTTCTATCAGATCCTGTCTGGTGCATCGGAAGAGTTTCTCTGTAAGTGTTGCCCTTGTGCCATGTTCAGATACGAGTTTTCTTTATATTGAATGTGCTATTCCATGCACATCATCTTTTGTGGGAAATGCCATATTGATTCATTTTTCAAATTATTGGTGATAGTGGCATTGGTAATACCTGAAGTCAACAGATGCTTTGATATTATCCAGATACCTGAGTCAGAATTGGCTTAGCAATGTATTATAAACAAATTAGAAAACCTGTTCTTTTTCAGAAGGCTAATAATTAAAAGATCCTTGAAGAAAATCCAATAATAACAACAGTTCCTGACAATGCTGGTTCTGGGACGAAATTGCTGCTAACAAGAATGCTGTTACTAATGGTATTTTTATTTGATTTATTAGGCAAACTCAAACTGGAGAGGGACTTCAGCAGATACAACTACCTGGGCCTTGATTCTGCCCGAGTGAATGGCGTGGATGATGCTTCAAACTTCAGAACAGTCAGGGTAGGAGGGAGCAGGGGCTGGCTGTACACTCAACACCAGCGCAGGGTTCTTACGGCCCTGGGTCTGTCTGTTCCTGCAGGGCTGGGCTGGGAGCGCCACCTTTTCTGAGTGCTGGCACTGTTCATGCGGGGATAGAGCGTGTTTGCACAGGAAATCTTGGATACAACCAGGAAATAGGATCAAGTTTCTGGAGTATTCTTATGCGAATACAAAAAGGACAAAAAAAAAAAAAGAAGAAAAAAAGAAAAAAAAACAAACAAAAAAACTCCCCCACACCAAAAAGAAACAAACAAAAAGAAAACAAAAGAAGGGGGAAAAAAAAGCCCAGATGCCTTGGTCAGATCCTGGGAAAAGTTATATTATACAGTGGCTTACGCCAGCAGGGACTGAGCCTCATGGACCAGGTGATGCTGACCAAGTCCAAAGAAAAAGGGGACTGGGATGATTCTCAAGATGATTTGCGGTCCTGTTTTTGCTTGATTGTACTCAGGGACGAGATGAATACAGGACCTTGTTACCCAGGGTATGCAAATTTAGATTCTAAAAGTGACTGGTCTGAGAAGACTGGAGTACCTGTTCATTTGACTGTGAAAAATTGGGTTGGGTTACAAACTAAATTAAGTGGCTAAAAAAAGTACAGCGTTTTAGAAACCCAAATAATGAATGAGTCCTAGAAGTGGACTGGACTGAATGCCAGCTCCATTTTCACACCGCCTGTGTATTAAAAAACTTGCTTATCTTAGCGTAGGAATTATACCATGTACTTTCAGTAGCAGAGGTGTTCATGAACCATTTGTGATTTATGCTTATGCAGATAAATGGTGAATTTTTCAAGTATGATCTGCTTAAATGTAGTTGCTTTTATCTCATAATTTTATTTGTCCCCTTTCCAGAATGCAATGCAGATTGTTGGGTTTATGGATCATGAAACACAGTCGGTTTTTGAAGTAGTGGCAGCCGTTCTGAAATTGGGAAATATAGAATTTAAGCCTGAATCTCGTGCGAATGGCCTAGATGAAAGTAAAATCAAAGACAAAAATGGTAAGATGAGATTAGTGATGGGGGGAAAGCCACTAATTTGTCTGAAGTCATTATTAATTTTGTCGTTTCTGCAGACATACATTATCCTTACATATGAATTAAATTAGATTGTTTCCGGAGCTCTCCCTCAGGCAAATACGGGCTGCATTCTGTGCAATTTCAATCATTCTGTTTGAAATTCCAAAAATGATTTTTTTTTCCCCACTTTATTAACACTTTGTTCTAGAATGTTAAATGGTTCTGTGCCTTTCTGTAGCTGCTTGGTTTTTCTGCAGTGGGGGATTTTTGTTCTTTTGCAGTATCTCTGCCTGTAATGTTGGATTCATTTGGTGATATTTTTGCAGCTGATGTATTTTGAAAGTCCATTTTCACCTGAAAGTTTTTCATTATGAAAAGTAGTCTGCTGTAAATGGAGGGAAAGTTCCTTCTCAAAAATAGATGGATAGGAAGTGCTTTCAAAACCAGTAACTGTTTCCTTGCGCTGTGGATATTTTTAAAAACATTGCTTGGCAGGGTGGTGGGGAGAGAGTGTGAATGGGGAACACTTCTGTTGAAGAGCATTTTGGGAAAATACCACACTTCTTGAAAGCTGGTAGTTTTGGGGAAGAAAAAGTAATGATAAGGAAGGATTAATTATATTTACACTTTGCTTTTTCTTGCTAGAACTCAAGGAAATCTGCGAGTTGACAGGTATAGACCAGTCTGTATTGGAGAGAGCTTTCAGCTTCCGGACGGTTGAGGCCAAACAAGAGAAAGTTTCAACAACACTAAATGTGGCTCAGGTAAAAAAAAGGTCCTGATTTTAAAGGCAAGAATCATTTAAAATGGCAATTTCTTCCGCATGATTAAATCATAACTACGCCAATAAAAACTACAACTAACAAGCTGCACTGAATGAATCACAAGCGTAAGTGTGTTTTTTCTTCAGTGGTTTCTAAATGTTCAGAGATACTGGGTGCTTTGGTTTTGTGCGTGCATTACCTCCAAAAGATGAGGGATAGGCAAATGTTGCAGAGAATGAAAAAACAAGCAGTCCCTGCACAAAGCACATGTTGCAAGTGTTGTGGCAGACTGTTTTCATTTAGGGCAACTGCTGTAATTCCATGTGAGCTGTAGGCCCCGGGCTGCTGAAAGACCTTTGCTGCCAGTGTGAGTTCATGTTCCTGTAATGCTGCAGAGCCAGGGTGGTTGCCACCTGTGTCTCATCAGCTCAGGCTAGCAGGAATGTGGCTTCTCCAGCTGCAGCTGCTCAAGTCCCTTTGCCTAGGATTAGGATGGGGGATGTGAGTCCTTAGTGGGCATCTGGAAGAGCAGGAAGGGAGCTGGACTGCCCTGGTTGTGGCTGCTGTTCCAGCCAGCCCATGGCCAGGAGTGCAGAGGGGAGCACCAGCAAGGTGCTGATGCTGCTGAAGTGTCCTGGCACCCCTGGTCTGGCTCCTGTGCCTGCCTAGGCAGAGCCAGTGCTCCCTGTGCTGGTTTAACTCAGGTCATAGCACCTTCAAGATGTGTCAGAAACAGGAAAAATGTTTGGTTTAGCCCAGCATTTATAACATTTTTCTTCTTTCTTCTGTTTAGGCTTATTATGCCCGTGATGCTCTGGCTAAGAACTTATACAGTCGCCTGTTCTCCTGGCTTGTTACCAGGATCAATGAGAGCATTAAGGTATTGTTGTTTTGTGCTTGTAAAAAAATCAATAGGGATCCTTTAAATTAAAGTGGACAGCAAAACTGTATTTGCCAATTTCATTTTTCCGGGCTGTTCACTGTTACACTCAAATAACTGTATCACAGCTCAACAAATTGCTCTCTGCTCTGTTCTTGAGCTTATAAAAATATTCACATTAAATGTATCTTGGGAAACCATACTTAACATTTTAGTTTGCAGTATTTGACAGCCTACTTATGAGATACATTCATTTTCTTGAGTCCCAAGGATGCTATGTCGAGATGACTGACTCAGTGTTTAATTTTGTTTAAGGCACAAACAAAAGTGAGAAAGAAGGTAATGGGGGTGCTGGACATCTATGGCTTTGAAATTTTTGAGGTAAGACCTTTATAATGGTAACCATTTAGTGAGAGAGCTGTTATTAAAGCTTCACAGAGTTGTTCATGAATTCATAATCAGAACACATGTAATTTGACTCAATTGTGTCATTCCTGACCAAAAAAAAAAAACCAACCAAAAAACCCCACCATGCTAGAAAAGTAAGCCAAAGAGAGATGTCTTAACGTGTCTGGCAATTGAAACAAAAAATTATGAAAGTCAAACTTGTGTTTTTACACCATAGATAAATAAATATTTATGATGGATAAACTAAATATATTTTGTTGTGACATACATTCTGAGCATAGGAGAAACTCTGGCACTGTCATTTCTGCCCTGAGGCATTTTGTGGATGTCTTTGAACAAGCTGTGTATCCTGAGAGGGGGAAAAAAAAAAAAACAAACCAACAAAAACTATACATTTTTTTCCTGCCAAAATTAAACAAGGACTTATATTGCATTTCACCTCAATTCACTTAGATAAATACTCTGTACCTATTCCTAGCTAAAGATCTGTGGCTCACTGCTGTTTGTTTACAATAGTATTTTTAGACTGGTGGTATTTGGAAACTAAACAATCAATGAGGAGTTTTTAATTGGGTTAGAGAGCACCAGGGACAGGGCGTTTTCATAAATCTTGTTCTGACAGTTTTTGTTAAGAGATTTATAGATCTTGGCTGGAATCTGTATGTGTTTAAACTAGAAACTAATCTAGGGAGAGAAAAAGTCGGTAGAAAACATGCAATCCTGACCCACTTCCCTACATCCCTCTTAGAAATATGGGGTGTAGAAAATGGGAATAATCCAGAAAAGAGTAACTGTTCATGTAAGGGTGGTGTAAGTTTCATTTCAGAAACGAAACATCCAACTATGTGCAAATCAGAATACCTCTATGAAGAGGAAAAGGAAAGCTGAGAGTTGCCTCAAGGGCTTACTGAGCGAGGTTGTGTTGTTTGCATTAAACATAAGAGCATATTTATGGAAATATCATGCAAGAGGTCAGGTGGCTGAATGGGGACCTTGCTGCCAGATCTCTTTACAGCCAGTCCTTGGAGTAGCTTTTAGGAAGCAGGCACTGGAATGGTGCTGCTGGCATCCTCAGGCAGGACTCTTGTTTCTCTAGCAGCTCTCTGTTTGATTAGGTTAGACGTGCACAGGGAGGTGGGAGACAGAAGCTTGCACCAGCACACAAAGCCAGCTGAGGGATTGTGTTTGTGGGGTGGTGTTCCAGAGACAAGGCTGCTTCTCGCATGTAATTTTCATCTTTTATACCTTCAGCATCACAGAAGGTCATAAGTAAGTGGCTGAGTGCAGGAGAAAAATGAGAAAACAGGGCTCTTTTCGCTTACCTGTCATACCGAATTACAGTGTAGCTTTCTCAAAAGCTGCAAACTCAAAAGCTTTAAAATAATGTGGGTAGTTATTGTTCACTCCTTTAAATGCCGAGTATTGGTTTTCCTGGAAAAGGTGGGAAAGATTTTGCCTTCTGCCTTGAGGATCAAATTCTTCAGTACATTCGTACAAGGCGTGACTTTCTCTCATGAGTTATAAGACCTGAGGTGAGAATAGTAGTCAAGCAGCTCGGTTCAGCATCACAGAAATAACTGAATTATTCTTTAAAGTTAATTATATTAAAGCAACTAATCAATAGATAAAATTCTAACGCTGTACAGCAACATAAGTCAAGGAAAATTTAATAATGTCTTCAGCTTTGTAGCATAGCCGGTACAGAGTGTTTTGCTCTGTGGTACATTTGTAAACACAATAGCTTAACGTTCAGAATATTGGCTGAGGTGTAGTTAATGACTGTAACATATCCATCTGATTATGTTACTTAAAACCTATGACTAAAAATGTGCAGTTCCCTCTTGAACCTAATTCTTAAGTCAGATTTTGATTTTCACATCTGTTCCTGAAAGTTAGAACTAATGTCAGCTCTACAAAGAATGTTGGTTGGCAAAAATGCACTTGAAAGGCTTAATCTATAAACTTGCGCCTTTTAAATTTGCAAGCTGTTTGATGTGCTGAGGGTAGAAAGGCCTATGTTAATCCTGCCTCTGCTCAGGAATCAGGTAAGTTTATCATTAGTGCGTGGTCTTTCACCTGAAGTGGCCCTGTACCCTGGGGACAGAACGCATAAAAACCCTCAGGAGGTGCAGCAGGAGTGTTTAATATACATGCACAGTACTTACACAGGAAGCTCAATACCATTGGAATAAGTAGCAAGGAGTGTGTTTACTGAAGGGTGATTTTTACATTTTTAAGGCTTTTTTCCTTTGTTTTTGAGGTTTTTGTTTTGTTTCGTAATAGACAGGGTGCAATATTTCCCAGGCCTTATTTCTGTTTAGGATGATTCTTTGGATCACCCTACAGTTCCTTGTGTAAGAAGAGTGAATACAGAGATCCAGCTTTACCATTCTGAAAGATCGTACGCTTCACCCTCTTGATGACAATAGCAGTCTTATTCTACTATATGCAAATTGAAGCTTTTAAATGAGATTTTTTCATCTATTTTTGAAAGATTAATTTATTTATTGTTCACTGTGGTTTCTGCAGTTTTCTGTAATTTTTTAAACTGTAGTTGATTTACAAGCATAACTGGAGTTTTCTTGGAAATTAACAGAAAAAAGATAACTGGAATTTTGATACTGCTGGCATATACTCTTTGGGATTTGAGATTCGCTAGTATATTTATCAAACACAAACCCCATTTTTCAGACAAACACAAAAACCATCCAAGAAAGTAGATATAAGGACTTGGCTTATATCTAAAAATTCAGATTAGGGAATTTAAATCTATCAATAATCCTCAACCTCTGTGGTTTTGGCAGATGTCAGCAGCAAGCTTGGCTACACAATCCACAAAATAGGTGCTGTAAAGCTGTGTTTATTTTTGAATCCTGCCATGCCTTTTGTGGTAAGCCAAATGCTGGGACCGAATGTTTGCAAAGCGAAACGCTGAAATTTTGGGTGGCTCTGCGTGAACTGTCTGTGGGCAAGGATTTAGGGACTAGGATTAGCGTGAAAATGCAGGCTAGAGGGCTGGGCTGGTTGTGTAACTGTGCTGCTGGAGTTTGGGCTGTGGGCTGAAGCCTGACACTAATTGCTCCAAGTGTGTTTATCCCCATTTTTGAGCGGCCGCGTGCGTAGTCAGTGTGCAGTCTAGACTGTGATTTGAGATGGGGTAGGGATGATGGCACTGGGAGTTTTAGAATCAGCTTGATTCCAGGCTTCCTGGGGTAGGTTTGGGGGCTGGTCCCATTTTATTCCGTGTTTGATTATGTATTTTTGGGCAGAATGTTGGGGTGGGGTTTGTGAACAAGAAGTGAAGGCTGTAGGAGGCAGATGATGGGGGCCTGGCAGGGCTCAGCAGAGATGAGCAGAAGGCTCTCTCCGTTTGCTTTGGGTGTTGAGTTTCCTGTTGTGTACATTTCCTGTGGAGACAAGAACTAGGGTGTGTAAAAATGAATGTCATGGGGTGAGTATGAGTATTTCATCCTGCCCAGGCCTTCAGAGATAGAAATGTCTGTCTGTGCTAGCTGGCTTAAAGGCTTTATTCCGAATATTCAGGCGCCACTCTGCAGCTGGTCCATGTGGTGAAGTTAATGATTTGGAGTGCAGTTTTATGAAAGTTAACGCTGCCAAACAAGGCTTATTGTTGAAATTTGCCAGGCCTTGAGAAGGCAGTGTGAGAGTGTGAGTACTTTCTGCTCAGTCCCTTGGTGGAGCAGTTTGTTCCACGAGTTTTAGCCTGACAAGAAACTGGGATGCAGCGGCCATAGAGCTGCAGAGAGGGACTGTTTCCATTTGGTTGACCAGAGATAATGTGACTGCCTTGTCTTTGGGGACAGCATCTGACCAACTCCTTTTGCTCCAAGGACAAGGACATGCAAAGGCATGGCAGAATCCACCACATTCTATGTAAAACCCACCAGTAAATAAAAATATCAGCAGTAAACCAGCCAAACAAGCCACCCAGCAGTAAAACCAGGTCCATTTCTCACAGTCTGTGATGCATTTTGATAGCACTTCGTTTTATTTAAGGCAATTAGCTTGTTTCTTGTGTGTAGAAGTCCCTTGAGGTGACAGAGAGAAGCTTGGTCATGCTGCATGTACTATGTAAGCTGTCATCCGGACAATGATAAAATGACAACTTTATTGAGGGAATCTGTTAGAAATAGGAATAGAAATTTCCATTATAGTAACAAGTTTGTAGTTGTGTTAATTGTCTGTTTTTAGAGGGAGGTAACCAGATAAGGAGCAGTAATCACTGAAAATGTCTTTCTGAGATGTTTAAGGTATGAAAAAATAGGGGAGATATTTCCACTTTCACCATGAACCTGTACAACAGCTTGGTCCTGTTGCTGACTGGTTGCTTTGCCTTTTTCTATCCTGTTGATTAAATGAAGGACATTACAGTTTCAGAGCATATTGAACTCTGAGAGATTGCTCCTGGATCAGGGTTTTCCCCCCACACCCCCAAGGATTATTTTACAGGAGAAAGGTCTAGTTATTTGCTAGCAGGATGACATATTAGACACACACAAAAAAATTCTGAGGAAATTGGCTTATCAGGATCTTATTTTATCTTCTTTTTTTTAAGAATCTGAGAACCCTTTCTTCATGTCTTGACTTTGGCTCTAACTCAGCCATGGATATCTGTTGTTTTGTTATTTGCCTTAATCTCCAGACCATAATTTCCAGCTGCTATTTCTAGGCTGTCTACCTTGCCACAGATTTCCTTTTTGAAATTGTTCAACCCTTTGCTGATGCCCAGAAGTTTAGCATACATTGGCAAGCAGCAGTGCCAAAATGTGTGTATCCAGCCCTCTGCTCCTTCTGGCAAAGCCCAGTCTAGTGGGAAAGAGAAGAACTGAATTTTTAATCTATAATTGATCAACTACCTCTGCTGGCAAATGTTATGCAAGAGAGGAGCTTTACAGAGAGGGATGCTTGGTTGGACTCCTAGGTGCCAGAGAGATTTTAAAATCCTGTTAAAGCAATAATTTCCTTAAGTGATAGGATGCTCAAAGCAGAGGTGCATCCCAGGAAGTTAATCACCATTTAATTAATCGCATTATAGTGTAAGTATTTAGAGGGGCTTATTTTGCAACATGCAGGTTTATGAAGTAAATCCCATTGGGTGGCTGTTTGCAAGAGGAAATACTTGATATGCTGGAGCAAAAATACACAAGTGCTCTGCTTCAGGTTGTGAGAATAATGTTTTGCCCTGCAGCAGCTATTTCTGTCTTAGTAGAGGAATGGCTCTGATTACACAGTAGGTTCTTGCCTGTTTGTAATTCCTGTTGTTCCAGGACTGTAGCTTATCAGCGTTGTTGAAGTGATAGTACCTGGGTTTTGCCACGAATCGCACACGCACTGGACTCATTGTAGTTTCTTGCCCTTTTAAGTCCAGATTTGATTCAGACCTGTGTGCCTGGGCAGCACATCTGGGAGCAAGATGGATTTCGGAGTGCCTGGTTCTCTACCTGGCACACAGTAAGGGCTGAAGTTGGTTGAGCTACACAAATATGGAAAATGGATAATCCCCGAAGCTTTGGCATAGATCTTTCTTGCTCCCATGAGGTACACTGAAACATGGCTTGATTACATGTAGTGGAATATTTATAATTAAAAGATGTGCTTCTCTGCTTTGCCTATGGGGATATTTACACAAAAGCCCAGAGCAGTCTAGTTTACAGGAAATAAGCTTGATTGCTCAAATGTTTGTACATGTAAACAGAAAAGAAAGAGATAAATATTGATAACATGCCTTTACTGAATTTGCAAAAAATTTTGAAAAATTGTTATGGCTGAGTCACATTATAACTGGGTCATTGCTGTCTGAGATTAGAATAGTATCTTTTTATGTTTTCTTTAGATACAGTTTTCCCATTCTGCTGATTTTAACTTCCTAGCATTTATATTCCTTAGTTTCATCTCATAAACTCATATGCTTGTGTGGTCACACATAAAACCCCCTATCCCCAGACACCAGAGTAGCATATAAATTGAATTTGCTGGTTGGTTTCACCCTTCATTCCACCATTCATCTCAGTGAAGTGAGTATGTTGGTCTTTTATCATCATTACTTTTGCCATCTGGCTTTTTCTCTAGGGGCCTGGTGGAACTACTTGGGGTCACCTGCTTATGTTAGGAGGCTGTCAGAGACTTCTGATGCCTGGAGCTGTGTTAATATTTAAAAAAACACTTTCTGGGGCTATTTGTGATAGAGCAGAAGCATCAGTCTCTGTATGTCTTTTTCCCTTCTCACAGTGATGTAAAAGTTTGTTTTAATGACATCAATCCTGTTGATTTCAATGGTCTCGTGACTTGAAATGTTTAGGTTTTCTTTTAATGGATGCTTTTCCTTTAAATACATCTCATGTATTATTTTAGCTGCTTGTGTTCATATAATGTATTTGAAGAAGTGTTGCTGGACACCTTTTTGTCAGTGTGGTTGCAGACTGAGCAATGTGTAGATTTTCAAGCTGGCTCTGAACAAGAATGGTGTGATGAAAGATTAGTCAGGAAGAGGAGATCTTGAGAAACACCTACAAAGGTGTGACACTGATGATATACCTGAGTCTGTAGGTTTGGATCCACAACATCTGCTTAATTTGGGGAAAACAGTGGAGAGGACACAAAAAATGGAACACTTAAAGTTAGACTTTATTAGGCAGGTGGAAGGTAAGCATTTATTCCTGCCTGCTAGTATGGAAAATGAAACGCAGTTTTCAATTTTAATCAGGTACCTTAGTTGCCTCGTAATCTTTGGAAATCATTGGAAACTGGGTACTCAAAAGTGAATTTGAATTCTGTGTGGGGAGAAAAGGTTAGAAGGTATATAACACTGATAGGAAAATGCCCTGTTTTAGATATTTTCTGTTCATAAATCTAATGGAGACATTTCTGCCTGAGATCAGGAAGAGATTTTTAGCCTATTTTTTTTTGACAAAAATATTTTTTCTGTTTCCCATTGGTATTTTACTGGTATAAAAATATCTAAAGTCAGGAATAACTGTATTTTTTTTTCAGATGATTCCACAGTACACAAGTGGAATCTTTCAAAGAAGAACTTAGGTAAAATATTAAGGAACAAAGAATATTTTCTGTACGACTTCCATGCAACTGTATGTAATAGCTGTGGCTCACAGGTAGAACTTTATAGCTGCTCTATATAATTTGATTTTTGCATGGAGAAGAATTTTTTTAGAGTTCAAAGCTTACTATTCATGAAATACCACCCTGATGACCAGTAGTTTGAAGGATGATAAAGAATGAAGCTGTATGAGCAAGACACCATTATTCGTGAAGTGAGAAACATGGTGAAGTAGGCTTTGATTTTTCTCAGTGAATTTTTCTACTCCTCTAAATTTAGTATTGAATCTGATAAAAGATTCAGAGGATAAGCTGAGGCTGGTTGGTTGAGCTGTATCTCTAAATTCAACATGACTTTAAGCCTATCTCAGGTGACATTGTGTTTTCTCAGCACCTTTATTTAATTTGAGAGACTGTGTGGTTTTATATTCCCTGAAGGTTTTATTTTGCATTCCACAGTGCTTTCAAAGGCATAGTTAGAAAGCTGCTATTAAAATGCAGAGATTGAAGTGATGCCCTCAACATTAAAAGTAGCAGAATTACAGCCTGGAAGAGAAGGTGACACCTTGAGAAGAGATGATCTTAAATTTTTTTTTTTCCCCCTTAAAATTTCCTAAGAATATTTGATAGCTCTTCCTCAAATTTTACGTCTGACTGCGCTGCTTCTGTGTTGGTCAAACCCCTTTCTGTCACTTAATACAAGTGGTCAGCATAAGGAGCAAGTAGTCTCTGATGGCTGGGTCCCTCTAGCCCATCTCCTCAGTGGTTTTAGTGAGGTGCTGTCACTGATGTGGGTTATTGTCTACTGCCTTCTAGGAAAAAAATGTCAGGAGTCCTTTAGATGCCTTCTAGTTCTGTTGTATTCATTTCCATAAGGCCTTCATTAAAATGTTGGGGGGGACAATTCATTTGTGAATGTTTTAATATTCTTTGTGGAGCCCTCACTTAATTACAAATTATAGATGTTCATTAAGGGAGAATAAATGCACAACCATTGTTGCCTTAGTGAGAATTGCTTAGAGATAAACACTCTAATTGTTTTTTTCATACAGGGTTTTTTAAAACCTGTAAAAGGAAACAGCTCTCTCTGAAGTGTGTTTAATTTGCCAAATGTCTTCTGGTCTTGCTCAGAGTTACGTGTTTTGAGAATTTCAGTAATTTCAAACATTTTCCCCCATTTTCTTTGCCATATTTAACTGTTTTAACCTTTTGCTCTGTATCATTCATGAAGAACAACATTGCTGCTGCTCTTCAATAGCTTTTTTTCCTGGAATAGCAATTTTCAGTGGCTTGGCAATGTCAAATAGAATTTCATAGCTCAAAGTGAGAGATTTGTGGAGAACTCTGTGGATTTTGGTTTGCCTTTTTTTTTTTTTTTGGCAAGCCATAAGTATCACAGATACACAGCAAATCAGGAAAACATCTAGCAATTACTTTAATGTGTCATTAATGACCTTTCAGTTAGATGGTTTAGCTGGATTTTCAGTTCAGTTTCCACCCTCTTCTGATGGCCAAGCCTGTATGATTTGTGAGTGAAAAGTCCTGCAGGCCTTTTAATCAGAATAACCTGGTCTTTTGGAGAAGCAGTCTCTCTGAGTTGGGTGACATGTGCCTGGCAGGAGGATGTGGAATGTCTTTTACCCTTTGTCTTTGTCTGGGTGGTGTGACAGTTGGGGTCCTTGTACTTCAAATTCAATATATCTGAAGTGATGGCCTTATCTGAACGTGTCAAGTAAACTTATTCTTCCTCCAGCATTCTCTATTCCCTTCCCCATTCTCCTCTCCTGTTGCCGAGATTTGTATGCCCAAGATAACAAATGTGGCTTTTAGAGGCAAAAAATACCTGGTGATTTAGAGACAGGGAAGTGCAAGAATGCTGTTCTGTGTTAGGCTCTGATGTGTCTCAACCCCTTGGTTTATTTGATAATATTTGGACAGTAGCTAAAGTTAGACTCAGCGAAGATGTAATACATAACATTTATGTAGTACTTTGCATTTTCAGTGATACAAAGATTGATCTACTTGGTATGCTAAATAAATGCTAATGGACATATTCTGTATTGTTATGGAAGTAGTATAAGTACTGACTGCAGTTTATGTAATTTCTTTTTCAACAGAATGCAGTAAGTATGACTTGTTTGCAGTGCTGATTTTGCTGCATGCCAAATTTTAACTCTCTCATCCTGAGCTATGCAAGTTTTGTGATCTCTGAGTGATAATTGCAGTTGGTGAGAGGGGCAGCATTTGTGGCTGAGGAATTTTGGTGATCAGCTATGATTTTGCTTCATTTAAAATTAAAATGATAAAAGTAATCCGTGCTACCTCAATATTTTCTAATCTGCTTGTGTGTTCTTAATCTCATTTAGCAACCAGATCCTTAATTCAAACGTTCAAATGATTGCACTTGCCTTCAGTGATAAAAATTCTATCAGCATAATTTAAGCTTCCCAGGTATTTTATAGCAGATGATTTGGTAGCTTAAAAAGGCACAATGTCATGTCACAGCCTGTGATGGGGCAGTCAGCGAGCCTCCTTCCTGTGCCCACCCCTCCTGCTGGGGTCTGCTCCACTCCCCGGTCCCTTCTGCAAAGGGTCACACATCTGCTTGCTCCCTAACCCAGTTTTAGATGAATTAGCCTGTTAGAGGGACTTTAGTCAATGAAGCTCTTTTTTTCCCCATCATTTCAAGGGGCAGTTTGTTGGCAGGGAGGAGGTGGGTTGACCTCTGGAGCCAATAATCTCTTAACCCAAGCTCAGCTGCAACTGGAATAGCAGCTTGAGCCTTGTTCTGTGGGGAAATAGGATACTTTATTGGCTGCTGAGTAGAAAAGAGCTGATGCTACTGTCATGATTTTATTTATCAGACCCCTCAAGAGACTACATTTTACATATGGGGACACATTAGTGCAGACAAAACTTTGGTTGTTTATTCCCTGACACCACAGGTGTCCTTATGACTTGTTGAAAGCGATCAGTATGGACGCATCATGAATAAAACCTACAGAGAATTTTGTGCCTCCCGGTGGACAAAGCCTCGGGGAAGGATTTGGTCTAAAATTTCTAAACTAATCGTGGTCTCAATCAAATATTACTCCAACCATCACATCACAAAACTGGAAGGAGTAGTTAACACAGCAGCTTGTTGACCTGCAGCTGCTGCAGTAACTTACTCCAGCTGGGTTCCAGGCTGTTTACACAAAGCAAACTCAAACATGTTTCATCTGACAGGACAATAGCTTTGAGCAATTCATTATCAACTACTGTAATGAGAAGTTGCAGCAGATCTTCATTGAACTTACCCTCAAAGAAGAGCAGGAGGAATACATCCGAGAGGTAATATTTGAATGGATCTTTCCTTATCCTCTTCCCATTGTCCCTGTAAAGATACACAGGCATGCAGGCTGGAACCATTTTTCAGGCAACAGAGGCACTTTTTGGCCACAGGACTCACATGGAGCATGTTCGTGTGGGGCTGTGTGGTAGTTACATCAAGCAAAAAATGTTGGTTTGGCATTTGTTTCACATTGTGAGTTCTCCAGGTAAAAACCAGACCCAACTCTGATTCATTCATTGGCAACAATGACTGGCAGTTCTGATCAAGGGCTAATTGATTTATTAGAACACTAGTATCACTTTCTGGTATTAGTGCCATTACCCTGCAGCCTGCCTTTTGGATTACACAGCAATGTCTGGGATGCACCCCAAGGACAGCCACAGCCAGTCCTTTTTCAAAGGGAATTGAGTGGCTAAAATAAGAGCATGCAACATGAAAGAAATGACAAATAGAGTTTTGGTTCTAGTGTTCTTTCAGGTAAATGTTGAAGGGAGCCATGTGAGCTTTATGGATAAATTTAAGATGTCCTGTGGAGCCCAGCCTGTGGTGTTTGATGTTGTTCTGTGAGTGAACATCAAGCTAAAGTTTTAATAGGTTTTAGCAGTGCTCCACATGATACACAGAGCTCAGACAAAATACCAGCTCCCAGCTGTAAAAACTGGCACACGCTGTCTGTACTCCAACTGGATGATACCATTTTGCTGTATAAACATTTTTTAAAATTACATAAAGTTCCTGCCTTATGATCCTGAGGATAACATGAAATTTCGGCAGATCTTTTTAATTTTGCATTTAGTGGTAAACCATCATTACTGCAATTTGGTTCTTAAATGATATTTCAAATGCTCTGAGAAAAGTAAACTGTAAGATGTACCACAGAGTGCAGATTAAGAATGAAATTAATATTTTCCTTTGTTCAGTCCTTTGCGCTACCAGTGTTACCTCGTGATGCATTGGCATCTTATCCTGGAAATTTTATCGTTGATATTTGGAAAAAAAGACTGGGATATTAAGAACATCTGAACAACAGTCATACTCTGGATTTTTCAAATGGTCTTATCTAAATTTAGCTTCCTCCTCCCATTAAAAAAAAAATCCCAACGATGAAGAACTTAGAAATTTTGATCTCAGGAGCTTGCAGTGACATGGGCTGATTTCCTTCTGGCCAGTGGGAGCGTGGGCAGCACGGGAGGAGCCTGGCCTGGTGCCAGGGAGTGCATGGGAAGCTGACATGGGTGGGGGAAAGGAATGGAGAGTGAGTTTGGCAGCTGCTCAAGGACACTCATTTTGGGCAGATAATGTTAGTAGTAGATGGTTGCATTTTTTTTTCTTAATAAATAAATTGTTGGTAAGCATGCAGAATTAAATTTCAAAGTAGTACCATAGTTAATTGGAATATAATGTGAATTGCCTAGAGGAAAAGCTCCCTCCATTGTTTTCCTGTTCATACATTTATTTATACTTTCTTACAGGGGATTGAATGGACTCATATCGAGTATTTTAACAATGCCATCATTTGTGACCTAATAGAAAATGTAAGTTGTATTCAAGAATATCTGGAAAATTTTTTAATGTGGATTTTTTTAAATAAATTTTTTTTAATCCGTTTTTTAAATGGATTTAATTTAGCTGTAAAATCTGTATGCACTAAATTTTGTGAAACATGCCATTCATTGTATTATTCATCTTACTTTGTATGGCAGAAGTTTATTTTACTACAAAGGGTCTTTTTATAAGCTATGTTACTTTTGTAGAAATATTCAGCAGTACCTACACACACAAAGAAAAGGCAAATCAAACAGCTCTTAAATGTTTACATTTAGGGCTGTTCTCAATAGCAGATATCACGTGCTGCATTGTAATTAACATTTCTTTTCATATGGAGACTAGAAAACTCAATTACATGTTCCTGAGTGTTTGAGGTACTCGAAGTACTTGTATATAATGAGAAGGCTTGCAAAGCAAGAAAGACAAAATTCCTTAACAATCAGAAAAGATCACTTTTTAGCCATTAACATAAAATACATGATGGTTTTACCGTCAGCTGGCTACTTTCAGCTGAGTTGGAGTTGCTACAGTCTGAATAAATGACACGAAACTTCAATGTGAATTTCAGGATTCAGATGTCATAAAAAGTCTTTCAAAAATGCAAGGGCTAAAAATCAGTTGGAAACGGTCGTGAGGTAAAAAGAGCCAAACCTTGGGATGGCTCGAAGGATGTTTTTCTGGATAGCAGGAGTCAAACAGGAGAACGATCTCCTTTTTGTGCTGTGATGGAAACAAGTACTAAAGCTCTTGTTTTGAAACTTCAGAACCAAACTGGAATCCTGGCCATGCTGGATGAAGAATGCCTGAGACCAGGAACTGTTACCGATGACACCTTTTTAGAAAAACTGAACCAGGTCTGTGCCACTCACCAGCATTTTGAGAGCAGGATGAGCAAGTGTTCCCGGTTCCTCAATGACACCTCCCTGCCTCACAGCTGCTTCAGGATTCAGCACTACGCCGGCAAGGTACCTGGTGAAGGGAGCGTGTTGGGGGGTGGTGTAGCTGATTAAAAAATCCAGACCTGTCTTAATCGTTTTTTGTTTTAAGCCTAAAATCTGTGCTTTGAGCTGGAAGGCTTTAAGAGATCTTGGAATGGTTTTGGTTGGAAGGGACCTTAAATATCACCTAGTTCCAAGCCTCTGCCATGGGCAGACACACCTTTCACTAGATCAGGTTACTCAGAGCCTCATGCATCACGGCTTTGAATATTTCCAGGGATGGGACAGCCACAGCTTCTCTGGGCAGCCAGTGCCAGGGCCTCACCACCCTCATAGTGAAGAATTTCTTCCTAATAATTAATCTAAACCTCTGTCAGTCAGAAGCCCCTACGCCATGTCCTGTCACTACAGGCCCTTGTACAAAGTCCTGCTGCTCTGGCTGAAATCAAAGCAGTTCTCCTTTCATCAAAGGAGAAAGATGCCGCACGTGCTGTGGTGCTGCTGTTAGGTCTCTGGAAATAAATCACTGCTTACAGTGACAACAATTCACGCACATTTGTAGGCAACATATTTTGGAAAACATGCTCTTTGTCACTGAACTAGCTGCAGTCCTGAGTCACGTTGTTGAGAAAATGCAGTTTTTGTATGTTTGAAGGAACTGAGTTTGATCCTCTATTTTTAAACAGATGGAAGAGAAAGCTACACAGAGAGCGCTTGCAAATGTATTTGCATTTTACAGCATAAGCAGTATGAATAAATACAAGTGTGACAGCTTTCAGTGTGTAATCCATTATGACTTTTTATTAATGAAAATCGAAATAATTAAATTTGTAGGCAGAAGACAATTTATTAAAAAAAAATTAAAATTAAATGTAGGGCTGAAATTATACCTCTTGTCTGAATCTGCTGAAGTGATAATTTTACACAGTAAAGAATATTTGGAAAGTGTTTCATTTCCTTGAGACTTAATGCTTTTTGAGACTTAATGCTTTTTGACATTTTCTCAATCTTACAAGTTTGAATAGCTCAATAATTTTCTCATTCAAAATAATCCTGGAAATATCAGACTTTTAGCCTTTCAGGCAGCCATTCATTAACTTAACATTATTTGCCAAGAAGAGTTTGTAACTGCCTATAATCTATCAGGGATTAATACCTAGGTATTTCCTAGGTTGTCAAAAATCTAAGTGAATTGAAATTTATTGCTGTAGTTTGAGAAGGACTGTGCACAGATTGTGTCTTAGCAGGCAGTGAGGGTCTTTGTTACAGGCATTCAGCAGAGTGAATTCCTCCTATTTTGGGAGGAATGTTGTTTTTCCATCCTCAGCTGAGAACATTTTGATCTTGTCAGTGGTCAACAAAAGTTTGACCCTCTTTTTAAGAAATATAAGTAATTTCACGTGAACAGTTGTTTGGATTTTTTTGGTAGTGGCATTTACTGCACCTGTCAGAACCAGAAATATGTTCTCCAAAGTAAAACGCTGCCTGAGTTGCCAGTAATTTGCTGTTGTGTAAAATATTTGTCAGTACTATTTTCATTCAGTATTCTGTGTACATAGTACATACTTATGCAGAACTGAGAAATCATGGATCTGAAGAAGAATCTGTATTACCAGCCAGATGACTTGTCACAATTAATCAAATAAGTTTCCTACCCTCAAAAATGAAAAAAGCCAGTAGCAATCTGATATCTGCATGAGGTTCCTCTGGCTGCCTCCTGGGTACCCAGCTGCAGGTCAGAGCTTTGTACTCGTGCTTGTTGTTGTTGGACAGCTTTCCTGGTAAAAGTCCTTTAAAATAACAGTCCCCTGGGGGCTGCACAGCTTGCTGCTTGCACTGCGATAGCAAGAGGTGATATTCTGTATCTTGTTTTAGTTAGGCAAATAATGTAAGCATTAGTACTTTGAAGGGAAAGGGTAATTTTGTTGTTTTCATTCAAAAGAGAGGGAGAAAACCTCAGACAAAAAAAGAGGATTGTTTTGGAGTCTTGGCAGGTGGTGGTGTGTCAGAGTTACCATGGAAAAAGAGTTTCTTCCACTTCAGAAACCAGAACTGATCGATACAGGGAACTGTTGGCAGTTTGAGAAAATGCATCTTTCTCAGGTAGCATGTTCACAGACTTTTTATCCAACAAAAAGTCGTCCAAATGTCAGATTTAAAATGACAGCTGAAATATCTTTTGTTTCTTTTGGACAGTGTATAAGAAGGAGAAATCAATTTCTTGGGCCAGTTTTGAAGTGGTCTATGTTGTAGTTCAAAACGGCTGCTGATGAGACTCTTCTATGTTGTTCAGGTTATGTACCAGGTGGAAGGATTTGTTGACAAAAATAATGATCTTCTGTACCGTGACCTCTCCCAGGCCATGTGGAAGGCCAACCACTCCCTTATCAAAGCATTGTTCCCAGAAGGAAACCCTGCTAAGATCAATCTAAAGAGACCACCAACAGCAGGTTCACAGTTCAAGGCTTCAGTTGCTACCCTGATGAAAAATCTCCAGACAAAAAATCCAAACTATATCAGGTAAACTCCCCAGTGCCAAAGATTTGGTGAATTTGTTTGGTGAGGTTATATATAAAAAAAAAAAAAAAATCTTGATCTCCAAGGATAAACTATTGAAATCTATGGTTTAAACTCCCCGTAACAGTTATTGATGTGTACAGTGCTGCAAAGAGATGTCCCTTTTGGTTTTCCTTTGCAGGTGCATCAAGCCCAATGAAAAAAAGGCTGCACACATTTTCAACGAGGCCCTGGTGTGCCACCAGATCCGGTACCTCGGGCTCCTGGAGAACGTGCGGGTCCGGAGGGCGGGTTACGCCTTCCGACAGGCCTACGAGCCCTGCCTGGAGAGGTACAAAATGCTCTGCAAGCAGACGTGGCCCCACTGGAGAGGGCCAGCCAGGTAGGCAGACAGCAGTATTCCTACCTGTCCTGAGTGAAATTCCTGTCTTCCACCTGTCCTGATTTTTAAATTGTTTTGCATACGTTGCAAAAGGAATATATTGCAGCCCTTACTGGTTTGGGTCTGAAAGAAAGGGCGTAAGAGAGACATACTGCAGTGGATTCAAAACTGCTGGGAGAGGTCTGGAATGATCAGGAGGGCACTTATCTTTAATAACCAACTTTCGAAGTGTAAGAACACTCATTTCGTTGAAGACAGCCGTAGAGTCTTCCTCTGCCCTTTCAGGAGTAACTTTGCATAATGACTGGGGAACGATTATGAGATAATGCCTCTTGCAAATCAATTGTATTAAATATATACTTTTAAACTGCAGAGTATTCACATGTATTTTTGCAAATACTATCTGAGATGGGCAAATAAGCTTCTATTATTTCTTTTTTACATGTGGCCAACAAAAGCATGATTTAAATATCTTTCATGATAGATTAACATATTTTAGCTACAGTTTAAGTCTTTAGGTTATCAAGATAATGGTGGAAGTGCAGTATTGATAAAAATAGCATTGTAATAATAATCACAAAGATCTGCACTGTTCCTCTCTCCTTTTTCTGTTGGTGTTCCTAAAATGCATTTGGTAAGAGTAGAACACTGGCGTTTGTCAAACTCGTCGGTCTTTGTTTCACATTTTGACATTAGTGTGAGAGCCCTTCCTTTTTCCTTTTTTTTGTTTTTAGGTAAAATAATTATAGATGTAAGAGGAAAAAATAGGCCATTGCTGATGCTGTAAAAGGAAATCTGCTCTTTTTTTCATCAAATTATTCTGAATCCCTACCGTGATTATTCTTGCCTTTAGCTGAATAACCACTGAGTAAACGAGTTAGGTTTTCAATCTTCTTATGTCAAGCACTATTTAAAAGTTTAAAATATGCTTTCATATGCTTTCCATAAATTAAGCTGTGAATATGTAAACTAAGACGTTTTAGAGCTGGGGGTCATGTTTGTTAAGCTCATTTACTCCTTCTTAGGGCTGGAGTAGAGGTGCTGTTTAATGAATTGAGAATCCCTGAAGAGGAATTTTCATTCGGTAGATCAAAGATATTCATCCGCAACCCAAGAACAGTAAGTGAAAAATGCCTTCTGCAAAACTAAGCTCTCTCTCTCATGAGGACAGCCTGCTATGAGCTGCATCATTCACTACCTTGTTCCTACAGAGTTTTCTACATGCAGTGCTTTGATATATTGCTGTCAATGTAGCGTAAAAAAAGCACTTTTTAATGTTAGACCCATTAAAATCAATGTGAATCAAGATTCTACAATAGCTGTCAGCTTTAATTTAATATAATTTTCGAGCATTGACTTGTGACAGTGTATCTGCCACAAATCTTGTTGGTGTACCTGCCTATAGCTCTGGAGTTGAATAAAACAACGTGTGTCTGAGGGGCAACTTCAGTAAAGAAGAGATTTCTCTTACAAGACCTGTGCTTATGGTTTTTTTTCCTTGTCTCTTCTCTCCTGCTGTTTTTCTTCCAATGTCAAACAAAACCCGAAAAACCCCCACACCCAGCTCTTCAAACTAGAAGACCTGAGAAAGCAGCGTTTGGAGGACTTGGCTACTCTGATTGAAAAGATTTACAGAGGCTGGAAGTGCCGTACTCGCTTCTTGTTAATGAAAAGATGCCAGATTGTGATTGCTTCCTGGTACAGGAGATATGCAGTAAGATACCATCCTTACTACATGGGGGGTTCTCTTCATTGTTTAGTACATATAATCTTCATAGGACATTCTTCCTCCATATGTACTGAGCGCTTTTGAAAGAATTCAATTTTATGTTAATATCTAAGTACCAATAGTGGGAATAAAGGAAATTTATTTTCTATAGACTGCTATTAAGTGCTTACACTGTGCTTGTTCTCAAATAATTAAAAAGCTCACTAGAGTCCTTTTGCTCTGGGAGAGCAGGATTCTGTGGCTCAGCTGGGAAGAGTCTTTTTCATTCAGCTTAAATGCTGTGCTTCCCAACACTTCCAGTGCTTTCAAAACATATGGTTAATGTGTAAAAAACGTTCAGTAATATACATGTGCAGTTCTGTGGAATTCAGTCATTCCTAAGCCTTTTTGTGTTTTTGCCTTATTTGGAACATTTGCCTTTGACTCAAGAATGCTGCCTGGGAGGATCCTAGGGGTTTATTTTAATTATAACTCCTAAGACTCGTAATTCAGTGTCATTATTGATACAGTCAGTCCTAAAGCAGTTTCAGATCTCTCTGTGGACTGGGTGTTCTGTGCCATGAACTGAACAGCACTGCTCTACGACTCTTTCATGTCCTCTTGGCAGTTAGTAAATAATACTGACTTATGTGATAAAAAAGATGTATTTGTTTTTAAAACCATTCTTGAACTTCTTAGCTGCATTTTGTTATTGCTAGAGAATAGCACAAGCATATCAGAAACCTTGATAAAATATGGAAAGAAAGTCTTCTTAAACTGCAAGTTGCAGAGTTGACAAATCCCTGTTTTTCAGTTGACAAGCACTTCTGTTTGTCCTCTTGAAAGCCATCAGTGCTTGGTTCACTTCTCTTGGATAATTAGAGGGAAGTATAGATCATTTGGAAAAAGTAGGACTGAAGCATGCTTTTTTTACTGTAGAAACTCTTCTCTCTGAACATGTGTGACTGTTCCTACAAACAGCATTGTTACAGAATTGCGTTGTGCCCATATGGCTTCATTCGGATCTCATGCAATCTTAATGAATTTAAAAGGGACTTACTGCAGCTAGATTGGCACAACTTTAAATATAAGGAAACGAAAACAAATACACAACCAAGAACTGCTGATTTCTTAACTGTAAACCTTTACTGGGTCACTGGTGAAACGTGGCAGCAGTTGTTTTATTGGTGATGATAGAGAAGTTTCCTCAGCCTCTTAATGTAGATGGAAGGCAGCGTTCTCCTAACCCAACATGACTTTGTAGGCACTGTGCTTTGGGAGGTTTCATGGGAAATTCCTGGAATGAATAAAGCTTTTTTGAGCAACTCCTTGTGCTGGAGGCTTGACTCAAGGATCTGCAGACATTTGTCTGTCTGTTGCCTTGCAAGACATGATGGATGGCAGCTGTGGCATGAGGGTGGCCCAGAGGGGACCCTCTCCAGCTTGCTCACAGAGATGTTCACTGTCACGGAGTGGGCTGTCGAGTCTAAAAGCACTGTTGCAAAGTCTGTCAACTTAGTGTTATGCTAGGGTACTGGAGAACTGAGCTTTTTAGAAGAAAAATGCTCAGCTGTCCAGGAAATTTATAGTTCAACCTGGCATACTTAAATAATACTCCAGCATTTCATTCAGGAATCCATGGCTTTGGTTTTTTTCCTCTTCCCAAGTTATCATCAGCATTTGGTATAATAAAGGCACTGCGGGTAATAGGAACAGCACATGTCTTATGAAAAGGTGGTAAAAAGCTTAGCCAACAGACCTGAGCATTTGTGACAGTTTGTGTGCTACTCTGATCAGGGGAAAGACAAATAAAGCTCTTACTGTTAGCCTTTAATCTGCATTTGTGCTGCTGACCATGAACTTAGTGTTTCTGTAGACAGAGTGACATTGTCCATGCAGCATTGTTGATGTGCTTTGTTTCCCCTCGAGCTGAACACAGAATCTACACTCTGATCTGCTCAGTCAAAAATTGTTCACTTTTTACATTTAGTGCTTGTCTCCTCAAGCATATTGTCAAGTGTTAGTAATGAAAGGTTTATTATGCAGTGTTTAACAGATGTAATATTCTGTTCTGATCATCACATACTTATTTCCAATACAGCAACAAAAAAGATACCAGAAGATAAAGAGTTCAGCTATTACAGTACAGTCGTACATCAGAGGGTGGAAGGTGAGTTTCCTGGTACTGTCTCTGTACGGTGGGGTGAGGAGCAGGTCAGAAAACACTTTCCAAGTGCACTGAGCCTCCTGCCTTTCACGCCTTCTCTCCCCGGAGCTGTGGCTGTGGCACAGCCATTGTGTGAGTTCAGGATATCTGCATGTGCTGCCTGCTCTATAAATCCCTGCAATCGGTGCAAGTGGAATGCTGGGACCACACTAATCCACTGAGTTATCCATGAGGCATCTTCTGCCAGGGAATTTGGAGGTAGGAGGCCTCTTAACATGGACTGGAGTGTGAATGATTGAGGGTGGTGATCAGAGCAGACCTAGGTACATGCTGATCAGGCAGGCCAGCAGCTCCAGAGCAGGATGCTCTGAGGCTCTGCCACTGGGCTTAGGAAAACTGTAGCACTGGACTGATTTGGAAGAAACAAGTTGTGGTAGGCAGTTGTTTTATGCTTAACAGG
The DNA here is from genome assembly GCA_013397775.1 of Eulacestoma nigropectus. Lineage (NCBI taxonomy): Eukaryota > Metazoa > Chordata > Aves > Passeriformes > Eulacestoma > Eulacestoma nigropectus. Next base: position 1,107,630 of record VZTE01001006.1, on the reverse strand, counting down.
ATTCTCGAAGGATGAATCAAATTGAAAGCAGGATTAAAATAAAGAGTTTGGGTTGCCTGGGCAATTTGTTACTTGGGTTAAGTCTTCAATTCTCTGTCTGCTAAGCGAGGAGTGAAAGTGTGCTTGTGTTGAGAAAGTAGTTTATTGCTGTGGGCCTGTACTCTGCCTCAATTTGCCACAACTTCACTTCTTCTCTGAGAGGTTTGTGCTTTCTGAAGGGATAGTCATGCATCCTAGTAGATATTTAAGGAGTGATGCTTTAATAAGATGTAAAAATGAGGTTGACAGCTCACATGAAAGCAGCCACGATGCTTGAAGCAACTACTGCTGTCCATCTTCAGAAAAAATAACCCTGGGCTCTTCTATTTTCTTATTAACCGTTCTTCACCCTACTAGAGGTGGCTTTCCTCTCTAGTTAGGGAAGAGAGAGCTGCCTTTAGTTCTGGACTCAGTTCCCTTTCTGCCAGCCAGGGAGGGAAGGGGCTGCAGTTAGTAACTATTGGTGTAAATAGCCCTCTCCTGCCCGGAAGGCTTTAGCGTTTGCCAGCAATAAGGTAACGTAATTTGACTTTGCTATTTTTCTTGATTTTTGCTTTGTCTTTATTATCTTGTTTAAATGGGTTAAAAATTTCCTTTCAGTCTAACTATTGATGTGCTGTCTTTTCCCATGAGTGTTATTTGAAGAAAACTGGGTTAAAAGCATCATCTCGAGTTATGGTTTTCTGTTTGCCATTGGAGAACAAGCTCTTTTGTAGTAGCATTACCGTGCATGAAAGCCTGGTATGACAGCAGCCTTTAGTGTGACCTAAAGCCAGGCAATTTACTTGTGATTTATTCTTTATTGCACTCTAAATGGATTAGACACTGTGTGGAGAAAAAATAGTGTTGCCATTGTGCACACAGACATATAGATATCTCAGGTAATGCTGCAAATCTGGGAGAAAACTGAACATTGAATGAAGATCCCCTGACCTGCCAGTCCCAAACTCTCGCAGCACAGAATCCTCCCTGGAGCAGGAAATGTTAGCCTGGGCAGCATTTGTGAATGTATTTGCCTGTGGATTTGGAGGCAGTGTTTTTTGGTTTTGCCTAGGTTTACAAGTTGCAGTGCCCTACTTCGAAAACCATAAAAAGTTAGTTAGTAAAAAATAACGTTTTAAATTGTTCACAGGCTCGGAAACTTCTTCGGGAGCTCAAGCATCTGAAGCGTTGTAATGAGGCTGCCACAGTAATTGCTGCTTATTGGCATGGTACCCAGGTAAGAAATGGCAACAAATTGTGCACTTGTGTGTCCCTACATAGAATGAAGACGGTCCCTCAGGATAGTTATCTGGGAATATTGTCAGTGGCTTAAACCGCTTTTACTGCCTAAACTGGTTTTTTGGTTTCTCCTTGCTGCTAACATGTCATAGCTGGTGCAATCTGGGAAGCTGGGACACGCTTTAATATTCGCTGTTTGTAGTGACTGGTTGCTTCCTTTCTTTCTTGCACCAATGGGAACTTGCAGTAACCTTTTCTTTCCTAAGCTTTTCTATATCCCGTTTTCAAATGCATCACAGGCACGAAGGGAACTGAGACGACTGAAAGACGAGGCTAGAAATAAACATGCTATTGCTGTTATTTGGGCTTTCTGGCTTGGATATAAGGTACTTCATGCACATATCACATGCTCCCCTTCATTACCCAACAATATCAACATTTAATCACTAGTTCATAGTGAGAATTAATGACTAATACAATTCACTCAAATAATAGAGCATGATCATCGATTCCTTCCATTTCCATTCATGCCACACCTAATAAACCTGAGAGCATTGTGTATGCCAGTTTTTTGTAGAGTAGGAAACTCTTTGCATGGCAACCAAGTACAGATTTGCACTAACAAGCCATTAGACTAGATTAAAAATGACTGGACGATAGTATTCTCAAATTAGGAAATGCATTTAACTACATGTAAATATACAAAGCATGGTTTGTGGGGGGAGAGAAGGTTGGGGGTTTTGGGTGTGTTCCTCTCCACGCCCCCAACAAGTGCTTTCAGTGACACTGTGTTAGTGATCCAGTTGAGATTTTCACCACATATTATACAATCTGTAGCCTGGGCAGCTTTCATCTACAAGTTCAAATCAACCTTGTTAAGTTTCATTAAATTCTAGTTATGATTGGTTTAATTGATTCTTTGGCTGTGATTTGAACCAGTAAAAATATTTCGATAAGTTCAAGTAAAGCACAATTTTATGAGCTGATCCTTTAGCAGAAAATGATGTTAGTTTGCAATTCTAAACTTACAGCCCTAGAAAAATCCCAGGAATTCCAGCATCAGCTGTTTGTTTTCAGAAGCAAAGTCCCACTGAAAGATTCTTGCTAATCCCCAGCCTGTAGCTGTGTGTTATGTGAACATTTGAAATGCTGTTCACTAGAGGTCAAAAATATATTGGTTTCAATTAATAAATTCCTAATTTAGTTGAAAACTGTAAATATATTAGATTTGAAACCTTTTTCAGTTATTATTTATGTTGGGGGTGTGTTGTTAGAACACCTTGCCAACTGGATGGAGAAATGTGCTCAAATTACATCTGGAGTATAATGCTGTGTTTGACCTTTGCTATTTTGATATAAATCTGTTAGATTTCTAGCTAAATGGCAGCCCTGGGAATCCAAACAAACATGTACAGAATTTCCTTCATACTAGAGAGTTTTTGGAACTTTTCAGCTCTGGCTTGATATTTAGGAAACTAACAATATATATATAATATATATAATTTGACAGACACGCTGTTACCTCTGAATTTGTTTAAGCTCAATACATAGAGAATTTATTTTATTTTTAATCTGAGTTCCTTTCACCAAAAAATTGCTCAATACTTCAGAAGAAATATTTGTTTTCCTAGTTTTAAGATATGCCTTAGAATGAAAAGATATATCCAGTGGATGGAACAGTGTTAACTATGTTAAAGCTCCTCATTTAAATATTTAGTAGATTTGGATAATTTTTAACATGGTTTCGTAGTTATTTTTATCAACTGGCTCACAGGAATTTAGTGAAAAATTGTCTCCTTATTCCTTAAATATAAATAATCTAAATATAATAATATGTACGTATATAAAGATAATAGTCTAAATTGAATTAAGATTAGAAAAAGAATTACAGTCTCTGATAAGAGAGACAACTTTTTATCGGTGTGATCCTTTATTTTTTCCTGGGGGAACAGTCAGAACAAAAGTTTTTAGAAGCTGTCATCAGAAGTCTCTTGCTTTACGAAAAAACCCCACAAACAAACAAACAAAAAAATAAAACAAGAGTGAGCCTCAAGTACTCAGTTTCCTTCCTTTTCATGAGATAGACAAATACTTAGCTTTGCATAGTTCTTGCTTTTACAGTGCTGTGCAGTAGGAGCTTTTCTGCCAAGGAGATGAGTAAAAACATAATCTTTGAGTCTGCATCCACTGCACATTAACCTTTCCAGCTGCACCAGAAGAGCGTGACTGGCACAGGCTGGGACTGCTCCTGCACAGGTCTGATAACTTACAACTTGACAAGTGCAGATACAGGGCTAGAGCTGCTCTGACTGAGCCTATAATACTGGAACTCTTCCTTGAGTGTTGTCATCAGATAACTGAATAAAAAATGTGCTGGTATCTCCTAAAATGCGACATTCTGTTAAGTTGCCCACACATGCCTCAAATTGCTTTCCTAAAATGGGATGATTGATGAAAGGTAGGAAGGTGCCTATCTCTTTGTACATGAGGAATGCAATAGGTTTGATGGCTCTACCCCTTAATTCCACGGACAGACATAATTTACCAGGCTGGAGGTTTTTTTTTTTTTTTTTAAATACATAAAGATCAAAATAAAAAATAACCTTCAGAATAAAAGCCCTCATTACAATGCTGGAAAGTCATCATGACATGTAGTTTCAGAGATGATTCTGTCCTGCCCAGGCACTTGCCAGTGGAAGAAGTGACTAGATAGTGAGATTTTAGTTAGTCTTGATTTTCATGCGCATCGTTTGGATCGTGAAACTGCAGGCAAAGCTCTCCCATTAGGATCAAGTTATGAGATGATGCACAGAAGAGGAGGAGGAAAGGCTGGCAGTCAATAACAGAGCTGACAAAATTCCCACCTGTATTTGCCACTTCAGCAGCAGCGGAGGCTTTTTTGACCTTCCCTGTGGCTTCACACCAACTCAGATGGGCACGTTGGGTGTCAAAGGTCAAGCGCTGCTGCTCCGTCCCTTTCCCTCCTGGTTGTAAACCTGTTTGGTTTGGGAGAGGCGTTTCCTGGTCGTTGTGCTGTCTGCATCGGGCTGTCTCTTTTGTTCACTCTCTGAACCCTTTAGGCCCGGAGGGAGTTGAAACGCTTGAAGGAGGAGGCTAGGCGTAAGCATGCTGTGGCAGTCATTTGGGCTTACTGGCTTGGACTGAAGGTACTTTCTCCAACACTCCCGTCTGTCAACATGAACTCAATAAAGCGTGGCACACCTTACTAACACTTAATAAACAAGGAGTTGTGTGGGCTCACTAGAAGGGATTTTTTTTTTTTTCCCCCCCACATTGTTTAACTTTGTCATGGACTTGGCTGAAAAAGTCGTAAGCTGAAAGTGCCTCACTTACAGCAACATTTAGGCATCGAGGCTTTTTTATCATATCAGGAATTGTAGCTTTCAAGAGAAGGACAAAAGTCAGATTAAAGGGAGTCTATTACAGCTGTTGACTTAAAAAACTGACCTACCTTGGCAAAGGTCCTGTCTGGAAAGATTACAAGGATGTATTTTCTTGTTGTGACCTCTGCTTGTTTGAAGGGAAAGTAGGGTGGAAGTGTCTGACTCTCGCTGCTGCTCACAGTAGACCCCTGATCCCAGTGTCGAGGAGGGCACAGTGTAAAGCCAATGGTCATGTCCTGTTGCATCCAGCAGCCTTTTTAGGGCCTGGCATTGCACACAGTTACCTGTGGCTTGTCACAGCCATGAATTCCTAGAAAAATTGAGATGTGCAAAAGTGTTTTGTTTTCCATCCCTTGCTTTCAAGGACTGGTTGGCAAAAGAAAACACATCTGTAATCTGGAAAAATGTAGTTCTGCTCTGTAAATAGACTATGAAAATGGCATCTGCAGATGTTTCAGGTCTGTGCCCAAATGATTTACATAACAGTTTTACAGATGCAGTCCTGAAGAACTGCGGAAATCTGAATCTGTTTGATTTGGCTGGGGGTGACTTCTGCAAATAGGAATATTGTAGTCTACAGAGGTATGAAAGGAACAATTCACTCAGTAATGCAGAGTAAAGTTCAGCTCTCATATTCTTGTACTTATCCTGACAGTGATGAAATGGGAAAAATAGTTAGAAAACATATAATTATATATAATACATGTTCATTTGTATTTAAAAAAATCCATTACAATACATACATGGAAACCAGTGCTGGAAAATACAAAGGAGCCATTTTAAGAAGTCATTCTGCAGATCAGAATCACACTTTAGGTACTACTGCCAAAGTAGGTCTGTTTTTATGATTTTCAAACAAGGATATGTCCCTCCTGAGCACTCAGAGGCCATTTCATATCAAACAGCGGCATTTAAATGCAAACTGATGACTCCAAAACCTTTAAGGCACATTACAGCAGGAATACATTTCTGCAGTCTGTGGTTTGGTTTCCAGTGAGTTTGTTAAATAGTGTAAGCAACATTTCCAATTTCCATCTCACCTGAAATACACAGATTTTTCTGAATATAAGACCATAGTCTGTCATTCCAATATATCACTGTTACCACGGGTAGTTTGAAGGCAAAGTGTTTTCACCTGTGACATGCAAGGCTGAAGAATTAAAATTGATACAAATGATCAAGATTAAACCATTAAGTTGTGAGGATTTTGTTGCTTCTTGGGTTTTTTGTTTGGTTGGTTTTTTTTTGTTTTGTTTTGTTTTGGTTTTTTTTCAGTTGTATGCCAAGTAGATTTTAATAGCATTTCTGGTACTTTCCAGATTTAGGCTTTTCTGGAGCAGCTTGCATTTCTCAGTGCTTGCTTTGCAGCTTCCCTGCAGCACCAATAGGATGTGCGGGTGTCTATTAGTCCCTTTCTTCCAAATTAATTTGCACACCTTGCAGCTCACAAAGAATAATATAAAGCAAGATCATTAAGGAGAGTCTATGGGAACATGGTGAGATTCGGGATGATTGTGGTTGGAGTGGCTTTGAGCGTGTTAATTATCATCCCTGAATAATTAATAAAGGATGTACTCTAATTATAGAGCACTAAGCCTTGCAGAAAATGAGTGAATAAGAACTCTAATATTTTTTTTCTTATAAAGTGAGGAGGAAAAAATTATGTGCTGAATTTGCATAGAATGATGACAGCTGAATGCTGCCAGTTTTGTTGATGCATCTTAATGTGTGATTAAGCAAAACTTGTTTACCTGTGGGGTGTTTTCAGTCCCCAGATGGTAACAGAGTCTTGCTTTCCAAATGCTGGTTTATCTTAAAATGCATGAGTCACTTTGAGGCAGAAGGGGGTGTCAGGGTAAATTTTTTCCTGTAAGTTGATGGGGATTTTATTCTATGGGTTTCCCTTTATATTCTGGTTACACGGAAGCCAGCAACACACAGTGAGTTTGCTAAAACCACTAAAATTTTGCTCTGGGGTGAATGATGCAAAGCCACAATGTTTTCCCTGGGTTTTGCCCAAAACCCCTAACAGGTGTGTTGCAGGCTGTGCCAGAGTTTGCAAAAAAAGTTGGGGGATGTTTCAGCTGACTTGAGGTGAGCCTGGGTGTCACATAAAACTGCAAACCACTTGGGCTCTCTCTGATTGCCTTTTCTGAATTTTGATTTATGCTGATTAGCACTGATAGAGATATAAAAGGCAAAACAAGTACTCTGAAACTTGCACTTCCAAGGACGTATTAGAAATTAGTATCACCTGCAAAAATTGTTTCGATGATAACTTTTTAAATTTTTTTTTTAAATTTTATTGGTTTTTAAATAAATTTTGAGAGCAAATATCAAGCTTGCTGACATTAAGCAACCTTTGTGTTGATAGCCTGCTGTTACCAAGCACCAAAATCTTATCTTTCTTTTGGAATGAAGACTGCTTGTGTGAAAAGAGTTTTTTCATGCAGAAGTCTGCTCTGAAAAAAAAAAAAAATTCCCTTTTTATTATAGAAAAGTCTGTGTATTAAGAATTTTAATGGAGAAAAATCCAAAAATTTCACCAGTTTACTCTGTAATTAACATCAAATCAGTGTCACTTCAGACGCAAGAAAATTGTGTCATCACTGGTGATGCCTCGCTTTTTCCAGTCCAGCTTTATGCAAAAGCCTACTGAAAATAGATTCATGCTGTGAATTCAACAATATTTGAATAATTTGCCTTTTTGGAGGGAAGTATTTCAAATTCCTTGTTAAGTTTGCAAATAATTGCACTCAGGTCAGCCGAGGTATCTTTCAGACATCTTGGTCCATGGTCTGTTTCACATATTTTAAGTGTGACCAGGTGATGTTCCTATTTCAGGGAACCTTTTGCATGTACGTATGCTTGTTTTAATATTTTCTGCCATAGAGCTTTTTAAAAGAGTACCTGTGCAAACAAATTCCTTCTTTTTATTCATTTTGAGGGTTTGTTTAACTTTCCAGGTCCGTAGAGAATACAGGAAATTCTTCAGAGCCAATGCTGGAAGAAAAATTTATGAATTTACCCTTCAGAGAATTGTATGTATAAATCTGTACAAAGCACATGTACGCTTTCTGTGTTTTAAGTTTTTGTTTTCTATCAAATGCAACAGCTGTGTTATGGCCTTGATAGTCTTTGTAAGGAAATGTCCAAGCTAAGCACATGGAAAAGTGACAAATTAATATTCTGACATTGTAAAGAAAGGATAGTGATAGTGTTTGAAGGTGTAGGAATGGCATGAAGTATTTATCACACTTCTATGATATCTAAATCTGCATTTCTCAATATACCTGGCTGTTAAAATCCATATTCTGGTTTATGAGAGCTGAGAGTTGCAGTTTGTTAACTGTGCTTTTTAATCACACAGCATCTGCTTTTCCTTGCATACTTCAATAACTCTGATATTTGAACATTAATAAAACATCTTGCTTCAATTTTATCACAGATGCAAAAATACTTCTTGGAAATGAAGAATAAGATGCCTTCTTTATCACCAATAGATAAAACCTGGCCAGCGAGGCCTTACCTTTTCTTGGATTCAACTCACAAGGAACTAAAGAGGATTTTCCACTTGTGGAGGGTAGGACACATTCTGGTCTAGTGTGTGCAGAACTTCTTCCCATGATTTTCAGCAGTTTTGTTCACAAAGGGTCTATTTTTAGGATGTATTTCCTTTGATTCCAGCCAGGATAATTTTATTTCTTTGGAAGGAGTATGTTTTTTGGTCATTGCCTTTGGCCTGCAAGGGCTATAACTATCCTGGCTACTCCTTTCTGGGGCTAGGGAGAGAGGTTTGCTTCCTGCCATCAGCCTGTTAATTAATAGCTTGTAATACTTGTGTCCATGGCCAGAACTTAGACCAGCGTTGGAAGTGCTGGGTGGAATTTTTTACTTATGAGCTGTGGTTAGCTGAAATTTGTTTTGGATCTTTGGACGGAGAGAACGGCGAGAATCTGTACAAGTGCTGATGGGATGTTTTACTGATCTTGTGGGCTGTGTTTTCTGTGAATTGTCAAGGAGCAGTTTTTCTTTCTGAGCCTGCAAAACTCACCCACTCAGCTGTGTTTTTTTCTTTCTCACTGCCTATATAAGCTTCCAAAATCGTGGAACTGTATTTATGTTTCTGTGAATCATTTTAGCACACTCTTCCAATGACTGGTATCTCATAGATTAAGCTCATGTTTGAGTGCAACGTGCTCACATGAGATGTTTTATATATTGTTTCTGGTGTAATTCAAAAGTATCTAGAATGGGTGAGGAGAAAACCACGTCTCCTGTTTGTTACCAGTGGCATGTAGGATGGAGCTGAGTCACTTCAGAGGCATACAAAGAATGTGCATCTTGAGCAATGAGCAAACATTAGTCTGTGGTGCTGTGAGATTGGGAAAGACAATTTTATGGTTTGTTTAATATATCCTGTCTTGTAGTGTAAAAAGTACAGAGATCAGTTCACAGATCAGCAGAAGCTTATATATGAAGAAAAACTGGAAGCAAGTGAACTTTTCAAGGACAAGAAGGCTTTATATCCAGCCAGGTAATGACTGATTCTGCTGCTTTTAGTGTACAAGAAATTCAATATCCTTACGTAGATTTGGGAAACTAAGCAAGACTTTGTGTTTTATCTTAAGCAGGAAAGTGCATTTTCCTTGTTTGACAACATCCCTCCATCATTTGGCTTTATCATCCTGAAAATTGACCTCAGTTAGAAGCAAACTTAGCTGTTGTTACAGCCACTAGTCCTGTGATACCAAGAACTTCTGTCCAGAATCCAGAGTTAGATACACTGGTGCATATCTTTTTTGCAAGGATACTTGAAAAAAAGTTCTACTTCCATTTTAGAATATTTTTTCCCTTTTTTAAAATCATGTGAAATCTCTGCAAATAAGTTTTTTGGTTTCTCAGATTATTGAGTTCTTTAAAACCGACAGATTCTTGTCATTGCTATCTACAGAGCTAGCATTACTCAAGAAAGTGCAGTAGTATCTGATTTTATTTAAGGAATACACTTCTTTTGGTATGCAGTAAAACTGACAAAAGAGAGATATGGTGTCCTTGAAATAAGTTGGCTTACACTTTTTAAGTGAATATGAGCTTATAAATTGTATTTTTTCTTGAAAAAAAACATCTTGTCCATCTCGAGAGTTTTCTTGTAGAAGCTGAAATTTCAGCTGAGCAGGAACAATTAAAATGAGAAGCAAGGTTTGGCAGAGAGGGGAACGGGAATCTGCAAGAGTTTATGAGAACAGTTCCATGCATGGACAAGCTCTGCTTGTTGTTTGTGTGTTTCCTTGGTTTTGTTGTGTGTCATTTTTTTATTGAGACATTTCCTGTTTTCCTGTAATGGGCTCAGTATATGTTTCTTTTTTTTTCCCTTCAGTAGATCACTTATTTAATGGCTGTATATGCTAGCCTGTGGTTTGTTCCTTATTTGCTTTGGGATGTCTTTTTATACTGCTGGGAAAAGAGAAAGATGGTGCCTTTGAACTTTCCTAGGAGCAAGCAGGTTTTTTTAAGTTTTAGTCAATATGCATCTGATCAGCAGAGAGCTCATTGGGAAGGAAGGAATTCTATTTATATCCCTGGTTTGGTACTTTTTACACCAAGGCTGAACAATGAAATAATATACAGCAATATTTATATCTATATCTATATTTATTTATATTTATAACTCACATATATATATATAAATGAGTAATTTTTATCCAAGACATTCTTAAGTGGTATATGTGATAGAGGAACTGTTGATTCATTTCAGTTTTAGTTGTAACTTGTCATCATTTGATCCGGGATGGAGTCCACAGGGAATGTACTGTTTTGATGATTATGGTTTCATAATGCAAATTAATAAAAACCAAAAAACCCCAAAACTCCAACATGGTGGAAAGTTGGAATGATTTCCCCACCCTGCATTCATTTATAAACATTTCCATCTCTCTTTGTCTGGTATTCAGAGCTGATTAGCTCCTACTGTTGTTTTGTTGGGTTTTTTTTTAAATTGGCCTAAGGGTAGAGAAAATTACTGTATAAAGTTTCTGATTAATTAGTATGATAATGGTTCATAGGATGTGGCTAATTTTCTGTGTACAGTATAATTATTTAAGAAGAGAGAGGGACTTGTGGGTACTAAAATTCCAGTACCCTTCCTCTTCTTTCCCATCTCTCTGTGCTCCAGAGATGCAATTGCAAAGGCAGTGCTGTTTCACATACTGTATTGGTTTCTCTTGGGCTCCAGTCTTGGCAGAGCTTTGCATGAATACTTTGACTGTAGTTAAATCAAAGTGATTATTTAAAGTGACTCCCAAACAAAGCAAGCAGAGACTGTATTCACCAATTCCTGACCTGTAGTAAAGCCCTTACTTTAACACCCTGAGGTGTATAAAGGTGGAGGAATTTTTGCAAGTGGAGCAGATCTTGACAAAGAGCTGCTCCATGTCTCACAAACAACAGCAGATCTTGAAGGCAAGTTCATGTCTGTCACTGAAGTCCTGCCTGTCAGTACCAATACTCTGTCAGTCCTACTGAGGTTTTATTTCCTGTTCTCACAGAGACTCTTACTGGGTGATTTTACATCCCAGTTGACTGCACATGCAAGGATGTCCACGTGTCTGATATCCAAAGCAATTTGGCCCATTTAATTGGAAAATGTTTCCAGAGCAAGGAAAAAACCCTATTCTGTCTTTGGTGATAACTTTCTCTTCATTCAGCACCACTGGGCCGTTAATGTGCAAAAGATTCTGTGTCTAATACACATGCCATTTCTTACCCCTCCTCCTTTCTCCCTTCCCCTGGGATGATGTGCTGAGGGATACATCCACACAACTTTGCAGCAAGTCCCATGTTATTTTCTGCTGGCACGCTCTGCTTGCTTGGCACAGATTAATGCCGACACCAGCGTGCTGAGTGAACAGGTACAAAAGGTGGGCTTTGAGAGTAGAAGTTTCTGGCTTGTTAAGACTATTCCCTCACTGAAAATGAAGCAGCAAGTGACTTTCCCTGGAAGAGGGTGTGTCAAGGCTTGAGGAAGTTGCTGGCTGTATAGAATCATTGGAAATTATGTTTGGTGCATCTCCTCAAGAAGCCTGTGACAGTGTCAGGTTTGCTTCTTCCCCGAGGTTCATATTTAACTCTTTTCCTTTCTTTCGGGCAGTGTTGGGCAGCCATTCCAAGGGGCTTACTTGGAGATCAGCGAGAACCCCAAGTACAAAAAACTCAAAGATGCCGTGGATGAAAAGATCATTATTGCAGAAGTTGTGAATAAAATCAATAGAGCCAATGGGAAGGTAATCAAATGGATTTGATTTATCCAGAAGGGTAGATCCTTTTTGTTATAAATACATTGAAAGTGAGACTCGTAATAGTCTGAGGATTTTTTAAATAATGTGTATTTTTAAGGGCAGGACTGAAAATGTTGGTTTTATGTAATTTGGTGATTTTAAACACCTCTTTTAAACTTACATAAAGATTTCTAAAATCTTGTTTTGTAGTTTCCAGTGACTTTTTAAAAAAAAAAGGTACCTCATCAACTGGTAACAGACTGTATTGTCACAACTAAACGTAGTTTCTGTACTCAGCTAAGATCTTCTATTTGCCAATTAAAGAAAATAAACATTTAGAGAATATGGTTCTTATTCAAGTATTTAGAAAACTTAACTTTTCAAAGCCCATGCTGTCAGTCAAGCTTCTGATTATCACATTTTATTATCTTTTAAAATTATGAGTTGCACACTCTGCTAGCTTTGCCTAGGAAATTCTTCCATTCTTTGGAATGAAGAGGCAAGTTTCTTGTATCATTTGAATAAAGTTGTTAAATATGGTGGGTACCTTTTTATTCTGCCAACATAGAACACATTTTGCATTTAAATTATACTTATTAAAAAAGGAAGTATTATTCTACCTTAGTAAACTTAATTGCTTTCACTGTATCTGTCTAAATATTAGAAGTAGTAGATTTCAGCTGCTCAGATGTAGATGTCATGTATGCATTTGTAGGAGTAAAATTAGGTTGCCTGTTGTTGATGACAAGTTAATTTTCTGGTTTAGAAGAAACTAATTAAATGAAGACAATATCTTTCCTGTATTTGCCTAGGCTACAGCTCTCAAGATTAAAAAAAAAAAAAAAATTAATGAACTATGGTTCTATGTGCTTAAGGCAGCTACTTCTTAATTCTAATAAAGATTTTATTATTTAAAAGTTTACAGGAGAAAAAGCTGTATGTGGATTAAGTTGTTATTTCTCTGTCTATCTTCTAAGACAAATTTAAGAACACACATTTCATGCTTTAAAAATATTTGTCTTTTGAAAATAGGAATGCTTATCCTCCTAAAGGGTAATTTCAATTGATAAAGGGAGGAGAACATAACTCTGAAAATAATTATGATTTGTGTTGCTCTGCATCATAGTTTTGGTGAATAATGGTCAATATAGAGACTTAGGGTGTGATGATTTTCCTGGAGATTTAAAGAGCATGAGAAATTAGGTTATCCTGATTTGCACAGTTTCAGAGTTTCACTTTCTGAATTTTACAGCTGTAAGCTAGTAATGAAAGGAACTGTTTAGACCTAAGCATATGTGCCAAAATGAGCTAAGCTTCTCAATCTATAATTAGACACATAAATAAATTTGACCTGATTTTAACTGATCTGCAGCTTTTACTGAACATCGAATGTTCATGTTTGTTAATGTGGGCCAAGCTTTTTAACTCTATGAACTCCTTGGAGTCTTAGTAGGTGCTTGATGAAAAACCAGTTCTCTCCCCATGTAGACAATGATCTGCATTTTTACACTTTCGCAGGCTGCATCCAGGATTTTCTTATTAACCAAAAATAATGTTCTTCTTGCGGATCAAAAATCCGGGACTATCAAGTCAGAGGTTCCACTGGGAGATGTTACCAAGGTGTCCATGAGCTCCCAGAATGATGGATTCTTTGCAGTGCACCTCAAGGAGGTTGGTTACCACTCCATCACACAATAATATGACTGTTTTACATGCAGTGATGTAAAACCTGTTTGTTAACTATCTTGTAGCATTAAATCATAGGGGTTAGCTTGTAGGCTTAGAAATTTATTGAACTTTGCCATAGCTGAAAAAACTTGGATTTAAAGCTACTGAAGCCAAACGAGAACAGTTATTACATTATGAACGATCATTTAACTGTGAAAATCAGACTTCATATTTCACCTCAGCCTCTTCAGGATCAGAGTTTTCCACTTGTAATATGGTTCAGGTACCTTGTGCCAGTGTTTTCCTTATATATACTGGGAGAATATTTCTCTCTTCTTTATGGGATGCCAAGAAGTCCACGTTGAGGCACAGTTAATTTGTTACTCAGTTCTAAAGGACTTAGCTCAGTGCTATATTTGCCTCACTGCACTGTAACCATTGCTCTGCTAAAATCATTAAGCTGGCATCTGTATTCTAGCCTAAATGGATTTGAAGACTGTTATATACAGTGTCTTTTCATAGTCACTGCCGTCATCCTAAGCCTGGTGTTGGTAATTTGCTTTTGTTCCTTTCTGCAAGTATTGGAAGCTTGCTGTGGTGTATCCAGATGAGGGATACAGAAATGCTACAGTTTTGTAGGACAAATGAAGATGACCCTCCTTTAGGGCCAGAAGGGATTTTTTTTTTACCTTTCTGCACTGGTTTGTAGCTTATTTGGGGGCAAATGGCATTTTGATCCTACACTGCACTGCGTTCTCTGTTTAATTTACAAGACAAAAGATTGTTGTTTCCTTAAACTGAGAAGAGAAGACTCCTTGCAAATCCTCCTACTTGGCTGCCATTTAATCATACTCAAGGTTTTGGTAGTCCTAACTACTTTCCTTCCTGTTTCAGGGTTCAGAAGCTGCCAGTAAAGGAGATTTCCTGCTCAGCAGCGATCACCTTATTGAAATGGCCACTAAACTTTACCGCACTACTCTCAGCCAAACCAAACAGAAGCTCAACATTGAGATATCTGATGAGTATGTTTCTTGTTTGCTTAAGAGTGCATTTGCTTCAATGCAGCATGCTAAAAAGTCAAGTATCTAGTGTCAGAATAACAAAACACTGTTGTGTAGCTAATACTTCTTTTCTCTTGACAGAATACTTGTAAAGAAGGATCTGATTTTCAGTGTGTGCTCATTTATAGTATTCATTTTGGCTTTTACGTCCCTGAAAGTCATTACAGAAAATGTGCTTTTGTTAAAGTGGTTTCAAATAGGGCTGTGAAGCAGAATTGCTGCTGTAGAAATAATCAAGAGTTACTACATTAGAGACAACCGTTTCACATGTGACAGAAAAGTTCACAGATTTCTATGAGATATTTATAGATTAGAGTGTACACTAGGTGCCAAGTTCTACTGAGAACAACCAAAAACAGAATACAAAGCCCCTCCCCAATTCAATGTAGGTTTATGAAGCTTTACCTTCTCTCTTGTGAAGGTGAAACAACCTATTGTTTGGGTGTTTTTGGTTGTTAAAAAGCTTTATTTGATAAAAAGTTTGCATCTCAAAAATTGTATTTCTTTCTGCTTGGTACAGTTTCATATTTTGGCCTTAAATAAGGACTGCCCTTGTGGTGTTTTTAGCTATGGAATAAAGGTGTTTGTGTGTGTGTGTGAACTCCTAAAGTTTGCTGAGTAAGAGTCCCTCACTTAGTCCACCATTGTCATGTGCTCCTTTTGTTCTGTGAAGTGGCCCCTTTTCAGTAGTGTTGATTTGGTGGGTTTATTCATTTTGAATAAAGAAGAAAAGTTGTAACCCTTTAACAATAGTGAAGTAAATTTCCTGTAGGCAAAACCTAAACCTTTTTATCTGACTGCACCACACTGCGTGTGTTCTGGAGTCATGGTAGTGAGTACAGTTTGTATCCGTTCAGATTTGAGGATTTATTTAAAGGCTAATTTTGCTCTTTCCTTGAAAATAAAATCTGCCATTTTCCTTTGTTCTCTTACCAGATATCATTTAATTTGCTCAAGAGTGTGTGTTTTTTAGTCTTCAAAAGAGTGCGGCTATCCCCAGCAAGCTTCTAGTTTAAGGAGAGCTACAAAGGAATAAACTACTAAAGCAAAGTTTAAGCATGCATTGCACTAGTCTGGACTGCCTGCTTGCCTTAGGTCTGGAAAACAGCCTACTTTCAGGGAGTCTTTCTTGCTTTTTGGGATGTGGTTTTTGTTTCTTCTCTTGCAGACTAAAAACATTCATGTGTGTATTGCTACTGAAATTATCCAGACTAAATAATTTTAAGCCGTGCACAGTCCTATCTCTGTTGATGGTGAAGCAGGAGTCTTTTCCCTGCTAGAGTTTAGACACAAGCACAGCTAGGGATTGAGGAGAAAACGTGGCCTTATTTTGACTACTCTGCTTTTTGGGAAGAGAGCTGATGTAAGAATGCTGTTTGTTGATGCAGGGGTATGTTTAAGAAGAGACACACCGTTCACATGTATAGTATTGGAACAGTGGGTGTAGGAAAACGCAGCGCTGGTGATGAGGCAATGGCTGTAAGAGCTGCTCACGTTTTTGGGGTGCCTGCATGGCTGGGAGTGCTGAGCAAGCCCTGAGTGTCTGGGCTGTGCAGCAGGAAAGCAGGACCGAAGGGCAGCTCGGCACAGCAGAGGCCACTTCCTCCCCTGAGCTCTGCCGTCAGCTTGATTTGTGGTTTCCGGCTGCAGAGCAAATTCTTTGAAGTTTTTGGCCTCTGCTGGAGGACTTTTTAAGGATGCTAAAAGGGAAAATCGGCTGTATTACAAAGGACTTTTTAGGTCAGCAACCACTGCATGTGAGCCAAGAGGCAGCACTGCCTTGCTTACTGCTTTTACTCTCGCTGTCCAGATCAGTGAGAGGTTCGAGGCTCCACAAGGAGCCTGTTGGTTTTTTGTGTTTTGGGCTTTTTTAAGCAATTCTCCACATTCAGTGAAATTTCCCTTCCAGTAAAAAGCGAAGAGTCAAATCCAGATTAATTTACCCTGAACTGTAGGAAATGTCTAAATCTGGAGATTGCTGGGCAGGAAGTGAATTTTCCCAGTTGCCGAGCAGGGGGCTATAAAGGCTAACTAAGGATTAGACATATGAGAGCTGCTAAAATACCAGATGTACTAAATTAAGCACAAACCAGAAGAAGAGCACTCCCAATGTTGCTATAGAAGTATTGAGCTTCCTTCCATGAAAACAGAGAAGTCCCTTTGGCTAAGAGTGCAGTAGTTGAAAACAGTCTTTGCTGCATTTCTGGTACATTAGAAATTCTGTTTCAAACTGCTTTTTTTCTAAAGGAATAGCAAACTAACTTGTTGTAAAATGTCCACAGTTATAGGCAAAAATAATTAAGAGATACTACCTGAAGGAGTTTCTACCCATACCATAATCTATGGCTTTTTTTTAATTTATTCCCCAACTCTTTATTATAAATACAGAGCTGAAAATGAGATCTTTTGGAGCGATGCTTAGAACCAACAGGAAAAGCCTTCCGGTCCGCATATGTCTTTTTTTTTTATTTCCACCCTTAACTAAAATTTTTACTATTCCCTCTCTTAGGTTCCTGGTCCAGTTCAAACAAGACAAAGTGTGTGTGAAGTTCATACAAGGCAGCCAGAAAAACGGCAACATCCCAACTTGCAAGCGAAAAAACAATCGGCTTCTTGAAGTGGCTGTCCCTTAACTGCAGCTGGTGACTTTCCCTTTCATGGACTTGTTTCTTTGTAATAGTGCAATTCTAGTTGTTTGGTTTTGCTATTTCTATCCCTTTCTGGGGCTGTTGATGGCTAATAGCTTTAGAAACCCTTGGCAAAACATTTGATCCATCGACTTGGAAATCTTTTTGTTCATGCCAGAGTTTTAACCCTCGAAATGCAGATTTTTACCCAGTGAGGCATTTTTACCAGCTGGCACATATCTGTCACACAACAAATCATTCTCTTTGTTTAGCAGCCATATTTTAGTGCAGCGTATCATAAACCCACATATTAATGATAAATTACTCGTATTCCTTAGTCTAGAGATCCGCTTAACAGGAATTATAGACGGCCTTGATGCTGGGTGGCCATTTGTGCCCAGTGTCCTTTTATCCCGGCCTGTCCAGGGGTCTGACAGGCTCCTCACATCCCGCCCCTGTGCAGACCAGCGGAGCAGAGGCTGATACAACAACTCCTGTAGCTCGCACTAGGACCTATGTAACTCAACCTTCCCATCCGTACAGCACAGAAACATCTAATTCTGCAAAATAGAAGGAATAGATGATTGCACAAGCAGCTACACGCATCATTTTATAGTAAAACGTGGAAATTTCGGAACAGCATTTTTAACTAGGTCAGATGTTTTTAATGACTTTATAAAGTAGAAATCAGCAGAATTAAAGAAGCTTTTTCTTTTTTTCACAAAAGCTATAAAGTTCAAGGCATATTTTCTGTTCTGCTTTTTTTTCATTTAAATTATCAGTTAAGATTAGAGCCTGAAAAATGCAATAGTATTCATAACACAAGTAAATGCTAGTTATTTAAACAGTTAGTTATGAAGTGAAAGGTTTGAGCCTTTCTTTTAAATATTGGCATGTACAATGTGCAATAAAACATACGTGACATTTTGTGAGAATTATTTATAATACACTTCTGTGTGGAAGAGAGAGGATTGGTGCAGACTGCATAGACAACGTAGGGGTTAAAATAGATCTGTGTTGTTAATTTGCAGTTTTTAGAGTGTACACTACAGTTGTCAGTTTGGGAAGAATACTTAAAATTAAAAAAAGAAAAAACCCTTAATTTGGGGGTCTGTATATAAATTGGTATTATGGTAATAAAACTGTTCTAATTCTGTGCTGTTTGGTACTCCTATGTTATAACCATATTTTTGTACTCCAAACTATTTTATATAACTCGTGTGCCTGATGTAAATGCGTGCACAGAAAATACAATCAAGAACCGCATTATAAATTTTCAGTGTAACTGATTGCACTTAATCTTTTATAAGCCAGAAGCATTAGCTGAAATCCTTGAGAGGAGAGATGCTTTTCCAGAGGGAAGGAACTGCTCATGTGAAGGGTTGGTGGGATGTGACTGTGTGATTTGTTGATGCGAGGACAGCGGAGAAAGTGCGTTGTATTTTTGCAGTCTGATATAGGACAGATTAAGATCCTGGCTATCTGATGTGCAGTGCTGGAAGTCCAAGCATAAATAAAAGAAAGATAAAGAAAAGTTCAGAGTCTCCTTCCTCTCCTGGTGGTGATGTGATGTAGAGCTCACAGCTGTGAAGGCTCCTCTGGGTAGTTCAACGTTAAAATGGTGTTCACTGCAATAGGTGTTCAAGTGCTAATGGTGTTAGTCTGAAAAATACAACTGGCTTGGGTTACACCACACTCTGCTTTGGGATTAAATGGTTTTTCTATGATTTGGATACAAAACAATTGTTTTAACAGGCTGCTTCAATGTTGCTGTTAGAAGTCCATACATATGACCTTGAAAGGTGGGAGTAATCAAAAGATCTATTTCCCAAACTGACAAAAAGCTGCCTCTTCCTCATAATTGTGGTTCAAACCCTTCTTCGAATAAATGAGTCAGGTTAATAGTTTAATAACATTTAAATAATTTTACATGTATTGTAATTATAGATGCTTGCGAAGGAAATTTTGGAATCGATTTGTGATGCAAAATTATGATACTTGAAAGGAATTATTCTACTGCCTTAAGAAGACTGCACATAATAATGACAATGTGGCATTTAAAACTCCGAACTCCTGTATTAGAATTTCTGCTTGGGAAAGATTGGAGAGTTCGTAAAACTGTTCACTCTCTTGGAAACCTTACAGTAAGAACCACACAGAGCAAATTCTGAAATTTAATACAAAAGTAAGGAAAACAAACATTTGAAATCTGATGTAATTCTGTAGTTGTTTGTAGTTAGAAATGGGAGAGTTTAGATTAAGAACAATCTTGATATTTGGCCCATGAAACTAGGGTATTACAGGATAATATTAGGATATTTGTCCCATCCCAGCCAGATCCAGTACACATCCCTTCTATTTTTTGACCTTTGCAGCAAGTCATAATAGCCATACCAGCAAAAGACTGGAAGAGGGACAAACTCCTCACCTTGGTTGCTCTTGTTACCTTTCTTTTTCTGGACTTCTACGATTTCTACCTTGCACTTTGTGACATTAACCTTTTGACTCTTAAATACTTCTCAATGTACAGAGCAAGTTTTGCAGGACATGAATTATTAGATGTACTAGGAGAGCCATGGTATCTTCTTGATGTTTAGATTTAAGTATCTAGGATGTTGAAAACAAAAATGCAAGGTCACCTAGCCACCTAGCTTTTTTTCTTTTTTTTTTTTTCCTCTGTTTTCTTTTATAACTGTCTATCAAATGCAGTTGTAAAGGGAAGGGTATGCCTCCTATGATGCTAACCTTACTTTTGCATCCTCTTACTTTGTAAATGCTATTCTTTCATCTCAAAGCTGGGCAAGGATCGTTAAGAAAAAATTTTGTTGCATGATGCTTTCTAGAATCAAATAAAATTCTGTTCCTACACCTCTACTTTCTCTATATCTGTATCTTTCTTACTGCAAAAAGAGCAGGTGACTGGTTTTTAGGTTAAATATACACAACACTGGTGTGTGACTTGAAGAAAGAAGAAATTTTTATTTTGTATGTGATTCCTTAAGAGGAATCCTCAGTGATCCACAGTAACATTTTTCGTCCTTTCCTCATCATAGTTTTTGCTGAAAATTCTACAAACTCAACTTCCTAACATTAGGCTTTAGAGCAATTGCCTGAGAACAGTATTACAGCCAGTTAAACCTGATTTTTAAAAATGGCTTCGTGCCCCAAACCTGTCATACGCCACATGTTATGTCTTGTGATCTGTTTCTCTCCTTTTATGCTTAACAATTCTATCCTGATTTTTTCATATTTTTGTTCATTGTACAAATTGTGGAAGAAAAGAAACTAAAATGTAAAATCAGGAGAAGCATATTCAGTTTTAATTTGTGTTTCTTTGCCAAAATGAAAGCCTTTTTTTATACATTTCTGGGGGGAAAAATGAAGACTTTGATATGAAATGAGAACATCTTCCCCAGTCTGTGTAAATGTCGCTGTTAATTCTTAAGCTTTTAGATCCTTAATCTTGAAGAACAACATATTTTCCATATTCTGTCAGAAATGGTCATGGTTATTTTTAAAGGATTGCTCAGTAGTGTGATGGTGACAGGAGATGCACACGTATGTGCTGCTTTGGACATTAGAACTTCCCAGCGAACAGGTTTAAAAGCCGGAACCGGAGGGGACTCTGAGGATGCTGACAACTTACGCCAATGTAGAGCAGTGTGAGTTTGAAGGAATCTCTAGCACGACCAACAAACGAGTTCTGACCCTCCTCCTGTCTAACTTCCCTCCTTATTGTGGTATTTTTTAGCTTACACAAGCATATGACTATGAGTGGGAGGGACAATTGTTTGCCGATGTTTGTAAAACCCCTCGAAGCGATCAAAATTTTCTGGATACTGCTTTTAGTCATGTGGTTTAAAGTACGTGCTTGGTATGTCACTGTCCCACGACCTTCCAGTTGAAATGTAGCTAAAGGTTGTTGTCATGTAGTGTGATCTTGCAGCCATTCCAGCACAGGATTTGGTGATTTGTCTGTCTACAATTGTGTGGTCTGCTCAGTAGTTTCAGGAGACTTAACTGAGGCAGTGGCATCCTCCTCAAAGAGAACACCATTTGTGTGTCAGTCCCACTTACAGTGAGACTTTCCATGTTCTGACTCACTGGAGTGTTTCCTCCAGGACACGAAGGTAAAGGGAGGTTTAGTGCATGGAAAAAAAATTAATTGGCAGAGCAGAACTTGCTTCTGCTGAAATATTGTAGGTGTGAGCAGTGGCTGCTGTAAGCACAGACTGTGCAGACACTGCCCAGAGCTGCCACGTTCTGTCTCACAGGGTGGCTCTGCCCACAGCGCTCCCTCAGCAGCGCTGGCTCTCTCCCTCCCCCTGCGCTTCTGAAGGAAGGTGGAGAGAGGACTGGTGAATTTACAGTTGCTGTTAGTAATTGTTGTGGAAAGGCGTATTTACGTAGGTTGGGGCAGATTTGCATTGGGCAGTCTCAAAAAATTAGCTGGAATGCAAAGAGGAAAAAAGTACTCCTATGACTTTGTTGATTTTAAGTAAATGCATCGCTATTTTATGTCTGGCTGTGTTTGTCTACAGTAAACTAGTGCTATTTAAAGAATTGGGATTCTGATATCAGTCTCATTATCAGCTAGAATCAGTTCTGCTCCTGTTCACTCCCACCCATGGATGAGTTGAGTATTCAGACTGTAACTCAAAATGAGAGTTAGGACAGTCTGAGGCCATGCGGTTAAATTTGATTATAAGCAATTGATGAAATTGAGTCCTAAAACTGTTAAGAAACAGATTGGCTCTCTCTTCATTCTAAACCTTTAAACCATTGACATCTGGCTGTGAAGTAACTAGGCAAAATTATGAAGTATGAAGCACAAAAGACTTTAGACATGAATGAAAAGAAAACTCAAAGAATCTGAAGCTCTTTCCTTAATAATTCAACTGGTTTCCAAGGCTGCACCCTGCACTTAGCCCAAGGTAAGGATCTCTTTGCTGTGTCACATTTTACTGTTTATGGTCTCCAATTATTTAAAAAAAAAAAAAAAAACAACCAAACCCAAACAACTAAATATTCTTCTGGCCGGGGGAATCCTCTTCCCTGGAAACATGGCAAGTGCTGGATATCTGCAGGGAGTCCTTCTGTAGGAGCCTGGGACTTTACTGCCCATTTTCACCTTTACCCTCTGAAACATGGAATGCCTTTAGGCTGTTCTCTGAAAGTGGGGACACAGTGGGGTTTTGCCACAGTGAATGGGGATTTTTACTGGCCTGGAAATGTCCCTTCTGGACCTTATGAATTCTTTCCCCACCAGTATCTTGATACTGGGTGGTCTTAGAGATGCCAGATGACGTTTCCTGCTCTGGCTCACATCGTGTTCTGATTTTCTCCTGCCCCCATTCCCTCCTGTCTCTGATGTTCCCTGCAGTGATAAGGGGAGGCAAATATCTCCAGGATACAGCAACAATGTATTCTTTTAGGTTATTCCATTATCTACCGCTGCATCTTGGCACCTTGGTTGCAGCTGAACATACAGGAAATGTTTTATTTCTAACCAAGAGCTGTTTTTAATGAAAGATGCTTTGTTCCCTTTTGAGTTACCTTGTTAGTCATATGGTATCACCAGTGTTTCCCAAAACTCTGACAAAAAGCAAACCTGAAGCCCGAAACATGAAAAGCTGCTGTTGCTATGTGCTCTGTCTCCCTGTTAGAAGAGAGATCTCCTCGAAGTGATGTTGTGATGAGTCTCTGCTGGTTTGATTCACTGCACGAAGCCTTCAAGGTTGCTGTGCATGCTTCTCATAGCCTGAAAAAATGAATCCATCAGAATATCAAATAGGCAGTTTCAAACTGTGAAGCCAAAAGGAGGGAACTCATTTTTAACTGATGCAAAGGAACATTAAATAGCTGTGAATACACTCAGGTAGCTCTTTACTTGCCAGTATGCTGTGTAGCTATGGGAAGGGATCCTGGCATAAGTTTAAACATGAAGACTCAAATTGAAGGTGTTCAAAGCAATTCTATCTGATTAAATTCCACATAAGCTATTGATTGTTATTAAAAATTAAATCTTAAAGTCCAAAAATTGTGGCTGAGTTTGCAGAAGATCCTAAATGTTGATCATATCACAAACTTCCTAATATCTTATGGGGATTGTGACCTTGTGATGGCAGGTTCCTGAGTTTTCATGAACTGTTCTGGGGATGATAAAAAAAAAAACTCAGCTCTTTCTGATAAAGAAAACAGACATTTGTTCTAAACAAACAGCAAACCTATAGCAGCATAAGTGCAGAAATATTTCCAGCTCATAGTCAGCACATTACTGAGATAAGATGATAAGAGATACTGATGATAAGAGTTGTTCACCTTGACGATTTATTTGAACACTATTTAGAAATTGCTGTGTTGATATCACCTGCTGTCCTGCATGTGATTGGCTCCAGGGGTGTGGGGTTTGATCCTACCTGGGTGGTTTTCTTCCTACTGTTGAGGAGGCATGATTTCTCAGGGGAAAACAAACAAACCAACATGAGAACAAACTGGAAAAGGAAAATGGGGACTGTGAGCCATTCCGTGCCTCAAGTCTCAGTCCCACAGAATCATGGAACAGTTTGAGTTGGAAGGACCATTAAAGATCTCTAGTCCAATCCCCACTTTGATGAGCAGGACTTGAACTACATGAGATGGCTCAGAGCCCTGTCCAATGTGACCATCTTCAGGTTTTTCTGTACAGAGAGGGTGAGGAAAACCTTTTCAAAGAGAGGAGAGCATCCTTTCCAGCTGTCAGACCCTGGGATGCCATGGGTGGGGGCTACATCCAGCAAGGGTGGAGCAAAACCAGATTTGATCTATTTTTGGTTACTGTGCTGGTCCTGATCCATAGTGTTGTTTGAAGGCTTCCCTTGGCGTGGCTTTTTCCTCATGTTTTGCGCTCCCAGGTGTTCCCTTCCCTCACATTGCCCCAGTGTGCCCTACAGCTCCCTTTTGCTCGAGACCTCTGCCTGTCTCTCCAGGGTCTTGGTCATACTTGCAGGGAATTTTCTAGAATCTGATGTAAGGAGGGGCATGAAATTCTCTCAGAAAGAAGAGCAAATCCAAAGCAGAGTATAGGTAAAAGGCACCTGGAAAAGGTGCCTGAGCTGCTAGGCATCAGGAGCTTTCAGTGACTGCTGAACTGCAGCCACCAGGGCTTAGCTGCTTTGGCTCTTCAGTCTTGAAGACCTGGGCTCCAAAACCCATGTATCGGAACAGCAGCCGTCCTACTGGTGCCTCACAGGGAGCTCGTGAGGTCTGGCAGGCAGCTTTTGGAGTGTCATTGCTCCGTTCAATGCCAACAGCAACTTGAATCAGTGGGAAATGCGTTTGGTGGCAGGGCAGCACTGAGGAAACGCTGTCCCTGCAGTTCCTGGGAAACTGCTTTTGGTGTCCTCAACTGGAGTGTGTGAGCATACGTGCTTCAAGGAAATGAAAATATGCAGGGAATGTGGACATCTTCCACCTGGCACATCCACTGGATGCAACTTCTCACCATCTAAGGGATCTTGTCACTTTGTTCCGTGGAGATTGTGCCTGGGCTCTTGTAGAAACCATAATTCAGGTTGAGTTTCTTTGTTCTTCTTTTTTTGGATCGTTGCACTTGCGATATGGCATAAAGGTCACTGTGGTTTTAAGGATGCGCCTTTTTTCTCATGAAGAAAAGGTAATTTTGCACATTTTTGTTTATTTTTGAGTGAACTGGCTACTAATGGAGTTGAAAACCATTCTCAGTCTTGGAAAAAAAAAAAGAAGCAAAATGGATCCTAGCAACTAGAAATGAGACTTGTATTTATAGCTATTTCCTTCCTAAAAATGGCTGGAAAAGTAAGACTGAGGCTGCGGTTTCACATTTCAGCACGAGCTGAACTGGCACGTCCCCTGTCACTGCAACACCGTGGTCTGGTCCTTCCTGGACCCTTCAGTGAGCCAGGAGCATGGGCTGCAAGGGCTGAGAAGTTACCCTGTGACAGAAGCTCCCTGGGGGCCACAGGTCCCTGTGCAGCCCCATGGGGTGGGATGGGGGAGAGGACGCGGGGATCTGTGACTCCGGCTTGGGCGTGATGCACAGCCATGCACTGGGAGAGTGGTTGTGCTTTCTGCAGCCATGGCAGGTGCCAGGGACTTCATAAGCTCTCTTAGAAGACACTGTGTGTCAAAATCCCAGATTTTCTAACTTGAGACAAACGTCCCTGAATTTTTCCAGCCGTTCTTTGAAAACATATAAAGGAGAGGGAGCAGTGGATACAGTTCCTGCTGCAAGTCACCGTCTCTTCCCAAAGCACGGTTCAAAGACTCTCTGTGCCCTGGTGCTGACTTTGTTGTTACAAAGCAGACCAGGGTTTGTACAGGACAGGGCTGGGGAGAGCCAGGAGCAGCATAGCACATGTGCTAATGAGCCCAACACTTGGCAGCCACGCGGGGAAGCCAGACGTGCAAGGCAGCAGGCGGTGTGAATGCAGCCTACTGTGCCACTGCACCACATCCGTGTGGGTCACTCAGGGAAATTAGAGATGAACACGAAATTAATGACTGCATGAAACCTTCCCCCCTCCCAGATGATGACAAAATTCTCATCGGCTTTGCGGGGGCCAGAACCTCTCCCCGTTCTCATGTAGGTTTTCTGTGCAGACACCAAGCAGTTCATTACAGAGCTTCCAGCTGGGATCATAATGTCATTTCCTCTGCTATTTGCCTGGATTCCTTTTTCATATGTTCCCATTCCCTCCTCAGGCTTGCTGAAGAACTGCTTTGCTAATTTACAATTTACCTGCCAGATAGCTCTGGTGCAAAGGTTGCTCTGGGTTTCCGAAGAAATTATTGCACTAATCAGAGAGCTGGTGCGTATGGCTGGCACAGAGCAAAGCACGTGCCTCCTTTTCGGCTCTGTGGATGCAATATCCCGTGTGCAAGCTTTGGCACGAGTCCTCAGGCTGGCCTGCCTCCAGGCCAAGGATCATATCTCCTGTCCCTAGGGAATGTGACGTTTAAATCACTGCAGCTCAGCGATGCGGGGAATGTGCCACCAGCAATCCCTGACATGCCCTTCTTCAAAGCAGGCGGTGCCCGCTCTCCCCACGTGCTCATGGCAAACACGAGCAATGATGCACTGTCAGGGCTCCAAACTTGGCTTCTCCAGCCCGCTTTCTACGCACAGGCTGACAATGGTGTGAAGATGGAAGGAAGGAGAAGAAATGTGGGGAGGCAGCGCAGTGCTGGCACACTTTGAAAGCTGACTCCTTCGTTCCAGATGTTCTAAATCACATGTGGAGAAGTGTTTGTGGTCAGATGCTGCTTGAAACTGATTGTTGATAGTCTCCTGAGACAGCCTGTGACAAATTGAATAATAAAAATGCTGAAAATAGCATAGTTATTCCCTGGAAAAGCAAAGTTCCCACAATCCAATGAGCTGGGAAAGTTGTTGAACTTTCTTTGGACACAACGTGCTCTTTTTTTGTGTGTGCATGTTCCTCAACCTTCCATGGGTCTCTGGGCTTTTTCCTTATGACCCTTCCTCTTCTTACGAGCTCTAAGCAGCCACTCTTCCAGCCTCCCCAGCAGCAGCTGAGCTGATCACCAGCCTCCACCATGAAGAGCAGTCTCCCGCACTCCATGGACCTCACAGTTTGCTCCCTGGTGCTGTGGGTTGCTGCGGGTTTGTCTTTGCAGAACATTTTTCTCAAACTGTATGGAAAGCTGGCTCACAAGACACCTGTCACTGAGATCTTCACCACAACAGCCCATCCTGGCCAGCAGCAGTCCTCATCCTGGCCATGCCTGGCCTATGCCATCGTTGATTCCTTTCCCATGTTGTCCCCTTGTGGCACTGCAAGGCACGATCCTGACCTTCCATCCTCAGTGCACGGGCAACCAGGGGGCAGCCACCATGCCAGGGTTTGGTGCTCTGTGTGTTTTCCCTGAAGCAGAAGGCTTGGGGTCAGTCAGTGCCCCAGGAGTGCTTGGGGGGGGCAGGTCCCTCTTGAGAACTTTGTAGTTTAATTAGTGGAAGTGGGGGTTTTGGTGGTGAGGGGAGATTTGCTACAGGCTGCTTATGCTGCAGAAGTGAACTGCAAAGTTGGTGGCAGAGGGGATAAAAACCATGGGTAATGAGAAGATGTGGAAATGTTTGGAGTGCCCAGAGCGAGACTCTGTGTGCTTTGCTAGCCAGCAACTGTCCTTATCATTTGATGGATGCTAAATACAGACAAGTGACCCGAGTCTGTCTGCTACTGGAAAAACGTCACCATTACAAAAACTACTCTTCTATGTACTGGTTTCTGTATTTCTCTGATACTGGAATTAGCTGTAGATCCTGTTCTGTTCTGGCACAAATTGCAGATCTGTAGGCCTGTATAGTTAAAATTTTCCTGCCAATAGATTTAGGGGAAGGTCTTGCAAACATGGGCTCATCTTAAGTGATACATTGTGATGATCGTGTTGTGGGCCATGATTTCGACCGCAGCTCAACATAGTGATTTGTTTTATCTGACCATTCATTCTGGAGACTGGCAATGTCTGGACTTCCAGCAGAGTTCACAGCTGAGGTAGTCAGCTTTTTAACGTATGCACTCAGTTAAAGTCCTGACCCTACGTGCCAAAGTCTCCTCTGATGCTTTTTGCTCAATGGAATATTCCACTCACCCACCAACCTGCTCATCCAGACCTCTGCTGCTCCCCTGCTGTCTGGCAGGTCACCAGCTGATGCCCAGTTTTGTGTCCTCCCTGACTGCTGTGGGGCTGTGGAGCTTTGATAGCAAAGCATCTGCAGTGCAACTCTTCCTTCCCCCACATAAAAATCTGAGGCGTGTAGAAAATAGAGTAGAGTAAAACCAAAGAAATGGAGCAGGGTGCAATGAAAAACACAAATGTTTTAGGAGTGTTATAGCCAAAATATGAAAGGCTCCAGTTTCATAATGAAATTAGGTTTGTGCTGAGCTGTTGGTCTGAAGTTTAGATCCTGCATGATTGTGTTGAGAATAGCATTTGCAAAAGATTTAATCTGCTGACAGACTGGTGCTCTGTCCCAAAACCACCAGCACAGTTCTCTCCATGACTGTGTCCCACCAGGCGTTGCCTGAAATAGTCTAACAAAGACAGAAAACTGGCAGTGCTTTTTCTGCCATGAAGATGAGATGCAGAAGATGATGGCTGCAGGAAAGGCTACAGTCTCCATTGTAGTTTCTCATCAATAGTCACCTGCCCTGAGTAATGTCTTGCCCTCACACCTTCATAGTTAATCATGCTGCTGAGTCAGAAACTATTGTGTGATCAGCTCAAGAAGTACCTAAATGACTGTGCTGCTTACCCAGGCTGGCTGAGCCCTATATCCCACTGTGCCACTGCTGCCACACCCACTGCCACATCATTCCCCATCCTCCCTTCTCGGGCTTAGGAGCTCTGTCCCTGCCTGGGCCTGGGCAACCCCTGGGTGCTTCCTTTAGCAGTAGTAGTTTCCTTCCACTTGGGCATAGTGGTTTGTGGATCTGTTGTCTGTGGGGACTTGCTTTTGACATTTCTCCCCCTATTTATTGGAACTTGTGTATGTTTATTTGAAGGCTGGTGTGTTTTTATGTGAAGCCTGCTAGAGGGTGCAACCCTCCCGTGGGTCCTTCTTCCAGCAATTCCCTGGCTCCATCACTAGTAAATAAATAGAGCTCTCAATATCAGGAAAGATAATTGGCTGTGTAATGCACAGAAAGCAAAATTGCTTTCCTCAAGATTTATTCATCAATTACAGCTTGCCCCCGATGGCGCAGCTTGAACCATTTTCTGGACGGGGAGGAATATGTCAAATAGAAGGGAAGCTGCTGTTGTAATAAATGACTGGCTGCATATGTGCATGACTGCATGGTTTAGCTCTTCCATAATAGGTATCCTATTAACACGCTGACGAACATGCAAACAGGAAGCCAAGGATTATCATTATTTTTGAGACAATAATGTGTATTTTGGGGCTTTTTGCTTGTAATTAATGAGAATGTTGTCTGGTCTGTTGGTGTCCCCTGGGCCAGTTGTGGCTCTGCCAGGAGGAGGTAGCAGCCCATGTGCTGCCTCTCCTCTTGGCAAACTCCAGTTTGCCTCCACCCACCAAGCCCTGCCATGTACTTGTGGAGGAACTCCAACATCTCACCAGCCTTCAGGCTGGGCATGCTGAGGTCTGAGTTAGCACTAAAGCCGAGTCAGCTGCAGTGCATGCTCCATATGTATTTTTAATGAAGGTTTTAATGGAAATGGGGTGTTCCTCTGGAGAACATAATGACATGACAGTGCTGTGCAGAGTATTATGAAGAAGCAATGCTGCCAGATACGGTTCCAGTGGGTTGCTACAGTACATAGAGAATAAGCAAAGTGACCATACGGAGGAGGAATGGCCAGGGATTACTGAAGGGCTTGCCTGGAGGTGCTCAGTTCCCTCAGCTACTATTTACTTTAAAATAGTTTAGTGGGACTTGAGCGCTCTCAGCTTTTGGTGGGATCTGTAAATATATTCCTGTGAGGGTACAAGGTGGTCTGTGACCCTGTTGCCTGCCAGGTGACTCCGCTGATGCTGTGGCCATTGACCTCGTCACACTGTTGGTGTTAAATGGGTCTGCTATGAGGTATTTAATTAGTTTCCTTTTTTTTTTTTTTTTTCCTTTTTCCCTCAAGAATCACTTGTATTGTAAAGCACACTGAGCTGTGCTGCTCAGAAATGCTTCTCTGATGCTGGGTAATGCATGAGGCAAACATTCCTGTGGTGTCTCACTCTCTGCTCTTTTTGAGGACACCCACAGATTGCACAATCCAAGACAAGGCTTCCTCCTGTGACCAAGGTGCCTCTCATTTATGAGGTGAGATCTTCTGAGGCAGAGATGATCAATAAAAAAAATAACGACACCTGTGCACAGGATCTGTCCCAATAGGGCTCCTGTGACATTTAGGTGCTATCTGAATATAATGAACATCTGCAAGCTGAGAGGAAGAAATAATACCATGAATGTCCTTCAGGGAATCTGTTGGTTGCTGCTGCTGCTGCTGCTAATAATGTGAGAAGGAATGAAGGTGTACAGACACCCCACCCACCCTTGTGTAACTCTTTAACTTCAAAGAGAAACACCTAACAACCATGCTCAGGTCCCTGTGTCATGTTGCCTCCTGTAAGAGCAGTAGTAACCAAAATGTAATTGGCAGATGGAGGCACTGCTTGCTGTCCCACATTTTAATGGGTCTCTAAAATACAGTTATTTATCACTCCTGCTGTCAAACTCATGGAGAAGTCTGTGTATCTCTGAAACAAAGAATAATTGTCACCTTGTAGCGCAAAAAATTGTGTGTTTGTGGGATCACAGGGTAATTCATGTGGGAGGGGAGGCTGGAGATCTCCAGCCCAATGTACTGCTCAAGGCAGAGCCAACTCTGAGATCAGACCAGGGGCTTTGTCCCATTGGCCCTTGGAACCTCCAAGGATTGAGAAGCCCCAGGTGAGGGCAGCCTGTGCTTGTGTTACATCCTGTGGTGTGAGTGCTGCCTTGACTCTTGAAAAGGGCTGTTAAATGCAGTTAGGATCCCTCATTCAGAGCACAGAAAAGAGGCTCCAGCCATCTGTGTTTGTAGTCTATTTCCTTTCATTCATTTATGAGATAAAACCAAGTTGATTTGGAAGCAGCTTTGGGAGAGGAAATTCACATGTCTTTCCAGGTTATCAAATATTGTTGAATTTATTATCGCTTGAAGACAGAGTCATGATCTGGCCAGAGGACGAGTGGCCAGGGAAGGTTTGAACTGTAATGTAAAATGAAATCCCCTTGGCCTCAGGTAAGCCCCTTAGCCTGTGCACTGTAACATGGGGAGAATAATATTTACCACTTGGTGCAAGAGCAAGGATTAATGTTCGCTAGATGCTGTGAAAATTAAAATATTCATAGAAAGCTTCTTGTTTGCAAGGAAAGTTATGTGCGCAAAGACCCCCTGGATCCTCTCTTTTGGTGAGGACCTCTTGTTAGCTTTTTTTTTTCATTATGCTTAATATAAAACCAAAAGGTTCAAGGGAGGAAAATGTTTGCCCTCATTCTCCCTCCATATTTCATCTGGCAGACAAGTAAGTGTAGAGACCTGTAGAGATGATGAAAAGGGAGGATGAGGAGATCTTCACATTGACACAAAATCATGGAGACCCTCAACTCGGTGCAGCGGGGTCTAGAAGAGAGCCAGGAGGATTCTAGGTCACTGGAAAAAAAGGCTGCTGGCACTGAAGGCTGCAATTATGCAAAGGTTAATGTATTCAAGCAGGGCCGAGTTTGCTCGATTGCCTGTTGGAAGCTTTGCCTCCGCAGCGAGGCCGGGTCAGGCAGGTACGGCTCCCGCCCGACCTGCCGCTGCTGCCCGGGCCCGGGGTAATTGGAACAGGTCACTGGGAGCCCGGCTCGGCTGGAGGCAGAGACGGGGAGCCCTGGGAGAGCCAGCCCTGCGTTAGTGCAGGAATACGTGACGGGTCTGATTACCCCGCAGTGCTTTCCCACAATTCATGAATATACTTATCTCCAGAGTTTTGTAATGTGTAGACTTTTAAGTAGCTGAGTCCTGAAGCTTATCAGACACATCAGCTATGGCCTAAAATCTTGAAAGCAAATTTTGCTTAGCTGAAAAGGGAGCTTTAATGTCAGCGTGCAGTGAATTACCTCCCTTCCTTTCATTTGCCTGAAATAAAGGCTGTATTTCACGCAAAGTGATGCAGAATATGGACAAAAGAGCAGTGGGAGGAGAGCTATACTAAAGGTCTGGAAGACGTCTTTGAAATTTATAATGCTCTTCTGAGATTAAATGGGCTAAAATTGCTTCAAGATGATCTCAAGAAAACACTAAACACTCCATTCTGCTGAATGTCCTTTTAAGAGCTCCTCTAACTGATTTCAAGACATGTATCTAAAAACCTGAATGATGTTCCAGTGAGCCTGTCGATGACACAGGGCACGATGGCAGCCAGCGAGAGGGCTGTGGATGGGCTAATGCTCACGCCATGTAATGAGCCAACAGGAGCCAGGTGCTGGCACACCACACAGCTGCCTCACACAGGCCCTGAACATTTACCTCCTCATCCTTGGAGAGGGATTAAATAGCACACAGTTATTTGTGCATTGTGCATGGTGATCAGGTCCCCCACGGAAAGGTATTTATTCGGTGCTGGTATCACACAGGACCCTTCATTTCCACATTGCACTGCACCAGTACGTTCCAAACAGCCTGGGGAGGACAGAGTCACACTGTAGGATGAGTCTGGTGGGACTGATCAGGATATTGATAACCCAGTGTGGCGGTTTGTGCCTCCAACGCATGCTTGTTCTAAGTTCAAAGGCTGTCCCACAAATACAGGGCACTGTGCTTCGTGGCCAGGACACTGGGGCTCATCTGCCAGGAGTCAGGGAAGGGCACTTTCATCGATTGTGCACCTCCCAGGAAGGTTAAAAAGCATTTCTACCCTCCTGAGGAGGAAATAAACTTAGGGAAGCAGCAGGTTTAGCACACGCAGAGCCCTCTGGAAGGGAGGGGTACTGGCACAGCCGCAAGCCTCTGCCTCATCCTGCTCAAAGCCTCTGATCCTGCCCTCCTTCAAAACTGACATCCCACTGGTGCAAATTAGATAGGAATTGGCTCAGGGTCTTTAATTGTGATTTTCATTTTTAATTTGCATAATTAGACGTGTAATGGACTATTTTCACAGCCTGGGGACTGCTCTGAGGTAGTTAGTGCTGGCCCTGGGAGATCACCATCTGCCTGCCGAGGGCAAGGGCCACAGACAGCCTGATGAGCCTCCTGTGGCTCGCTCAAACCTCTCCCCACTTCAACCCCAGCTGCTTTCCCAAGCCACCCAAGGGGGTACAGCCTTGCAAAACATTAGTCATCCATCCCGGCTCGTGTCCTCAGCAGATGCAACCGTTTGGGAGAATGTGCTGCTGAGGGGAGATTAATAGGGTCTGGGTTTTAGAACTACTCCCTTTGTATTAGGTTCGTCTTTAATGAAAGAGGATTAGGATAGAGCAAAAGGAGGGGCAATGCAGCAGCACCCAAGTTGTGGGGAGGTACCTGGAGGCAAGCAAGGGCTGGAGGGAGGCAGTGGATGGAGATGGACAGGTACTTGG
Source organism: Eulacestoma nigropectus (assembly GCA_013397775.1). NCBI lineage: Eukaryota > Metazoa > Chordata > Aves > Passeriformes > Eulacestoma > Eulacestoma nigropectus. The sequence goes on along the minus strand of VZTE01001006.1, from coordinate 1,074,230 downwards.
ATGTCCTGCGGCATGGATTGGGATGAGACAGACAGGGTGGCTGGAAGGCGAGTAGGTAAAGAAGTGTTGAGCCTTCCTGAAAATTTCACTACCCTGAAGTCCACTTCTTGCTTCCCACATCCTTATGACTTCTCCTCTTCTTTTCCCTCCCCTTCCTGATCCTTCCCAAGCCTGTTTCCACAGTCATGGATGGCCACAAGACACCCTTTGTATCCCATTACTCTGTCTACTGTGGACTTTGCTGCTGCAAGGTTTATTTTGCAGCTGCAAGGAGAGGAACACAATAAATCTTCATTCTGGGGGTGGCAAAATTCCCTGTAGCCTGCATGCTGAAAAGCCTTGGGCTGGCTCTGCTGCCACATCTTGTTCTACTTAAACTGCTGCTTTTAATAGAACCAAAATGTTTGCTTTGGGAGAGGTGTTTCCACCTCCTCCAGCAGAGCCACGTGCACTGGTTTGTTCATGTCAGACAGGGCCTGGCCACGGGCTGTGCTGCCAGGGCCATGCTGTGTCAGCTCACGAGGCACCAGCAACACCATCATCATCAAACCACCCCACTGGACATTTCCTGCTAGACTTCAGTTCCAGTGGAAACTGGATTGGAGATTGTTTAGAAGGGGTTGAAATGTCTCATGAGAGCACATTTCAGATGCCAGCTCCTACCTTTAATTAACGCTTTGAAAATGAGACTTGCCCATAGGGACACATAAAAGATTTTGGGGGTTGCATTAAGAGTAATTGGTAATTTTCCACTCTGAAGCTGGACAGCAGGAGTTTAAAAAGTGGTTCTCCTTTATACCTTTATCACTTTTCCCTTTCAGGTTCTCCATGGCCAGTGGCATTTCTCATCTAAGATCTTTTGGCAGACATTTCAAATATTGCTAAGAATAAATATCTGAAAGATGTTCCATGTAAGGTGGGGATCTCAAAGCCACACCTAAACTTTTGGCTGGGTAATGCTGTCCAGCTGTCTGCAAAGATCCTAGCGTGATTTTGGGCTGTGAGTACCACTGTGAGACTGAAACAGTGGCACACAAAAAATGTGACATTTTCTCTGCAGCAGTGATTTGTAGGACCACTGATTCTCCCCTCCTACCTGCTCAAACATGGTTTGGTGGTGAACAAGGCTGAGGAGAAGCCAAGAAGACCCCTGTGAGAGCAGCTCTCCTCCCACAGTCCCTGTGCACGCAGCAGCAGGGGGTGGGGAGCAGCAGACTGGAGTGGCTGAGCCGGAGTTTTAGTGTTCTGGAGAGCAGGCACCATCATGGGCTGTGCTGCTGCACCTCTTCACCCTGCCCCGGTAACTCTGCATGGCTGTTGTGTCTCAAAGCCCAGCCTGCAGCAGGCTCCCACTGCCGCTTTGGGATCTGACCACCTCCTGAGAGCACACGGCCTTGCTGGTGCCTGAAGTTCAATCAGCTCCGCACACAGGCACCCCTGGGCCGCAAAATAATCGATAAATCGCAGAAATGCTTTTTCGCGACAGTATTTATTGCACCAAAGCGCTGTTCCAGAATGTTCAGGGAGGGCTCTCTCCTTCAGATGTCCCCGTTCAGCCAGCGGTTCTTGGCTATCTGCCCTGCGCCGGGCCGGGAGGCCGGGGTGTACTGCAGCAGCTGGGTGATGAGAGCTTGGCAGGGTTCCGGCAGTGGGGGCAGCCCCTCTGGGTACATCACCCCCTTCTTCTGCAGCTGGGGCATGCTCTGGACGTTGGTGTCATCAAAGGGAACGTTGCCGACCACCATCATGTAGAGCATCACCCCCAAGCTCCAGATGTCGTACTTCTTGGCATCATAGGGGATGCCCATGAGCACCTCAGGGGAAGCGAAGGCCGCCGTCCCGCAGAACGTGGTGCTCAGGTCCGGGTAGCCGTTGACTTCCTTGCTGAAGCCGAAGTCGCTGATCTTGGCCCGGCGGCCGTCGGCGGACAGCAGCACGTTCTCGCACTTGAGGTCCCGGTGCACCAGGTCACGGTCGTGCAGGTAGCGCACGGCCCTCACAACCTGCACAAAGATGTCCCGGGCGTTGGGGGCGCAGGGCAGCTTTCCCAGATTCTCCAGCATCTGCAGCAGGGTAGTGTCCATGGCCTCCATCACGATGTAGAGCTTCCTATTGCAGACCTCGATGAGCTCGAAAACGCGCACGATGTTGGGGTGCTGGATCTTGCGCACGATGGAGAGCTCCCGAGGCAGAAACTTGAACACAACGGCTCGGGATGCTCGCTGCCGGTCCACCACCTTGACGGCCAGGGGGCCCTTGTATTTGTTGGAGGTGGCTGCTTTCACCTTGGAGAAGCTGCCCTCCCCTATCGTCTGACCCAGCCTGTAGCCCATCTCACTGAGTACCCTTTCTCCTCCATCAGACCTTGGCATGATCTGTGATCCCGGTCGGCTTAACTGGAGCTGGTGTTCCGCTCCAGGATTTGGAAGCTGTATTGTCTGCTGCATGGCAGCTGCTCACCTTCACCTATGGCAACCCTTGCTTCCATGCCCCACCCAGGCATTGTGATGGGCGGAATGTTGTGTGTGACAGCACCTTGGGGAGATGACACGGGCGTCGGGTGGGTCCCCTCTGCTCATAGGTGCCCCTGGCGTGCCTGCACACACAGGGGAGAACTCTGCTGGGGCTGGAGGTTTTAGAGTTTTTACCCTTTCAGCCTCTTCACTTGAGTGCTCAGCATAGGGCTGTGTGGATTAAGTGTCAGCTTTCTGGGATCAGGGACCCGTTTGGGGACCTACACCAGTTTTCTGCAGGGCATTAGTTACATTAAAATCCAAACTACACAGAGTGGTACAAAGGACTGACTTCTACTGGCACTAACTGTGAACCACCATGGCTGGCTATAAATATTGACTTCTTTGGTGATGGTGCACAGAGCTATTATATTACTAGGGAGGCTTTCTGACCTTGTGCGGGGTGGACGGGGAACTTTAAATGCATCTTTCAGAAAAAGCAGCTTTTTGGTTTCTTGAACTTGGACTTGCTCCCTGTTTTTATCAAAATGATATTTTGGAGACTTACAGAGAAGAAGTGAGACCAGAGATCCTTCAGAGACCTTCTGTAACCTGGATTTTAAAAGCTTTTAGTCAGTTTTAGTTGCTATACTGTCGCAGTCAAATGGAGCAGAGGGCAGCTGGGCTGGGCCACAACACCCACTCCAGAGCAAGGCGTCCCTCCCATCACACGCTGCGTCTCAGGCTGGTGTCAGCTCCCTCTTCCAGGTGCTGCATCCTTGGCTTTCACAAACAGTTGTTTCTGCTTTGTGCTGGGTTTTTTAAGCTGCTCAAGGATCCTGTCCTGCCTGTGGAGCCCACATTTCCTTTCCAGCTGTACAAAGAAGCCTAGGACCACAAAACCCCATCTTCCTAAATATCAACCCAAAAGCTATTTTTAATTTTTGAATATATGTTTCATTTTGCAAGTCAGTTATGAAGAGGAATGGTGATCAGCTGAAGACGAAAGAAAATCTTTCTTGTGAGTCCATCTTGTCGCTATCCTGAAGTCACTTGAGGAAATCAAAACAGCTCAAAGCTGCAAACACAGATCTCTATGTGCTGTGGGGGTGCTTTGCTCTGAGCTAAGAGCAAGTCATACAGTCACCATGTCGAGTTTTATCTGCTTAGAAGTTGTAGGTCCAAACCAAACCCCTTTCCCACTCCAGATGTTATTTCTACAGGCCAGTTGGAAGTATGGGAATTCAACACGCCATGGCAATGTGGTTGCCAGGCACATACCACCAGGAATACCATCAGGCTGTACCATCGGGCATGTTTGGGCCTTCAAATAAATGCCCCCAGATTTCTTGTTTCTGAAGTGGAGCAGCAAGAAGCCATTTCCAGAAGTTTCTGTTCAGAATCTGCGGTTACTAAACAGAAGAAAATCCCACCTAGCAATCAGCAGGCCAGATGCAGAAACCCATTTTGCTGGATATGCATGATTTCCTGACAAGTTTAGCCCTTGAGTCATAACCACAGTGACTTCAGCAGAGGTCTGAGCTGGACTTTTCAGAGGAGCTGGGAACTTTGAGATGCCTAAACACAACTGAACCAATGAGGGCACTTTTATGAGGGGAAATGCTTAGGCCAGGCTTCCCTTCCCCACTTACTACCAAAGCACTTCTGGAAAACGCCACTGCTGCTCCTGGGAACAGAAGGATGTGTATGCAGACATCTACAGGGGTTTGGCTGATGCTCAGTATGTCTTTTAAAATAGGAATGGGCAGTCACATCACAGGCACGTTCCCAAAACATAGAGGTAAATCCTCACTTATGGAGAGCCCCTCTGAAGCCCCTACAATAACATCACCAGAAGAAGGAGTGTCCACACAGCTGTGGAAAAACCAAAGTGGCAGCTAAAAATCAGGTTGCAATGGTATGGAGTAATGTAGTGGAGTCCTGCGCTGCTGGTAATTCTTCATCTGCTGAGGGAGCAGGTTGCTTTTGGGAAGTTTTCTGCAGGCTTGGCTGAAGTGGGCAGTTTCAGTCTCAGTCTCCTGGGAGCCCAGAAAAAGCCTTGCAAAGGCAGATGCTGCTGGAGCATCCTGGGGGCAGGAGGGCTTGAAGGAGACAGGGAAGCAAGCCCTGGTTTCCCAGGGAGGAAGCAGCTATCGAAGCAAACACTCCCCCTCCTGTACGCTCCAGGCTGCAGCTCTGCGAGCTGGCTTGGCTGCAGGCATCACTGCTGTGCATCCCTGAGCTCCTGCCCCACAGCCAGCAGCATGGCCTGGGACTGCTGCAAACAGCTCCAAAGGCAGGCAGCGAGAGGCTGGGATGAGAGGGTTTGGTTTGGCAGGGCACTGCCAGGCAGAGGAGGAGGAATGACAGCTGAGCTCAGCTTCCTGTGCTGTCCTTAGATCCCAGAGAAACAGATTTTTGCTTGGCTGGCTGCTGGCTCAACATTTATTGGTATAAAAATGCACCCAAAAATCTCTTTTGCTTTCAATCCCTTCACCCCTAGTACTGCTACCTGTGGTATAAATATTTAGGTCACACCGACATAGTTTAGTAGTGCACTCACTACCAACATATACAAAAAAATGCTGACCTTCTGTGCTTTCTAGAGCATTTTTTGCTTCAAAGCTGTGTTTGTAGAACTCACTTGTTCCATTGCTCTTGTTAGTGAGAACAATTAGGAATCAGGCAGCAATGACGGTTTTGTTAAGTGTGGAATGTGAGCGGGAGGAGCTGGCTGCAGAGGTATAAATTACTGGAGCTCAGGGTTTTTTGTTATGCGATGTCTCCGACTCTGGTGGCGTGGTTGTGCATCAGCCTGGCACGAAGTTAGTCCCTCTGACCAGGGGCTGATCAGCTCCTGAAGGACCATCCCTCTGACCAGGGGCTGATAACTCCTGAAGGACCATCCCTCTGCCAAAGGGCTTATCAGCTCCTGAAGGACCATCCCTCTGCCAAAGGGCTGATCAGCTCCTGAAGGACCATCCAGGTAAGTCAGCCTTGCTGAGAAGCGAATGAAGCTGAAGCTCCCTGGCCTTATGCACTGTGCACAGCTACCTTCGACTGGAGAAGAACACACAAGCCATGACTTCTAAAAGAGGAGGGACTTTTTCCTTTCTGCATCACCCATAGATTTTTTTCATTAGCAATGTGCCTGTGTGGTGCCTTTTGTGGGGCTGCCCTCTTGCCGAACCTCATTGAGGCAGCACTACCTCCGCGCAGTTACTGAGATCCCAGATGAGATGCACGTGGCAAACCAGGGAGATAACGAGGGCCATTAGGGCATGCATGCTTGGGAACTTCCCCCTCTCCCTGTGAACCCATTGCCCCCGGCCCCCTGGGGGCAGGGTTGTGTGAGTCTCAGATGCCTGGCACTGATCTGATGACAGACTGACACCTCTAGGGCAGGGATTTCACTTGGGAGTGGACACTGCTGAGCACAACGCGGCTCCTGCTGGCTCAAGTGTACCAAAATAAAACTCCTGCGAATGCAGATGTCCAAGAAGCCATAACAAACCATATTTTTATACCTTATGCCATGAGACTGTAAGTTACAATGTGTAGCATGACCTCTGCACTTGCACAGAACCCTTGAGATTTCTTTAAATACCTCTATTTCCATACAAGCAGAACTATTTTGCCCAAGGGCTGCAATGTTCAAGACCAGTCAAGGAATTCCTAGGTGTCCAATTTGTGGCAAGTCTGTGACCAGACATTATTTCTTAGCACCCTGTGAATATGGGAATGGGCAAACTTCGGGGCAATAGGTAAAAACAATGTTAACATTTTTGCTTTACTAAGTCATCACAGATAGCACAAAGGGTAACCACAGTTTTTTCCCAGCAGATGCTGAAGTTACAAAGATCTTCTTGCCAGCAATGGATAAATGAAAGTTTTCTGTGTTTTATCCTGTATTTGGTTTTAGTACTTTTTAAAGTATGATTGTTTTACTTTCACAGAGACTGCTGGCCTAAAAAGAAGCACACTGCTCACAGCACTATTTTCCATCTATCTGGGTGCTGCAGGTGCAGAAGGCTGGTGAAAATTCTGCACATGAGAATTCCTCTGTAGTCCCATGGAGCTATACCACACCCTCTAGGTATCAGTACCAAAGGGAAAAAGCCAAGCTGAGGCCAGCTTGTAAGAGGTGCAGCCACTCATCGGCTAAGGCACAGCCAGTGAAGAAAACGACACTTGGCAGGTATTGTCATTTCAATAGTGATGTTATTTGCCCCTTTATTGCCAAGAACTCTTCAGTGTGGTAACTGATCACTGGTCTGTGTGATATCTGAGCAGCTGAAAAGTGGGGCAGATCGTAGGGAATCCAGGCTGCCTCAGGAGCTGAATTGCTGTCATTGCCCTAGATCCTTTCCTGCAAAATCAAGATGTCTGTGCGGTTATTTTTGGCACTGGTGTTGAACAGACCTGGGAAGTCAAAGGTACAACCCTATCTCTGAACATCTGATGTTGTGTGTCTGCACAATGGCACCCTAAATTTGGCCATGGTCTTGTGGCTCCTCACCGGCAGCACCAGCAGTGCAGACAGGGAGAAAATCAGTCACAGGCAGTCAGAAAGCTGTGCTTGGCAAGGTGCTGTTTTTGCTTCTTCTTTCTTCTCTCTCGTCTTTCAAGGATTGGTGTCTGTTTCAGGTACTCAGGCTATGTTGGGGTTTTTAGCCCTTTGGCAGATAAGGAGCTTTGGGACCTCACATTCCTGGTGTTCAGAAGCGGCTGTGACCCTCACAGCTGTTTGCCATCACATCTTGCCCCTACCCTCTTTTCAAACAGAATAAACTAGTGAAGCTGGGTGTGGGACTAGTACAAAGTCTCCCAGAAATTCAGCAGGATGAGAGGAATAACACGAAACAGCAAACTCTGTGGATATCCACTTGATTAACCAAGGTTGTTCAGACACCAAAGGGAAACCTGAGGCTGGCACTCCTGTGCCAGAAACATCTCTTCATGTAAATTAGAATTTAAACCATGTGAGGGACATAAAATGGGTTTGTAAGCCATCAGAGGGAATAGATTCATGGCAATAGGCCATACCACCACCGCTTGGAGCAGCTTGTGAGTGCCTCAGTAGGTGCCAAAGGAGATGAAAGATAGAAGGGCTAATGGGCTGCCCTGCAAAGAGGATTTTGCAGCTGGCATCGTCAGGCCGCACCTGCCAGGAGTCTCAAACCTGAAGGGAAAAAACTAGAGTGAAGAGGGAGGGAAAAAGGGCTAAGCAGGCAGTGACAAGTGAGTTGCTGGAGGAGCAGGAAGACTCTCTTGGCAGGCCTGTCTCTGAGAGGCTTTGTACCAAAATTCTTATGGAAAGAGGAAGCACAGTGAGATCATATGCCTCCATCCTTGGAGTAAGTGGAAAGTCACGCCTGGCTCGTCAGAGCAAAGGAAAACCAGCTGCACAGGGAAGCAGCTTTGCTTTTTAGCACTGGAATGCCTGCTGAGAGGGTAGGCATGGCTGTAGAGAGGGGAGCACATGGAGTATTCAGCCTCGGAGCTCACCACACCCTTTCCTGGCTGGAGGTGTTGATCTCCCTGTGTCTGTTCAGAGGGCTCCTTCCCACCACCTCCCTTCCGAAAGCTGAGAAGCTGTTTCTCTCTTGGCCCATGCTGCAGACACTTGGCTCGGCCTTCAAGTAGCTGATTCCTGAGCGCTTACCAGGGAGATCCTCCAAACACCCCCCCAAGCCAAGGGGAAGGGCTGTGCAGCACCGACAGGCTGCTGGGTCAAGAGAAGCACTAAGCCTGCTCTTCCTGCCCCTCCTCGAGGCCAGGGAGACAGCCCAGTCGGCCTGCTGAGATCCCCTTTGGTGCTGGGAGCTGGCAGCAAAGCTGTGGGTAGGAACTGGGGCTCCATACTGGACACACTTGAAAGCAAGGAACATGTCTCTGCTCTCCTTCTTGCTTCAGGATGCACAAAACCTCTCTCACAGCTGAAAGATTAAATGCTTCCCGCAGCTGGTGACTTGCTTATCTGTGTGTGTGTGCCTGCTGTCTGTCCCCAGGCAGAGTTAGCCAGCGTTCCCGCATGGCTGGCTGTTCAACAGGAGGGAGAGGGCTTCAGGTGAGGATTTAAGCAAGGCAAAGCTTTCAAAAGCCACAGCAAGGGCCTCTTGGGTTAGTGGGAATGGAGTTGGAAATGGGTGGCAATGAGGGTCGAGAGGAAAGCTTCTCAGTTCCCAACTTTTCTTAGCACATCAAGTTATGTCTGTTAAATCCAAATATAATTTAGAAAAACAGGTAAGCATTTTGTGTTTAACTATCCCAAGTGAACAACACTTTCCTCCTTACACTGATTTACTTACCTGCCAGTGGTGAGCATGATGTATTCAGAAAGAGATTTAGTTGTCTGGCACCTATTGTAAGTCATTTGTGGCCAGTTAGGGACTGTAGAATTTAGTCTAATAAGACTATGGCAACTTACGGTACACAGGGTTGGAAAGCTGATGGCAAAGTTTTAGAGCTACGAAGCAGATGTTTAAATGCTTTTAAGTGGTATGGATGTTATCAGAGGCTGATTTCACGAGGTGCTGTGGAGTCGTGCTAAAACCTTTCCCGAAGGTGCTCCACAAATCCCTGAAGCGGCTTCCCCCACAGGTCTGGTTAGCCCTGGATGTGCCGGTCTGGGAGGAGAGGACAGGCCAGACATGCAAACCAAAGAGCTTTGGAGCTGTCAAGAGTGATGAGAAAGTTCAGACTGAGATTTGGAAGATAGCAAGGCCAGATTCTAAAGGCACATTCTAAGTGGCAGAAGCAGGCAATCTTGGACCAGATAGTTGGTGTGTGCATATCAAAGAGGGAGGGAGACAGGCAGGCCCTTTGGGAACAAGGCTGGAGGCAGCTGACAGGGTCTGCAGGTCTGGTTGCTGAGCAGACACCATCTGTTTACTCCATCCAGCATCTCACTGCACAGGCCTTTATGGTATTTGAAGCTGAAACTGCCTGAGAAATCAAGCAAGAAACTGTCCGTGACCCTGGGAGGAAAACTGCCAAGGAAACCAAGGCTTATCACACCCAGCTGCCAAGGGATGGGTGGCTTGGGTGGGGAATGAGCACAGACCTGCTCACACCAGCAGCAGCAGATCTTGCATTACATTTGCTGCTTTGCTTTCCAGCAAACCGGGCTTTTTGCTGCTTTCCTGCTTGCGGGTTTCCCTAAAAGGGAAGTGAATCCATCGAAGGCAGAAGCCAGGTGTTCCCCTTGCCTGCTGGCAGTGGCTGTGGGGCTGGGCTGGGCTGGAGGGATGGCATTCCTTCACCCCACTGTTCGGCCGTGGGTGCTCCCATGCCATCAGCCAGGAGGAATACACAATATTGTGTACATCATGAATCTCCCAGTGCCTCAGCCAGGAGGAATACACAATATCACAGTGCCCTCTTGGGGGCAGGTGTTCCTTGGAAATAGACCTTTGTGATTTGTGTGCTGAGGATCTCGTTGCTTGCCACCGTTGTTTATTCTAGCAGCTCCTGTTGCTTGGCTAAATAATGGAATTTCCCACTGAACAATATTCCTCCTAGAGCCAGAGTTTTGGCCTTGGGTTTTTATTTTATTACTACTTCTCTGTTGCTGATCTGCACTTTGAATCTAAAATGACTGGGGTGAGGAGTTCCTGAGCGAAGATGGCAGTCTGCCCTCAGAAATGAAACCTGTCTTGTTTAAACGCTGCCAGATCACTCGGCCCCAGCAAGAAACAAATTGTTTTAACAATAGATTTAATTAGCTGGTGTTTGTATTCCTTCACAGAGTGCTCGAGAGTCCTGGTCCACCTGCTGCTAGACCTGTCTGCAAGCCCTGGATCTCCTGTACAGGAGTGTGACGAACGACCGAAGCGTTAAATAAGAACGTGGATAAGCGGGCAATTCCCTGCTGACTGCCGGAACAGCCTGGAGAGGGGAGACTGCGGCCAATCTCTCTCCCCCTCCAGATTTTGCAGTGCCATCTTTTGTTAAACATTCAAAAGAAATAAAAAGTGAATAAGAACACAACTTCCAGCAAATATTTGGGGTGATCCTATGGAACTGTAGCTATATCACAGCTAATATGGCTCTCGGTGCCCTACTGCTGCCCTGAATGCTCTGAATGGGGGATTCTTAAGTCCAAATACTTTGCCTGTACAGTGGCCACTCTACACTGACACAAATTGGGCTCTTCTCCCAGGCAGCTGGTGACAGGACAAGGGGAAACAGCCTCAAGTTGCACCAGGGGAGGTTCAGGCTAGATATGAGCAAGAATTTCTTCACTGAAAGAGTGGTTAAGTATTTGAAAAGGCTCCCCTGGGAAGTGGTGGAGTCACCATCCCTGGAAGTGTTCAAACACTGAGTAGATGTGGCACTTCACAACGTGGTTTAGTGGGCATGGTGGTATTTGGTCAAAGGTTGGAATGATGCTCTTGGAGATCTTTTCCAACCTTAATGATTCCATGGAGCAAATGATTTTTTTTTAAAGTAATACAGACCTATAATTTCCCTGATTCCTTATGTTTGTGGGGTTGTGAAAGAACCTCTGTTTTAAGAAAGATGTGAAATGACAAGCCTTAGCATTTCTGCATTTGTGACAGTTTTTCCTGCATGTGTGGTTTTGGGGGCTGGTTTTGTTTTGTTTTGTTTGATTTTGTTTTGAACAAATTGGGCTAAAAAGCCTGTCTGTGGAGAGGATTCAGTTGAAAAAGATGTGCCACCTGGCAGATGAGTCCATGACCCTAAAAGCTCATTTCTCTAAAAAGCCAGACTCTAAGATGGATGCTGAGGACTTCCCTAGCTTTTGTTTTTCTATTTCTAGATCTAGTTTGCTTCACATCAGAAACAGAGTTTTCCTAAATGCCAGGCCTAAAATCTTGTTCTGGGCTCTGCCAGTCAGTCTTTTGTGTTGCTGCTTCTCCCCTTCCCTTTTCTCATGTCATTATGTCCCTAAAGATAACGCTGTCACAGGGCAGCCCTTGGACACCATCCAGCTACACCAGACAGCAGAGTCAGCTGGAAAGATGGAGCATGGGGCAAGAAAATCATGGTGTGAGGAATGCTTGTCCCACTAGGTACAGCTGGGAAATGCTAGGACAGATCTCCTTCTGTTTTCCTGGGTCAGCACCCTTAGTTAGCTGGGATGGAGAAGAAAACCTTGTATTTCTGAGCTCACCTCGCTTTGTGTGCTGAAGCCTTTTACCTTGCAAAGACAACTCCTGGTGTCCCCAAATCCCTGCTTTCTTTCTAAGCTCTGGCAAGGTAGGACAGAGCATCTCTTCTGTGCTGCCTTTGTTTCCTTGGCTCTGGCTTGGCCTCAGCCTGTGTAAAGGCTTTGCTGCTTTCGTTTTGCTGTTCAGTGGCTCTGTTTTAAGGGGAAGAGTTGTCTGATTGCCGCTTACTGGATCCTGCTCTCAGATTGTTTTAAGTTCAGCAAGACTGAACTGTGTGGCCTGAGCTGGCTTGTGCCAGGCAGGACTACAGCTGAGTATTTTAGGAAAGTGTCTGTATTTTAGGAAAGCAGCAGTTTAGTGGACAAGGGAAGAGGAGGGAGAACCTATTATTTGAGAGGCTGTGGTAGTCTTGCAGGGCAAGGCCTTGGCACCTGGAGGAACAAGAGCTGCTGCCAGGGACATGGCTTGAATCTGCCGGGCTCTTGCCAGCCTGTGAGCCTTGAGAGTGTGTGGGGAGCAAAGCTGAGCCATGCCCTGCAGGCAGCGGTTCTGGGCTGAGCGTGGCAGGGTCTCCTCCTGCAGCTGCTGCCAGGGCACTTGGGGAGAAAAGCAGCGTGCCTCTGCCTCCAGCATGCAGGCTCTGCCTCCAGCATGCAGGCTCTGCCTCCAGCATGCAGGCTCTGCCTCAGGAGCCGGCTTTGAATTCTGAGCAAAGAAACGCCTCTCTTGTGCAACTACCTTCCCACCTCCCAGTGGGTTTCTTTATACAGCTTTCTGAGAAAACAACTGATTTTTTTTCAATTTTCTTTTTTTTGAGAAGGAAATGTATTCAACCCCTCTTCTGCTGTCCCACCAAGCCTATATCAGCAGGTTGCAATGGTAGCAAGGTAAGCAGAAGTGCAAAGATGACACCTCTGGGCTCTTAGGCACTGCTGGAATTCTGGCAGCGGTGAGAATCAGGCACAGTCTGTTTGTCAAGACAGTAAATGTTTTATTTCTCCCAGATATCTGTCTGGCAGGTAGGTGTGACAGAGAGAGGCATCTGTGTGATCATTAAGGTGGCATTGTCTCCTGCTCTTCCTCCTCCGAGTCACTCAAGTGTCCTGAATGCACAGGAGGAGTCATGAGGCATGAGTCCATCAGTAACTGTCAGAGACAGAAATACATAACTTCCAGCCATATAACTCCTCTCAATTTCTATCTGCCTGTGCTGGCCATACCTTGTATTTACGTGGTACCACCAGAAACTATTTTCAAATGTTAAAATTTAAATGAGTACATGGTCCTGCAGGCTAAATCTGTTACGAGTGATAACATTTCCACTGGAGTTTGTTTTGTAGCACCTCGAGAAAAGCAACTGATTGGAATGATTTATTTCCAATCCTAAGGGAAAAAAATAGCCTTGGAGCCTTTGTGAGCACCAGAGGAAAAGCAACCACAGCGCTGGGCAGGCGGTGTCTGCAGTCACGGAAATGACTGATAACAACTTTCTCATCTTATCACTTCACAGATATTTTTTTTTTTGCTATAGGATGCAGACATGAAAGAGTCTCTAGGGTCCTCCTGCCCTACATAGGAACTGCAGCACCAGTCCTGGCACAGCTTGAGAAACCGGTCGTCTTAGTCACCGTGTAAGACTTGGCTGATGCATGAGGCTGTAGAGAGGAACGAGGGGCGGAGCGAGAACTGCCTGGGGTCTGGCAGGGGTGGGAGGTGGGGTGACTTACACCCACGGCAGGAAGGATTCCTAGGCACCCCCATGCTTCATTTCACCCAGGTAACTGAGAAATTAATTATTATCCTACGCACTGCTGGGACACTTCTGGGCCTGACTGTGCCCCCAGAGGCTGGCTGGTCCCAAAGGAGATATGGCAGTAGTTGTCCAGAGATGCTTCAGATCTTTGTCATTTACCGGTTCCTCCAGTGGCTTCCCATGCGTGCTGCACAGCAGCAATGACAAAGGTAGACCACTGTCACAGACAGATTACTTTCCTGTGTGACATGTGTGTGAGAAGTTGGTGTGGCACCAGCTGAGAAAGCCCCTGAGGGCCAGCGAGCAAGGAAGTACTACCAGTGACTGAAACCTCCCCAAAAGGTGTGGTCAGACTGGGATTATGTGCAACCAGTTTTTCATCAGGGAGGCAGCTGGTGGTGGCTCTCTTTCCTTCTAGCATCCCTTTTGGTAGGTTTTTTGCAGTCCTCAGTGAAATGCAGCATCCTTTTGCAGATTTTACAGCTTCAGTTTCTGAGAAGGAATATTTGAAGGGGAGTTTCTGTGTCTGAATTGCTGAGGAAAAAACCATCTGTTTAGGAGATGAGGACTTTTTAAACCTCTTTTCCTGACTTCTCCCATTAGGAAAATGCTCTTCATACTTATAATGACGGGAATTTCCCACCTAGCTGCCTTGTTTTCAGTTTGGATGTTCTTTTGGCTCCTTATCAGCAGACACAGCCTCTGGCAAGGGAGAAACTGCTGTTTCTCCAGCCCCTCTGAAATTCCTCCTCACCTCTCAGAATACCAAACACATCTGATAGCTCAGGCTTGACTGCAAGGTGCTGATCAAGCAGTTTGTCCTCAGGCATGGGAAAAGGCCCTGGATTACGAAATCTTCAATTATTCTGCTGCCAGAGGATCCTCCCTGTGCTGCTGTGACCCCCAGATGGGAGATGTCCTCCTGGCATCAGTCAGGAGAGCACAGCAAGCCACTGCTGGTGCCTTCCAGGCAGGGCATTTGCTCTCTGTAGCCCCCCTCCCCACTCTCTTTTAGGAGCATCTGATTTTTAGGCACTCTTGCTGTATCTTCCTAACTCAAAAAATAGGTGTCTCTGTTTAATTAATTATGCTTACTGCATAATTGCAGGAGCCAGGTGAGAGTGCAGTGTTTTGCTTCCTCATCTCTCTTACCCAGGACTTCATTAACAACAGCTGATTGTCCTGTCCCGATGTCCCTTGCATGCATGATTTACAGCCCCTTTCTCCACAGATTGATCAGCTTTTTCCTGCTTCTTTCAAGCCTTCTTGTGTTAACCATGGGCAGATGATGGTGGCTGGGCTGAGGTTCCCGAGGCAGACGTGGGAACAGGAGCAGCATGTCCTGCAGCTCCCTCTCCCGTGCCTGCCTGAGACACCCCTTCACCTGCATCTGCTAAGCCAGGAGATCTGCAGGGCAGGGCCCTGGGTGGGCAGCAATCACCCTTGTCCGGTGCCTGCCTCTCCTGCACACCTCCCAGAGGCACTTCTGGCCACAGGACCATCTCACAAGGCTTCCTTGTAGCTGTGAGCCCCAGCTTTTCTTCTTGGAGCAGCTTCAAAGGGCATTTCACTTCCATGCTTCCTAGCACAGGACTTGCATGGGCACACTGGCATTTCCAGCCCTCTGCCATTAAGTCTCAGAAGCTTCAGTTCCTCAAACGCTCAGATAAAATATTCTGGAGAAACTTTGCTACATGCTTTCCCAGTCTGTGAGACACGTGATGTGATTTTCGGGGTTGTTCTGTGGAGGGCCAGGGGTTGGACTTGATGAACCCCTTGGGTCCCTTTCAACTCAGTATATTCTGTGATTCTATGAGGCTACAGCAAGGGACGGGGAAGGGCACTGGAAAAATCTCTTGCCCAGCCTGTCTGTTCTTGCATTCATGTCGTGCTGAAAAAAAAATCAGCTGCTGGGTGTTGTCATGGTGTTGCCTCCTGCTTCGCATTTCACTTTGCTCTGTGTGGGCAGATGTCACCTGTTTAATTTCTAAGGTGACTGCTGCCAGTGCTGTGATCTCAGCTAATGCCCGAGACCCCAGCGAGTGACACCTGATGTAAAAACAATCCCCCGCAGCACTGCCCCTGCCTGGGAAACCACACCTTAACAGCCTTTGCTGAGCTGCCTCTACCCACTGCAAACCCAAGTGTTAAAAGTTAGAGCCTTTGACTGAAACCTGCCAGAAATGACGTCTGCTCCCCACTGCCTGCCTGAGCCCTCCCTGGACAGCTGCATCCAGCGTGGATGGGAGTCTGCAGAGGGGCTCTGCAGAGCCCAGTGTACCCACCCGCTTCCTGGGCAGCATTTCTCCCTGCACAGGGTCTCCTGCTGGGCAAAACAGCTGCTGCTGCAAGAGATTTCCATTTGATTGCCTATCCAGGGGCTCGGGAGCAGCTCTTCTCTAGTTAGCAAAGAGCAGCTTTCCAGTGGAGGACACCCCAGCTGCTGCAGGATGGGCAAAGGGAGGACTCATCCCCCTGGGCAGCAGGGAAAAAAGCTGGCTGGGCTGGGGTGGCAGTGAGGGCCGGGGAAGGGACTGTTGAGAAAGGATGTTTGTGGCCATGCTTCATGCTGGCAGCCTGCATGGAGGGTTGTCATTTATCATCTGTCTTTAAGAGCCTGCTCTCCACCCTTCCTCTGGGGAATGAGAGCCACTTGGTAATTCACAGCGTTTACCATATATGAGCTTTATTTGTTACCAAACTCTTGTAGGAAGGGGGCATCTGGGGCAGGCAGGTAGCTTTAGGAAGCATCAGCCTCTTGAACTGAAAACAAGTTCTCTTTATCTCCTGTTCGAAATCTCTGTAACTTCTGCAGTGACTTCTCTGACATATCCCCAGGAAGCAAAATAAACACAGGGTTTGGGCCTGTTTACTGTGCAGAACAACTACTTGCAAAATCAATGGTGGGTTGTTTTTCGTCTCCTTTGCTGCAGCCAGAAATAGGTCAAGCAGCAAACCAGAGCTTCTGAGGCAGCCAGGAGTGACTGGTGTATGTAGGTGTTTCAGACGTGGCCTCTCTCTGGGGTTACTGTTCTGCCTAAAATCCCCACAATCTCCCTTGTGCTAGAAGAAGAAGGAAGTGAATTGTTTGCAGTAGAGAAATGAAGCCACTTAAGATTTCCTCGAACAAAGAGGGTAGGTTTTTCAATAGAAAATACATCTCGTACATCCTCCTCCAAGGCTCTGTGTCCGTGACACCCAGCTCTGCTCGTTCTCGCCTGACGTCTGTGCTCGGAAGCCGCCGCCCTTCACTCAGCCCCCCTCTCATTAACACTGTACCTTGCCTGCGGTCAGGCTGTGTGAGGCAGGAAATCTTCTTAATGGAAGTGAATAAAAGCGTCTTGCATTGTATGAAGCTATTCTGGATCACATACGGGCTTGTCAGGTCTATTCTAAGTCACATTAATAAGTTAATATGGTCACAGCAAGACAGCAACATTCACAGTATTTTAGGTCCACTCTTCAGTAAGGTTGTCCCACTTAATTTCCCTTGGAAAATCCTGGCCCTGGTGATTGGCTTTATTTTCTGCAGATCTTTCGGATGTTTTCTTGTCTCTTTTGGATGTCTGGCAGCATTGTCACTAACAGAGGCTGTAACAAGCTGCTGCATGGGCTTTCACAAGCAGTCAGTCACTGCCTTGGAAAAAAGAGGGGTCTTTGTTTCCTCATGTGCCATGTGCCCCTCTGAGTGTGAAATCAACCCTTCAGCACACACAGTCGGGGCATGAGGGTGACAGCCCACAGATCGTTTAGCATTGCTCTTAATTGTTGGGGCAGCAGAGGAACAGTAATTAGACATGTGCAATGTTCTATTTCCTATCTATACTCTGGGGTTTTTTTATATCAAACTGGCTCACTTGAAAGGCTGAGTTCCTGTACCTGAAACCTGGGAGGCACGGGGTATCTGCCACTGACGTGCATAGGCTGAGAACTGCCAAAATGTCCTCTTAGGAGTGCTCACATCAAATAGCAGAAGTAGTCTGAGGGCTCTCTCCAGCCAAGGTCATAGGAAAGAATTTTACAAAAGCAAACAAACCATCAGCCTGTTTTGGAAAATGCAAATGAGAAACCTGCTTTATCACAGTATCTGAATGGGAGCTGCTTGCAGAGGAAAGCGAAGAAAGCCAGAGATGGGAAACGACCTTCCAGAGCTTTCACCCTGCTGCCACGTGGCTCTGTCACCAGGGACTGCTGCCTAGCACAGCTGCTGTGACAGCGCCTCAGAGTCCTTTCCTTGCCAGCTTCCTCACCATTCTTCAGACGAGATCACAATAGCGCTGCTCAGATCAGTGTGGTTGTGCTTCCTTCCATATGCAGGTGTCTTTCAACATCTTTTGCGTTGGCTGCTGCAGCCTCTTGCACTCGAGTATGCAAATAGCTCCCTCCAGTCCAGGAAATACAGAGCTAAGTTGTGTTTTCTCCAGTGTGACCTTGTAATTTCTCCCCTCTTTTGAGTTTCTGCATGGCCCAGGTCATGATTAAATACAATGTCAGAGAGAAGCTCTTTTCTTAGCTCCATTCGTGTTTGGGAGGGTCAGTGTAACATCACTTCCTTTTTATGGAATATGTAGGCTGACTACATGCAAAGAAAAGGCTTTTACCCACTCTTGTTGTTAATGATGGTCATTATGGGAGGCAGAAGGAACAGGCAACAAGACTGAGATCCCATTGTGATGCATAGTGCATGAACACCAAGTATTACACTGGCTCTGCTTTGTATTAGAGTCTAATTGCAGCCTGTCACAGTCAACAAACCATTTTTTCCCCAATGGAAACCACACACACTCTGTATTACACAGTATGCTAAAAGATATTGGGAGAGTTGGAGAAAAGAGCCCCTCACTTTCCAGTTATGATGAATTTTTTTTAGTATGTATAATTTATCTATTCAATAAAGGGTAGTTATTCCCCTATTGACCTACAGGATTTTAATAAAGAGTAACTGTGTGGCCTGACAACCTTCTATGAGCACCTACTTAAAAAGTAACAGATGTTAGGCTAGCATGAATAATATTCTGTGAACAGGGTTTTTTCATTTTGTGTACCTCCTTAGCCCACCCCAGCAGTGGAGGAGAGCCTCTGCTGACATAATTATTAGAATCTGGATGATGGAAACCCTTGCCCTGCCCAGCCTGTGTCTCGATGCTGTGTGATCTGCTTTGCTGTTCTCTGCCCTCGGTGTACAACTGAGAGCCAGAGTGCTCAGGGCCCGGTTCCCTCAGTCAGGGACTGGAAAAACAGGGACTGTTAACAAAGCCTGGGAAGATGTGTGTGGTGAGAAACACGCGGCGGTGTTTTGTCCCTCGGCTTCCCCATGAAAACTTCTATATGAAGGGTTTTGCTCCTGTTTGTTGTTGCTAATTTGATATTTGTATCGGCATTGCAGTTTGTCCTTTATATCCTGGTGTTCTGTGGGGGCAACAAGAAAGGATGGTGCTTGTTTGTGAGCCTAAATCCTAAGGAAAGAATGTGACGAGAAAGCTTTGATAACAGTGAAGTGGCTGGGGACAGAGGGAAGGAAATGGGCAAATATTAGCAAGGAGGATATAGATGAGCATGGGAATGCTCTGAAATGCCAAGGTTTTGTGTGAGTTTGGAATTTGTTAACTGAATTAAGTGACTCTGAAGCACAAACACTTGGGCAAAAGCAGATCAGCAAAGAAGTCTCTGCATAACAGCAGCTTCCAGCAAAATCCAAACAACAAAAAACCCTGGGAGACCCAGACCTCATGCTCGCCTTTCCTGTAGCATCTGCAGCATCAGGGGACTCACTTGTAACTTGATGCACCAAAGAGATTTGTGCTACAGCTCTCTTTCTCAGCCTGTGCTGCACAGCAAGCAGGTCAGTGATCAACCTGCTCTTCCCTTGGGACTCCATCTCCTTGAAGTCAGAGACAGTCTCTGCATTGCCATCAGCGTCACAGACTTTGGAGCAGGCTCTGAAGCTTGTCCTCAGCCAGCTGAACCCTATTCAAGTTCTGAAGCATAGTATTTCATACAGGCTTCTTGTTTCCTGAGGCTGTGGACAGTCTTACGTGAAAGAAAGAGCTCAGGGACTTGAGGCTGAGTCTGCTCCCTGAAGAGTGTGGGGGCTCAGAGCAGAGCAGGAATGGCAGTGCTGGCTCCAGACATTCCTGCCTGCCCCTTAGCCCATGCTGGATCCCTGTGGGGAGCTGGTAAGTGAGATCCTGTGAAGCTAAGTGGCTTGGCAGCAGCAGTAGGAGCTGTCTCGTCAGGTGCCAGCCCCCAGAACAGGAGTGGGTGAGGGGATGATGCTGTTGGGCTGGAGTGGGCAAGACGCGGAAGGCACGGTGAGGGTATGTAAGTGGTGCCCTGCTCCATCCCCACAGCTGCCCCTGTCCTCCCCTATTTCCAGGTGAGCACTCCCTCCTCGCCCTGCTGGGGAACTGGTGTTAGCCTTTTACCTGTGGCTGAATTGGCTTTTAATTCATGTCTTGCAGGGGAGAAAAGAGGATGATGATGTATCAGTCCTAAGCATTGGCTGCTGCTGCTTTTTGTACAATCATTTTTAAGGCCATAATCATTTTATACAGTCCTAAATCCAGCTGAGCAATGTTAAAAGGAAGACAGTATTTAATGCAAAAGCACCTCTCCAGAAATGGCAGTAGGTTCACATTAGATATTAGAAAGAAATTCTTCCCTCTGAGGGTGGTGAGGCACTGGCACAGGTGGCCCAAAGAAGCTGTGGATACCCCATCTCTGGAAGTGTTCAAGGCCAGGTTGGATGGGGCTCTGAGCAACCTGGTCTAGTGGAAGGTGCCCTGCCCATAAGAGGGAAGTTGGAACTAGGTGATGTTTCAGGCCCTTCCAACCCAAGCCGTGCTATGATTCTATGAAAACCAGCAGAGTGCAATGCAGAAGATAGACAAGGGTTGTTCTATATCAGCTTCTTTCTTCTCTGGCCCTAGCGTCAGTCAGGATGCACAGGCTGTTCCCTGGCAATAGCCATGTGAAGTCAAGCTGATTGAGGATGATATGTGAGTTCGAGCATGTGGTGAGAATGATTTCATCTCTTTGGATAGGCAGTGCGAAATGGAAGCTAACGAGTGCGCGGCTCTCACAGCCACAGCATTGCTCTCAGCACACACGCTGGTGGTTTGGGTGCTAATTAGTCTTCCACCTAGGCAAAGAAAAGGAGATGATTGCTCTGGATGGCCTTTAAAAGGAATGGCAGGACTGTTAGGAAGCTAACAGTCATCTCTCTAAGTCACAGCTGATTCAGCTTTGCTGTCACTTGGAAAGAATGCCAGAGAACAGCCTCTCTGAGGAAAGCTTGAAAGTTAGAGAGAGCCACTAAGGGAGTCTGAAGTATGGAGCATCTCTCCAGTGAGGGCAGGGTAAGAGAGCTGGGATTGCTCAGCATGAAGAAGAGAATACTCTGGGGACACCTTGTTGCAGCCTTTCCCTACGCAAAGGGGGCCTGTAAGAATAATGAGAACAGAAATGTTAGCAGGGCCTGTCGTGACAGGATAAGGGGTTACAGCTCTAAACTAAAAGATGCCAGATTGAGACCCCCACCACGACCTTGCCCCAGGTTTTGGTGGCAGCGAGATCTTTACTCCATCTGCAGCTTCTGCTTTTTTCAGGTCGCTCTGGTGCCTGCTCCCCATGTCAGACAGGGGAAGACATGCTCAGTGTGTTTAGTCCCAGCTTAATGCTTTCTTTGTAGCTACCTGGGGAACATATTCACCTCTGGTGGGTGTACTTGACTTGGTACAGCTTGGTACATCAGTGGTACAGCTGTTCTGGAAATGGATATGTTATTTGCTGTTGGATGTAAAATACCAGAGCTACGGACCAGAAAAGGCCCTTTCCCCTTGCTCTGATTCTACCTTTCTGTGCTCTACAGTCCCTGCAATATTTATGTTATTTCAGATACATTTGAAAGCATAATATTCTGGTACAGTTCACATCGCAAGATTAACTCATCACTGGAAAACTCCAGCACGCACTGCAGCCTGTAAGAACCTTTGTGTGGATCTGCTTTGGGTCCCTGTCTCTGCACGAAACCGGCTCCCGATGGGCAAGTCCCTTCTCTGCAGCCCCGGGCTGCCAGGAGAGGGCAGGCAGCTGCCAGCAGCCCGCTGGAGGATGAGAAACCCTTCACACTGAGCTAAGAAACCCACAGATAAAAACAGATAAAAGCAGAAAAGCAGAATACCAAGTGACATCGCAGCACGTCTAACACCTGTTCATTGAAATTTCAGGAGCAGAAAAGTAGCAGAAATTTGCTGCATTTCCAGGTGTGGACATGAACTAACAATCAACACCCAAATACCTGCCATGCTTAAGGATTTTTTAAAAAATGAATCCAGCATCACAGCCTGAGCCTCTCTTTAATTGTTTCTAAGTAATATTTCTTTTCTGGCTCCTGGAGATGACCTGCAGGCTCTCTATTGTGCACAGGCATCCCAAGACTGATGAGGATAATCAGGTGGAGAGTTACTTTTTTTTCTGACTTCTCAGATGAACACAGGCAGGTGAGGGGGTTCTTCTTGCAGGTGGCTGAGCAGACTTGGGGGTTGGGTTCTGCAGCCCTGGTATTGCTCCCTGCAATCAGTCACGCTTCCCTTGCCCAGGTGTAGCCTGTCAGGGAGCCTGTTGCAGCAGAGGTTTGGGAAAGGGCCAGGGAGTCCTTCATGTCCCTCCTCGAGTTAAGGCTGTGGGGAGCAGTAGGTTCAGTCAGCCAAGCACAAGTTTTAAGGTGTTTTCCAGATTTTCTGCATTCAGACTTGAGGCACATTCTTATTAGGCTGATTTTTAACCTGCCTGAAGGTGCTCTCAAAGTCTCGGATGGGCACACACCTGTTTGTGTGTGGCATACGCAGATTGGGAATGCTGAGCCCCCAAACCCAGCCCAGAGCTGCTGCAGGTTCCTTTGCTGTGCCTTTGCAGTGAACCTTGGCTGCCGTCTGCCTGCCCCCGTAAGTCTGTGCCAGCAGGGATCTGCTGATTGCAGCCTGACATTTATATTCAGGGGAAGACAGGTTTTGACAAAACCTATCAGTGAATCTCCTTCTGAGGAACTAATACAGCAAATCCTACAAACCTCGTGTTTTCTGCTATTTTTGACATTCCATAGTTCAGTGGCTTGTAATTACAGACAGTATGCTGCTACAGGGTCTTCTGCTTCACAGAGGGGAGCTGCTAATAGGGCTTCAGTTCTTCCCCTTGCATGCCTGGGTATTCAGTTAGAAATAAAGCTACACCTTCCATTAGGATAAACTTGGTTAAAAAGGTAGATCCCCCACCTACTGTAAGGCAATGACAGTCACCTATGCACCTCTGGGCACGATGCCTTGCGGTGCCTTTGGTCAGCATGAGAGTGCCTCTAGCCCCTGGCAGAGCTTCCACTGGGCTTGAAGCGACCTCAGGAACCGAGCAACACACTGGTCCTTCACAACTGAGCCTTGCGTGCTCTGCTGCAGCCTGAGGTGAGCTTGCTGTGTGATGGAAGAGGTGCATTGCCCCAGTCTGCTGTCTCAGGGCTGGTGTCACATCGTGGGACTGCAGGGTGCCCGGGGGGCAGAACAGAGCAAGTTCCCCTGGATCTGCCTGCCAAAGATAGTACAGGAGTAGTGTCAAAGGCAGACACGTCCCAGGAGATTGGGCTCCTCGCTCTTGCATCTCCCTTCTTGTGGGGATTTGCAGACCTGAAAGCAAAGGGCGTAGTCTGCCACAAGCTGGGAAGGACATCTGATGTAGGTTTTTGGCCACTGGGCAAGGAAAGGGCTTTGAGAAGTCCCAGAGCTGTGGGTTGTACTGAACTGTTCCATTGCCTTGCAGGCGGGCGTGGCAAGCCCAAACTAAACGAGTCAGCAAATACCCTGGTTACGAGCAGGAGGCAGGAGGCAGAAGAAATTAGATGGGGTTTAGGATGCAGCAGGCCGTTTCAGGAAGTACCATTAGATGGTAGGGTTTTAGGAGCAGCATTGGAAACAGAGGATGTAGTGGAGTGAGTGAGCAGGAGTGTAGTGCAAATCAATAACAAAAAATAATACTAAGACATTGTTTCAGTGCTTTGTGACAGAAAAAACCAATGATCTTACTGCACAAACAAATGGAAGATCAGGGATGATTAAAATTATAATTAAAGCAAGAGAATGACACTGGCACCACAGACATCTCTGCAGCCTATTTGAACAGTGTGTTAAACAAAGTCAATAATTTCTTCATAATAATGGTATTTACAGTAACACAATGGGAATGCAAGGCATTTCACTGCAGGCAGCCTGGTGTTTAAAAATATACTTACAGCATTAATATCCAGAAAGAATAGGTATGGTCTGTGCTGAAAAAACGGTTAATGCTACAGTTCAGTTTTCAGATGCCAGGCTTTAGCATAATAAGCAGCAGCAAAGGAAATTAAAATGAGAGAATGTTGAACAAGGGCTTTAAAAAGAGGATTTGCTATAGAGAGTTTAGAGCAGGATGATTTTGATTATGTTACTGTACTAGATAAAATGAAGCTGGAGGGATTCATAATTATTAGTGTCTCTAATCCACAAAACAGAATTTAAAGATAAGATGATAGAATATTATTCGCAACTTCAGGCAAAGCTTTCCTATTTGTGGTCCTTATTAGTTGCCTTCTTTGGATATAATTAAAAAAAATCCAACAAGACATAGTTCTGGATGATTTTTTTTTTTTTTTTTTTTTAAAGGAGGCTTCAGAATTTGGCTGCAAATGTGTTAGTAGCCTTGGGAAACTTTAATAGGTACAAGAAAAGAATAAAGAGTGCTATCATGTGCCATGCCACACTGTGATATTGTGAGGAGATAATCAGGTGCTCCATGTCCCTTCTCTCTTTTGAGGATAAACAGGAGACAGTGAAAGATACAAAAACCTAGAAGGGTTAAACCAGTCAAGGGAATGCTTAGAATTAATTTGTGCAAATCCTTGCCAATAAATACTACTTTATGTAAGAGGTTGGTGTGGTGCAGGAGAGATCATAAAGCGAAGTTGTTAGTCATTGCCCTTGAGCTGTACCAGCCTCATGTGTGTCTGCCTCTAATATATTTAAGAATTGTCTTTTCAGTTTGGTATTTTTCTGGAAGAACCTGTTCCTTTTCTGTTTTCGTTTTTGCTACTGCTCACTTGCACTCTTGGGTTGTTAGTCTGCTCTGTGATGCGAGATCCCATACTCCAGTTACCTGGATGAAAAAACAAACACCATCCAACAGATTAATTCGTACATCTTTTCATCTGCTTTTCATTTACAGGTCCAGATCCAACTGATAGCAGGGCTGAGATAGCGAAGCTTCATTGTTTGTCTGGAGAAACCTTGTCTCTGCTGTCCCAGTCTGCTGGGGCTCTTCCTGCTTTCCAAGCTGAGCTCTGTGAGAGCTGAGACATTGCAGGGGAGAGGTCTGGAATCAGCAGCACCTTCTGCCTTGCACACCAAGTTATCAGAAAAAATACCAGGCAAGAAAAAGACAAGGACGAGGGATTTTAAAGAGGTTCCTTGCTGCCTATAAATGTTTTGCTTGTGCCTTCAGAAGGCAAGCCTTCCTTGGGGAAAAGGAAAAACGCAGCATAGAATCCAGCTGGTTTTGGTACCCTTGAAATCTTTTGCTTCGAGTTTTTTAAAGGCGAAAGTGATGGAAAAAAGTAGGAATGGTGGTGTACACAGAAGATGGGGAAGACAGCACAAATGTGCTGTTTGGAGAGTGTTGCTCTCTGTAGAATAGCGGTGAAAGGAAATACAGGCAGGAGGAATCTTCAATTAAGATAGTATAAGGAAGCAAATATTTGAGGAACCGGTAAATCAACTAGATAAGGGTAGAATAAATGTAATTCAAAGACCAATTTCTTGTTGTAGGATGTTGCAAACATCAGAGCACAGCACTGCATTTGATGATGGACTATACAGCACAACGTTGGAAAAGAGGCAGTAGCTCTCTCTAAAGCTCACTGAAAGATAAATAAATCACAAAGGTTATTGTATCATACTGTCAGTGAGGTTTTTAATAAGTAGGTACAATTATTTCAGGCATGAAGAAAATATAAGAACTATCTGCCCCCAAGGGCTGTTATTCTCACAACAAATGTGCTGGCAGAGAAAGTCAAGCAAAGACATAAATATAATAGGATGGGAAACTATGTGCTGGGGAAAAGGGGACTGTGATGCTGTTAGATGTGCCCAGCACAAAGAAGCACATCCCAGTGGAAGACGTTCGGGGGCGGGGGGGGGGAATCCCCAAGTTTTACATATGGCAATGAAAATGGGATACAAGGCATAAAACCAGGCATCAGTCAATTCATAAAAATTTCAGACTTGGGAATAGAAACACCCTTGGGATGATCTCTGCAGTTGATCAGCACTGGGATGGGAGGTGTGAAGTCCCACTTGCATAGTAAGGGCCAGTTTAGAAAGCCTTTGCTCTTACTGGTGAGCATTTAATGCTCATCTGGGGTGAATAAATTCTCCATCAGTTCACTTTCAGGCCAAGTTTGATGATTCAAAAGGAATTTTCCCAAATAATGACTCTCCAAATAAGGACTGGAGGATCAGGAGCATTAGAGACCATCCCTGGCAGCAATGAGTACCAATAGAGGGCTAGTAGGCTACCAATGGAAGAATAACATTTATTTCTCTATTACAGAAAGTAAATGCAAAGCAATGGAGAAATGTTTAAAGCAAGTAAGGATAAATGTGTCAGATCAAGCTCTCACACTTAGATTCAAAGGGTAGGGGTAAGTGGCAGGGTCAGTTACACATGCAACTTGAATTGTACAGCAGTCTCAGTGGCTCAGGAACACGCCACCCACGCACAGTCTGATGTACACTGCAGAGGGCAGTCCATGTATCTGACTTACAGGGTGCACAGCAAGTCCCAGTCTCACACCAAGCTTCTTCCCAGCCTGCCAAGGAGAACCCTTGATGCTCTTGGTTATCCTGGTTCTCTGTCTCTGTACCTGTTTCATTTAGGTTTCAATTTGCCATTTTT
This sequence comes from Eulacestoma nigropectus, assembly GCA_013397775.1. Lineage (NCBI taxonomy): Eukaryota > Metazoa > Chordata > Aves > Passeriformes > Eulacestoma > Eulacestoma nigropectus. The sequence goes on along the minus strand of VZTE01001006.1, from coordinate 1,047,915 downwards.
AAAACATGGAGGTTTAAAATCTGGAGGGAAGAGATTTTTTGGGGGCAATTTAAAAAAAATTTTCCCCCAAAGTTCTTGTGAGAGCAGTTCTCAGCTCTGCAGCTCTGTACTGAGGATGCCACCAGTGCCCACACATGGACCAAACTTTGCTCTTACTCTCTGGATCAGGGCTAGTCTGCAGAGCCTGGCAGCAGCAGGCTTTTAAGCATGTGAGTTGAGCATACTCAGAGTTTGAGGGAAAAAACCTCCTCTGTCGCTCCCTCAGAAAAGAAAACCACCGTGGTTACTGCAGTAACCATGATCTCATCTGCCAGCAGACACAGACTGCTGGACAGTCAGTACTGCAGTGGGGAAGTGTTGCACATGCATGACTGTAGCAAACAGGGCTTGGGTAACATTTTCTAAGTCATTCAGACTACCCCCCTGCCCCAGGGCAGGACTGGCTTTGCCTTCACCAGGCAAGTTCTTGTCTAACTCGGTTTTTTAAATCTCCAGTGATGAGGAAGGGAATGTTTTTCCTTGTCACAGCTGTTGCCTGTTTCATAGCCTGCGGTGTGAAAAGGATGGCATTTCCATGCAGTTTTTATATTCACTGGTGTAATTGTACTTCTTGTCTCTGGTTGTTTGACAGACTGAACTAATGACCAGCCATTTGTGTAGTGATCTTTGTTGCCACCCTTTTAATGTTCTGGGAGTTGGAATATGATCTGGGAATCCTTAGGAGGTGGTGAAGAGCAGAGCTGACCTGTGACTTTGCATGGCTGGAGAGCACCTGGGCAGACTCAGAATCAACCTTTTTCTCTATGTTCTATTAGACTGTATTCCTGATTTACAGAATTTACTCTCTCCCAAGCCTGAAGGTAGTATCAAATTGCTCTTCTTTGTGACTCAGTCCCTTCTTTTTGGATTTTAAATATGCTGTTACCAGTGAATAGTAAATCTATGATAACACCGTGTTGTGAGAATTTCCAGGCCTTGAGGAAGAAATGGCTACCTAAATAATTGCTGCCCAGGAGGTGTAACATATACCAGATGAAACAAGTCAGAGGCCACAATGTCCAAAGGAGAAAAGAAGATGGTTGTTTTAACGGAGTTGATACCGGCAGCATGAGCAGCAGAAACATCATTTCAGTGTCCTGTGGGACGTTTTTTTCTGTTTTATTTATCAGTTTGAGCTTGTGTGTCCTCCTCTCACACCCCCTCTGGACAGTACCTCAGTCCATTGCTCCAAGAAGGCTGGATGCAGATGCCATCCCATCGCACCCTGCAGCAGTACAGGGACAAGGAGATTATTCAGCAGCCTCACAGCGCATTTTTATCTCATACTTTGCTCCTTTCACGTGGTTACAAGTGGTTTTACAGACTTTAAACTTTTAATATATTAATAAAAAGTACGGAGAGTTTATTTTTACATTTCTTCAGCTCTGAAAGTGTTTCGGTTTTGCCAGTTTCCAGTCGGGTTTTTCGCAGGTAAGCTCTGTTGTGCTTATTTTGCCTGGGCTCTGCTTTCATTTCTTGAAGCACAGCTCTAAAGTGATGAGTGAACTTTGCCACTTGGTCATAAGGCTCATCTCTCCCCTGCCTCCTGCTCCTCTTCCTCTGCTCTGCTCTAGGTTCTGGATAGAAATGAGATCAGCTTCAAGGCTCGGTATAACTTCTTGTGCAGCTTCCATGCTGAGTTTAAGAACTTTAATGGTTGGGTGCCACTAAGAGCCCTCGTCCCCAGAAACTCTGCTTCTTCTCCCACCCTGCCTATTTCTCCAGTCCTTATCAAAATTTTGTGTCAGAAGCTAAGCTAATTCCTTCTTGAAGATATGGAAATTTAACTACTGCTTGGTGAGGGTAACTGTGTTTCTTCATGGACCCATTTCCATCGGCCAAGCCAGAAGCAGGAGGCAGGAGGTAAAGCCCAGGTCAAGTCCCACAGTCCAAAACCAGCAGCCTGGCCAAGGAAATCCAGAACGAGTGAAGACATTTGAGTCCAAAGCCCTTCAGCCTCTCACTGAGTCATTGCTCCCACAGAGAACCCAGCAGGGTAGCCCTGCTGTGCCTCTGCCCAGCTGGGAAGGAAGGTGGCCAGGGAAACACAAGCCTTGGCCAGCTGCAGCCTCTGCTCATGCTGTGTGGGCCCTTTACAAGGAGAAATCCCACCTGTGGATCTCACCGCCTCGATTGTTTGGCTACATGACGTGATTGCCAAGCTTAATTTAATTTTTGACTGGTCAAGATTTGGCTGATTTGATCAGTACAATTCTCCAGGGACAAAAAAGAAAAAGCCATTATTTCCACTTCCTGCTATATTTGACTTTGATAAAACAACAGATTAGTTATCACTAAGGTAAAGGCATCAGCTGACCACAGTTTTCAGCTGGAGTGTTGTGTATTTAAATGATAACGGGGCTATGTGAGCACAAACACCTTTTTGTTAAAGGTGCCTCCTACTTAGTGAAGTGTTACATAAAAACTAAATTGTCCCCAAGTAGTTTTAGTCTGGAATATTTGGGTAATACACAGAGCAACAGCTTATTAAAATGAAAGAAGCAAACAAAAATAACAATGATGAAAGGGATCCTTGATTCAAAGTGATACTGTGTGTCTTAGAGCATTGACATTTGTGTCAATACCGTATTAGTGGTAATCAAATTTCTCATTGTCTGCTGCAATGTAACCAACTCCTTGAGTGTAAAAGTCCATTAATCATGGAGGTGTGCTCTCTGTGCCTGTGTCGGTGGGAAGATAAATTAGGTGGCACTCTGCAGATCTGCTGAAAGAGAGGAGAACATGCATTGAGTATAGATGGAGTAGGATAAGCAAAACCTACTCCTAGATCTTTTTCGTTGACGTTTTCCCTGTGCCAAGACAAACAATGGTTCAGGGATTGTACTTTTACTAACTATTCTGCATACTTCTGTATCACAGTCTTCATTTAGACCAAATGAAAATGCATTTCTGTGCTTACAGCAAGAGGCTGTGGGGGATGAGTTTCTGAGACTGCAGACTGTGCAGGCATTTTCACCCTCTTAAAATGGGGGTAACTATATTTCATAGCTATCTTGGTCCTGAGAGAAACTGCAATGCTTTCAGCAGGCTCTGGAGACCCAAGTCTGCCATAGCTCTGCCGCAGACCTGTTGCAGGATGTTGGCAGATCATTTTGCTCTACCTTTTTTGCCTTGCTCTTACTGCAGGCAACAGCATCCCTGCATCTAGAAGGCACAGCGTTAATAACACCGTGTTGATGTTCGTGAGACAGATCCAAAGAAAGAACTTGCGGGTGTGTTTTCTTCATTCCTGAAACTGTGTGAGGTGAGGATGTGCTGCACATGGAGGATGCCAGCTGGATGGATGGGGGGGTCTTAGAGGCTCTGCATCCTGTCCCTGGCTCCCTCGTCATGGCTCTATGAACAGCCCTTGCTGTGTGTGCAATCATGTAAGAGTAGCCCTGTTATGCCTCTGTTCAGCTGGGAAGGAGGCTCCTCTTCCCAAGGGAAGGGGTGGCCAGGGAACACAAGCCTTGGCACATGCTGTGGTGGGCCCTTTGCAAGGAGAGATCCCACCTGTGGGTCAGGTGTGCAGTGCCGTGCGTGCAGTCAGAGGCTGCTCTACACAGACCTGCAGCTTCTGCAGCCAGGATTACAGGCAGGGGGAAACTTGACTCCACGGACCTTTCCCCCCATTAATTCCCCTGTCACTCTCTAGGACCTGCTCTTATCCCAGCGACTTGCTTCCATATAGTTTGCCCCTGCTGTTGTGGGGGTTATCTGAAGGGGCTGCATGTTTGAGGAGGTGATTTCAGGTGTCAGAGCATTTAAATGGGTGGGGGTTACATGAGGGATCGGTTTCACCTCAGAGTGATCGGATATTCTGCATCTTCAGTTGAAAAGTGATGACAGAATTCCTTACTTTCCAACATGGAGCTCTTGGTAACAGAAATGCCAAATGTTACTGCAGTGTACAGAGTGTTGGGGCTCTGCTCTGCAACAGTTTAGAAATCTCTGGTTGTCCATAGCAACCCGCAGGCATTGAAATATAGGCTTGCACATACATGGGGGTTTGAAAAGCTGCTGTTGCTGAGGCTCTCAGGAAAAGGCTCTCAGCTTTGCTCCTGTGTTGACCTTTTCCCCACTGCCTGTCCCCACCCCACACAGGTTGTGGCTCCTGCCAGCACAGCCGTTTTTACCAGGCTGCAGGTCCTCCCTAGCAGCACTGTGCATGGCCAGACAGAAACCAGGACTGAGGCAATGCGTGCAGGACAGTCCTACCCAGAGGTAGCCCCCATCCAGCACAGACATCAGGGCTCTGATGTCCACTCTACACAGAAGACCACTGAGTTCACTGGTGACTGATGCATTGTAAAAGGCAGACTTGCTCGTATTTGAAATTAGGAAAGAAAGAAAGAGATCAGAGCCACTCTATCTCACACTCCCAGGCCGTGGTCTGGGCAAAATTCCCTGTGCCCCAGCTAACAAGCAGGAGGCAGGGGAGCATCCCAGACAGTAGCCACATCATTGGCCCAAAGCAGTGGATGTGTGACATGATTCAACATCGCCGTGTTCCCCCTCTGCTGTAAATGTCTCAGATCAGCACACTGGGTCACCCTGCACCTGTTAGTGACCTTGTCCCCCATGTGTTTTGGAGGATCCTCGTGGCAGCCAGCTAGTGCACACTCTATCCTGGTGCAGGGCGTTGTGACAGCCCTGAAAGGGTTGCTGCCATGTGTGCTGTGTCACTGCCTGTCACTGCCCTACTCCTTAATACTCCCCTCTGCGGGGAGCCAGAGCCTGGACCAGCTGCTCAGCTTCAGCGAGCCACTTTTGCAATATTACAGTATGAAGACATTTTGAGCAGCTTCTGTGCTTTTGGCAGCACCCAGTCCCTACTGTAATTAGGCTTGGGTGGCCTCCAAAATGACAAAAACTTTAAAAGCCCCAGCGTAACCCTGGGGGAATGTAGGTGGGGCTGTGATCTCCAGGCAACTCTCCTGGGAGTCTTTCGGCTCCAGTGGCCAGTTTACATAATCAAGACCTGACACAGCAAAAGAGAGACTTACAGTCCGATGGCTTCAGTCTTTTAATCCCTATTTCTACCAGTAATCCTTTCTCTGCAAGTAGGCCCTACTCGTGCTAGTAGTTCTCTTGGCTTCAGTGGAGTGTCTTTGACCTGTACTTAATGTAAACTAAGATTACTTTTGGAATCTTTAGAATCCTAAAAATCCAAAACGGCAGAGTACGATTGAGGGCAACAGGCTTTACAGACCCAGGAGGTCACACTGGAGTTTACATTTGCTGCTGGCAATCCCAAGGGTTCGCTAGAACAGCCACAGCAGATGAATTTCCTTTCTAACTGCAGAATAAACACTGCATGTGGGGCAAATATTATAGGAATTAACAGTAACAGGAAAGGAAAGGGAGGAGGGCTCCTTTGTCAAACAAAAAGGATGTCTGTTTACCTGTAGCAGACACTGCTTATTGGAGTGTTTTGCAAGTCAAGAGATAAAGCCTTAAATGGGGACAACCAATGCACAAAGATGAGTGCTCTTCCAGCTTTTCAAGTTTTGGGTAATTGTGGCCATCGCTAATTTTCATACCATGATGGCTTAACAGTTATGTGCCTGTGATTGTGCAGCCCAACTCACATGGGAAATGTTTCTTAGAGTCTAATAAGCACTGAGGTGCACATCCTGTGTGCTGCCATGGCAACAGCAGGATGCAGGAGAGCTAGGAGGGCTGACTGCCAGGAGCTGCTGCACTTTGGCAAGAGAACTGCCCTTTGGATGTCCAAAACGGTTTAATTACCAGCTGTGGAAACTACCTGGTGTCTAGTGACTGATTCTTCAAACAAGCAATACCCCCGTGAGCAGAATGAACCCTTTGGTTGCTGGCTTCAGGTGTGTGCTGGGCCAGCACAGCTGTGTCGTGGGGGACAGGCAGTCCTGGGGACACTGCCACGCAGTGCACAGGCTGGCAGCATTTGTGCAAAGCTGTCAGGCCTGATAAGGAAGCCCAGGAAAGCTCCACTGATGGTGTTCTGGCATTGAATGTCAGATTGTGTTTGGGGGTTTTGTTTTTACCTTGCTCTCCTGGTCATTGCTGATGTCTGTCCCTTTCCCTGCTGGCAGGGCACGTGCAGGGCAGCCTTCACTCTCTGCTGACCTTCTCTGGACAGAGCTGAGTGGGCTTTTGGGAGGAGAGTTGGTAACAACAAATTCTGTCCCATGGAGAACTGTGGTACATTGACATTTATTTTCCCCCAGGTGAGGTGTTTTCCCTGCTGAAAAAGACCATGGCTCTGCAATGCTGAGGCTGTTTTTGCCAGGTCAGCCAGGAAGAGAAGTCCCCTGCCTGAGCAGTGCAGTGTCCATGGGAATTGGTGGTTGGATACCCTGTGTTCTCAGTTCTCCTCTGTGGCTGAGACCTCCAGCAGGGCAGTGACTCCCGTGCTGTGTCGTAGCCAAGGAAACCACATGAGGCCCTGTCGCTGGTGAGGGAGGACAGTGGGATGGAAAATTAAATGGGGAAACACGGTCCATGTAGAATAGGAGAATGAAATAATTTAGCTGTAGTTTCTATGAAGTACTCTGGCAGCTTGGGTAGGTACCTATTAATTCCAAGATGAACCAAAATCAACCGTTTTGGGTTTTTTTTTAATTCCATTTGGCAAACTGAAGGAATATGATTAAATTAACACGGACCTGAAACTGTTTTGTTTTGACATATCTTTGCTCAAGCTGTGGTAAAAATTAGTATTTCCCACTCTGGGGTCTTGACATGAAAGAAAGCAAGTGTTTTGCATCAGCCACCACTGCTGATTTCAGCTGCAGGATGCACCTTTAGCAATGGGGCTCCTGCCAATATGAGTGTTGCTACTGGGCTGAGGGGAGTGATGGTTGATACAAAGCCTGAGTCTTCTGATACGGCCCTTCACCTGGTCTGTGATGTGCAGCCCAGGTACCTCCATGCCAGATCCAGCCCATGAAATTAGAGGGTGGCTATCAAAATGGTGCTCTGAGTGTCTTACACCTCTCTGCGGAGGTGTTGGGTAACCCGGTGAGCTCTCCCAGGAAGAGCCTGCATGGTCGTAACGCCAGCACGGAGTGGCTTGTGTGACATATGCTCCACGTGAGTTCCCTGCACCCTCCACCGGTGCATCACTTGGCTGAAAACAGACAACACTCATTGCTAATTATGTGTTGCTCTGCTACCTGCTAATTAAGGAAAGCTGCAAAGCTTAGATGTGTGTTTTCTGGGGTAGTGAACACCTGACTCAGTGACTGCAGGGGTGAAGGATAAAAACCTGGGAGAGAGAACCCGGCATGGCTAATACAATAGTGGTTGCTTGGTTCTTTTAACCTTCTTCAGGATCTACTGATATTCCTGTTCAGAAATACAGCAACATTGACTGGGATAAACAAATGTATGTAAACATCACAGTTCCTAACTCAAGGGAGGCAAACACATTGCAGTAGGAAAAACCACTTCTTATCTGGCTGGAAAAGAAACGCAGTTGTGTTGGCACAGACGCATTTTGGAAAATTAAACAGCAGGAAGGGAAATGACGCCGCGGTTCCACAGGCGTGCAGGGAGGCCATCAGGAGGGAGCTCCCTTGCCCTGCAGGCTTCAGAGAAGGCTGAGTGGAACTGCAGGGGTGGCTCCCACTGCTGGGAATTCAGCTGGGTTTTCTGGTGCTATGTATCCATGGCAGGGGGCTGCGCTGAGAAGATCTCTGACAGACCAAACAAACAAACTCAAATCAGCAATGAGATCTTGGTATTGCCCCATGGTCCCTGTGCATTGCAGATGTACAGGGATGGTCAGATGCACATCTCTGGCCATGATTTCACCTTGCTAGCTAGGCTGACGAATGCCATGGGGAGGTTTCTTAATGTAACATACACATTGAAGAGTTTCATTATAGTTCCAATACAGGGCTGAATTTCGAAACCAGAACGGTGCCATCAAGCTTCTGAAATTAACATCTGGTTAAAAGTCTGGTTTACAGAACTTTTTAGAAACTCTTGATATAACACAAGATAAAAATGAGCCTGAATATGGAAAACCTGTACAAAAATATTCATGATGTGTGTGTCACTATGTATCTTCTTTTACGTGGCATCTGACGAGAATCAGGATATAACGGGGGGTTACTGAACTGTGTTATCGAGGTGTTGATGTCTCTCAATTCTGCATCACAGCAGCTGAAGCTCAGTCGTAAGAGACGGATGACTAAATGACAACACGCAGACGATGTGCCTCCTGTGGCAGCATCTACAGAAGATGCTAAATGGGTATAAGATACTATTCATTTTATCAGCAATGAAATATCTGCAATACAAAATACTTTTCTTATGTGCTAAGATTTCGTTATTGTCTGGCTTGCCTGGAGAACACAAAGAATCCATGGTACCAATAGATAATATGACTGCAAGCTGAATTAACTGGAATTTTTGGTCCTCTGGCTATATAGGAATTTATTTGTGTTTTCCTGTTAAGCTAAATTGCAATAATTAATTATTCTTTTGCAGAAAATATAGTCTATTAAATATTATCTAATACCACTCTGCAGCAAAGATGAGACTCTTAGAAAAGCTCCAAATATAACCTCGACAAGAAGTATTCTTGGCAGAACCAGTGTCTTCACGGTTAAAAACACACAAAAAATTAGTCCATACAAGAACCGAATCTTAAGCTCTCCTTTGCACATATCTAATAGCAACAGGAAGGGAATGGAGTGACTTGCTACATGAAGACATTACCTTATATTTTACTATTACTAAAGCCTTTTATTGGTCAAGGAGATCCAGCAGAACAGAAACAATAGTTATTTCCTGTAGTACTAGTTTTACATTAGTGGAAATGCACCCAGCTGGCAAACCCCTTTAAATGAAAGCAGTGAAGGCATCTGGTGGCTTGGGATAACCATTTCCCCAGCAGTGCCCGGGCGGAATCATGCTCCTCCTTCCTAAAGCGAAGCTGCATTCACTGAGACAATGGATACAGATTGTTTTGCATGCTAAAATCCCCTTTGAGTACCTGGTGCCTACTCCACTGGCACTGTTTTCTTGGAGAAGCTCCTGGAGACCTAAATGAGGCCTCTAAAGGTTAACCTGCAGGCAGGCGTAGGATGCCAGGAGGGAATGTTCACCGAGCTGGTCTGAGGCTGATGATGTGCACTGGTAACCCAAGAGCCTGGTGCACAGCTTTTGTGCCCAGGGTTGCTGTGGGATCATATGGAGCTGGCTGGCTCTGTCCCTGGTGTGCCAGGCCCACACCTGCTCTGCACCTGTGTGCCATGCCCACATTGGCTCTGTCCCTGGTGTGCCATGCCCATGTCACCTCTATCCCTGGTGTGCCATGCCCACATTGGCTCTGTCCCTGTGTGCCATGCCCATGTCACCTCTATCCCTGTTGTGCCATGCCCACATTGGCTCTGTCCCTGGTGTGCCATGCCCATGTCACCTCTATCCCTGGTGTGCCATGCCCACATTGGCTCTGTCCCTGGTGTGCCATGCCCATGTCACCTCTATCCCTGTTGTGCCATGCCCACATTGGCTCTGTCCCTGGTGTGCCATGCCCACACCGGCTCTGTCCCTGGTGTGCCATGCCCACATTGGCTCTGTCCCTGGTGTGCCATGCCCACGTCACTCGGCCGTGCTGCCCCTCCTGAGCACGTGCCTTTCAGCTGTGTTTGAATTCAATGTGCAATGCCTGTTTCCCAGTAACTCCCTGGCTGCACGGTCCTATTCTGCACTGCCCTGTCTGGATTATTCAGGAATATCTGGGAATCCGTGCTCCTGAACTGTCTGTTATCAGCAAGCTCAAGAGCTGGGAAGCCCTAGGAAGCTTTCACTGTACTCTATTTTTCCATTCCATCCCACACCTCATACAGTATGGGGCAACAACACAGGATGCAGTCAAATGGTTCCTACAAACATATTATCACCGTAAGGCTTTTAAATTCTTCCTTTAAAAGATCCCAAACTACAACTTGGTTTCAAACAGTACCTTCCCAGAGGTGCTCATTCCAAAGGACCACTTGGAGTACCCATTTCATATCACATATATTCACGGCTTTCAGAAGGAACAATTTCCTTTGTTATCCCACCTGGACAGGAATGTTGTTGTTATACATGGACAGAAAATGGAAGTGAAAATACAAAAGCTGTGGTACAAAACCTCTTCTTGTTGCCAGTGACACTTGAAATGTGCTGCATCATCAGGTTTGATGTTCTGAAAGAACTTTTTTTTTAACCTACTGACCCTTTTTGGCCCAGGTGGATGATTCTTAGGTCTTTTCCTAACGTCTTAAATAGCAATTATGATAGCTTACAGAAATGTGCAGCAATTGTTACTCATTACTCACTGACACAATGCTTTGCACAGCAGAATCTATCTACAGGTGCCACAGGGAGAAGGTAAGAAAGAAAAATGTGTCATACTCTGAGGTAAACAGCTTTATTCTTGATTAGTCTGCCAGAGGCTGAATTAGTAATTGATGAAGCACTTTGCCACTATGAGATTTGTTTAGTCCACTTAGGATTTGTTTTTTGCTGTTAACACAGAGCTAAACAAGCGAAGCTGTGTCTACATGCTCTTCTGCAGATAGGAGCTTGCTCCACGCCTGGAGCCTGTCAGCTGTGAGCCACATCCCCGGCAGCACGGCTGCCTTGTTTGCACAGCACCGAGGGGAGGGCTAATATTCCCACAGTTACTCATCCCAGCACTGCACCCCCTCCCTCCAGCAGGTGTTGTCACTGCCTTGCTAGCGAAGGGCTGGCACGCTGTCTGCCGCACTGGAATGCAGCCATCACACACGGAGCACTGCTGGCAAGCCAAGGGGGAGGGCTGGTGACAGCCTTGGGCAGGGTGGGGGTCATGGCATCTTCATCCAGCTCTGTGGCAACGTGAACAAAGTGGTTCCTCTGCCTAGGGAACACATCTGTGGGAAGGTTGGGGTTTTTCCATCTTTAACATACCCTATTGCTTATTAAGATTTGAGAAATGTAGAAGTTCATATTGTTAAGATCCCCACCAAATTTTCAGAAAGAAGCCGACACTGCTACAGGGGGAAAAAAAAAAAAAAAGAAACAAGAATATAGAAAAGAAACACGAATCCCTATCTCAAAAAGTAAATCCAAACCAAATTAAATTTTCAAAGCCTCCTTCCTGGACATAAATCCCCTATTTTTCTTTTGAAGGTCAGCATTAGATGATGCAAGAACAAGGCTGAACTTCCAGCCCATTAGTGCGGAGCCAGGCAGCAGACAGGGTGATGTGGTGTGTCTGCATACCTCCCCCAGGCACTGGAGAAGATGTGAGAAGCAAAACCCTTCCTGCAGTGGAAGGAGTTACAAGATCCTCCTCATCTCCAAGGGAAGGTGCTGCTGCCACAGGGGTGCCATGGGACAAGCTCATGGACTGCAGGAATCACTTCTAGCAGAGATAGGACTGGCAAAAAGAGAAGGCATTTGCAAAGCCTTCTGAAATGTTGCATCCCCTGGCTAAAACTGATGGGCAAAGGCTCGCCTTGCTGGTATTTGAAGAGCTTCTGAGCCACTTCAGACAACTCCCCAGTGCCAACTGCCCTGTGTGAGCCTCGAGTGTGTGAAACAAGGGACTGGGCTCACTCAGGAAGGCAGAGGTCTGCCAGAGGCCCGTGTCCCACTGGAACTGCCCTCATCCTCCGACTTGAAGCATTTGTCTCTTCTATCAGCCATGGCAGTGGGGCAGTTTAAGGGATCACTCCACATTGTTGTTGGCATAAAGCTGGTATCTCTTTTCCCTATGTAAGCAGGAGTTACAGAACTGGTTTAGGTGAGTGTGACTGGAGTCCCTGTGAACACAGTGTGGGTTATTCTGGCACAGCTACAGTGGGAAAGTGCTAATTCCCCCATCTGCACTTGTTAACCTTTTAACTAAAGATCACTTTGATGAAGGTGCAAGGCTGAGAGGTCTAGGTTTTGCTACGGCACTCACCAGAGACCAAAGAAACAGCAGTTGTGAGCAGTGGTGGGCTTTGAGACTTGTCCTTCAGAGCTCTAGTGGAGAAGACGATGAGGCACTAGCTCCTAATGCTCTCCATCTGTATGGGGCAAAGTTAGACCCAAATTCCTCTGGTTCAAGCTGATTCACAGCTGAGCAGGGAAGGTTGCCCTAGAACTGCCCCACATCAGCACTTTCATGTAAGTCATCTGAATGATGTGTGTGGGATTCATCAAAAGAGGGAAATCAGTAACTTCCAAAAACACCTTGCAGGACTAGGTTCTCAAATGAACACATCTGCTAAAATGTGTGGAACCCAGGAAGAAAAGGCTACATTAGTGCAGCAGCACAAGCATGTGGCTACTCTGGAAAGAATAAGAACGCTGCAAATTCTGATTATTTGCTTTGCTTGCTTGCCTTTTTTTGTTGTTTTTTTCCCCTGTGGTATTTACAGTGCCCTGGTATTCATTCAGCTTTCTTAGCTAACAGCTAGGAAGGTAGATGGAGCTGCCTGGAATCCTGGCATCAGACACTTGACAGTCTTTCCTGCTTCAGGCATCTTGCAGGTACATTGCCCTGAGGCAGGAGGGCAGCAGGCAGCTTGGATGTGTTCCCGTGTCGGGAACACGACCCCAACAGAGCGAGGATTCCCCAATGTATCTGCCCCACTGACGTCTGGATGAAGCTCCTCTCAAACCTGTGTAGCATTCCCAGGCGTCACCCATATTTCCCTGATGACCCTGATGGCAGAATATGGTGTGTTTGAGATGCTGAAGACACCAAACTACTGTTTGCTGGAGTCTCCAGACTGCCAGACTGGCTGCCAGCTTGTTAAACACACACTGATGTGCCATTAGGGAGCTGAAGTGTCATCAATGTTAAAAACCTGAACCTGTAGCATAATTGAGGGGCTTGTCAGACATATGGCAATGGGCTGGTAAGGCTTGGTTAAAGGTGGCATTTGCAGGCATCTGTACATTTTTAATCTCTGTATACAATAAAATATTACACATTAGCTTTTGCTCTTGCTGGCAGATTTCTTGTGGGAAGATCTACTTTGGGACTCCAGTAGCACTGAATACTGAGCAACTGACAGAAATAGGGAGTTTGGACCAATGTCTCTGCTGGCGTAATTCCATTACAGCCAGAGGGTGAAATCCCAGCCCTGTTGAGATGCATGGGACTTCTGCCAGGCTTCAACTGCTGAGAACTCTTTTAGCAACTCAACCCTGATTTTGCTTTGGACTGAAACCTCCCTATGGATCTCAGCCTAGAAACACTTGCATCTTTCACACAGAAGAAAAATGTTCTGCAGCAAGCTTGGAAATGATTTTAACTTCATCAGTGGAACCCTTGCTGTAGACATTGACTGCAGGCTAAATTTGGTTTGTGTGGTAAGACACTGAGTGCCTCAGAGACACCCATCTCCCTCAGAGATGGAAGGGCTCCTGCTTTGGCTGTAGTCACAGCTCATTGGGCATGCTCCCTGTTACTCCTGTGAAGGGCACGAGCAAAACTTTGGTGCTCTCAGTGTGACCCATTCACGCAGTCAGAGCTCACAAACATTTTTTTAAGGCCGGGAACCCTAGAGGTTGACAATGCATCTCTCTCTTCTCTTTACAGTGTATATTGCTGTACTGGCATCCCAGCTCCTTTTCCAGGCCTATCCATTGTTACAGGGTATTTGCTGGAAGCTCTTGATGAAGACAGACCTGCATCAAAGTCCCTGCACTCTCGTTTGTGCACGACTGACTACAGCCCAAGCAAGGTCAGAGAGCTGGTGCTTCCATTATCCACAGCTGTGACTTGATAACACTATGGTTCTGAGGTCAAAAACGAAGCAGGAAAAAAGGTGCTGGAATGCCAAAATAAATTAATAATAATTCTGCTTTCTTTATACATTATAAAGGAGCAGGAGGGGGAAAACTGTTTTGCTTTGCAGGTCACCTTTACAGCAAACAGGAATCATTCAGTCACTGCTGGATAATACCAAGGGCACTCTCAGAGGCTGGCAATTGGAATTATTAAAAAAATATGAGCAAGATTTTAAGTGTCTCTTTGAGAAACAAACAGAGCAAAATTGTTCATCAGTGGTAGAACAGACACCGTAAACAATGTGTCTAATGAATCTGGAAGGATCTTGTAAGGGAGGAGATGACCAGCTCTGTCTTTCCAGCACAGTCCCAGCCCCTTACAGGAGTTTGTAACCTTGCCTTCCTATCCCACACATCAAGCTTTCTGCAGCTGTGTCTCTTTTTGCATTTGAGAAAACAGTTAATATTTCACAGAATCACAGGATCAATGCAATGGGCTGGTGAGCTAGCGCAAGTTGCCGAGGATGGTGTCCAGCTGGGTTTTGAGTATCTCCATGGAGTGAGATTCCACTACCTTTCTGCACAACTGTCTTGTTTTTGAGCACTCTCACAGTTAAAAAAAAAAAAGGTTTTTTGTGTTGAGGTGCAATCTGGTGTTTCAGTTTGTGTCTCTTATCCCGTCGGTGAGCACTACTGAAGAGTCTGCCTCCCTCTTGTTGTCTGTGCTTGGGATGGACCTTTGCAGCACTTGCAGGCGATCTCTGAAAGCCAGGCAGTTCTTCTGGATGCTGTGATCTCCACGACCATCTCACAAGCAGATCCCTAGAGAGGCCCAAGTCTGCTCTTCAGAATCAGAGCTGTGGTCTTGCCTTTTGTGCCACTGTTCCCTCTCAGGATCCTGAACTCCACCATCTCACAGGCACTGCACCAAATGCTGACCCACCTTCACGTTTCCAACCAGTTCTTCCTTGATTCTGAGGTCCAGCAGAGCACCCTTGCTTATTAGTTCCTCGATCAAACACGCCAGGGAGTTGGCAGTGTGCTCTTGAACTCGCCTACATTTCTTGGGCACCTCCTGCTGTACTGTCATTTCTAGTTTAAACCTCTTTCTACCAGCTTCAAAAGGAACCTTGGTATATAATAAATCCACCTCCCTCCGTGCTCTCTGCTGGTCCCTGTGCTCCCTGCTGCAGGCTTGGTGCAGCATTTCCAGGTGTACTGACTGCAAGGTGGCTTGGAGCCCACATCTGGTGTCCTCTGCACCTCTCCAGCTGCTCTGGAGCACTGACACTTGCCTTCCTGGACAGATGTTCACCTGAAACCACCTTACCAGTGGCACACGACAAAAGTGTGCTCTTGGTGAAGTGTTTTCGTGTTTTCTGCTTTTCAGCTAACCACCCTCGTGACTTCCTTTCTGCCCGAGGCTTGCCATAAGGTGAATAAACTTTCTTAACTGGTTGTTTTGAGCTTTTCTCTCCTTGAAAAATTGAAGGGTTCTCCTCAAACCTACTGTGCTTGGGGCTGAAAACAGGATACAAAATTATTTTTTCCAAGGGCTCTAAACAGATGTGGCAAACAAAAGGAAGAAACTAAGGCAGCAAAACCACCTATGTATGAAAAAATTTTACCAGTTCTAAATAAAGATATAAGTATTTTTCTCCAACCTTTGCCAGAGTCACTGTCATTCCTGGAGTTTGGTTTGAAATCCTTCCCAAACTACTAAATTAAAGCCATTCATGTACTGAAATACAGTTGATGACTCTGAAAGTTTTAGTGCTGCCGTATTATAGATCCTGCCAGAAAACAGGCCCCTGAGGGAGTCTGTCATTCCCCTCATCTGCACTCACTGAAGAATGCGGTACAAAAGTGGATTAAGCTCTTGGGGGCTTTAAGCAAACTCTCCTTTCAGATTCCTGCAGGCAGTGTATTTCATTCCGAGCTCTGAGTGGCACCCAGCAAGGCTGCTCCGCTGCCTACACACACTGCTCCACATTCCTTGGGCCAGAGCTCCTGTGTGGCAGAACCTGTGGCCAGGCCTTTCACAACTGCTGTCACCTACGGATTTCTGCTCTCACAAATAGAAAGGGAAAGCCCAGCTAGCTAGGTTTGGTGCTGACAAGGAGCAGCAGAGTGCACATACACTGATATGCTACCCTGCCTAAGGGGGAGAGCTGAATTACAGGGCTGTCTGCATGTCTTTGGGCTGTTCTGTGGCAGGGAACCATTTCCTTAGGACCTGCCAGCCAAGAATGTCACAAGCCTGTGGGGGCCTGTCCACCACCTCAATGGCTTCCTGCTTGGAAAAGCTGCCCTTCCCTCATGTTCTACACCCTGCCCGTAGCCAAGCTCAAGGGAGTAACGCATCTCCGTAAGAAGCTGCTGGCAGAATCCAGGATGCTTTAGAGCCTTTTTAGTACTCAGCAGGATTTAGGCTCACATTTTAAGCATGAGAAGGCTCAAAGCAGGCTACTGCACAATCCTTGGCTTTCCCTACACACCACGAGCATTCGGTCCCAACAGCAGAATGATGCGGTGCAGCCCTACCAAGCCCTGAGGTGCCTGCAGCCCACCTGACAGCCTTATATGCTTGGTAGAGACCAAGCTCAAGTTTCTCCCGGAAAAAAAAACCTCACAAATATTTATTTTTTTTAATCCCAGTGAACGAGGGCGGAACTGCTGGGAAATCGCCCTCCGGGAAACCTGTGACAACGCTCCCCTCAGTGTTACAGCCGGGGCTTAAAATGGCGCGGAAGGGCAGACAACCGCTCCCTTACTCCGCTGTGCCGCACCGGCCGCGCTCGGGGCGCCGCGGGGCTGTTCCCCGGAGGGAAGTCAGTCGGTGGACGAGGGGGTGAGGCAAGGTAGAGGCGGTGAGGGGAGGCAGAGGGGGTGAGGCGAGGCAGGGCGAGCTGAGGGAAGACACCGGACAAAACAACCGCAACCCCGCGGCGGCAGCGCCCCGGGAAGGAGAAGATGGCGGCGGCAGCGCTGGCCAATCAGCGCGCGGCGCCGGCTCGCGCCCGCCCGTTACCCAGTCCCGGCGCTCCGCGTGCCCCGGACGGTTCCATTCGCCGCAACCGCCCCCTCCCGGCGCCCGGGTTGGTGACGCCCGGCCGGTATAAAGCGGAGCGCGGCGCACGTGTGCTCCTCAGTGCCGGCGGGAGTCGGGGGTGGGGTGGGGGCTGTGTCGGTGGTGTCGGTGTGGAGAGGGAGCGGTGGGGGTCGGGCGTGCCGCACAGTCACCGCACAGCCCCTCGGTGCTCGTGTCCCCGTCCCCTGTGAGGGTCGCCGGTGCCCCCCTGCCCGGCCCCGCGCTGCTTCTGCTCCCCCGCGGGATGCGGGCTCGGCCCGCCCCGCTAGCCCTCACCCCCGCGCCGGCCGCAGCATGAGCGCGGCGAGCGACACGTATTTCCTCATAAAAGACATAAAACCCGGACTGAAAAACTTAAATGTCATCTTTATTGTGCTGGAGATCGGTAAGTGGCGCCCGGCACGCCCCACCCCCGGGCCGCCCACGCGTGTCACGGCGGGCGGGGGGGCCGGCGGCGCCGTGCCCCCCCTGAGCCGCGCTTCTCCCCGCAGGGCGAGTCACCAAGACGAAGGACGGGCACGAGGTGAGGTCCTGCAAGGTGGCGGACAAGACGGGCAGCATCACCATCTGCGTGTGGGACGAGATCGGCGGCCTCATCCAGCCGGGGGACATCATCCGCCTGACCAAAGGGTGCGTACGGGGCCGCCCCACGCCCGCCGGGCCGCGCAGCCCTTTGTCACCCGCGGGGCCCCTCCAGGGCCACGGGGGACACGGCCGCCCCCTCCGATCCGCTCCCTGTTACCGAGCCAGCGCCCTAAGGTCACTCGCCAAATTAAACCCACCTTTCCCAGGCCAGAACATGCCTAGTGTGAGTGTACAGGCTAGGAGGGGCTTGGGTTTGTGATGAGGACGTGGTGGTGAAGAGATTTGGGTTGGCTTTAAAAAAGCTCTCTAGGAAAATACTTCTGGGGCAGGGGGAAATGCAACAGTCAGTCCTGGTCTGTAAATCGAGCAGGGGAAGTCCAAAGCCTGTTCTTATTTTCACAGCTAGTTCTTTACTCTGGCAGTCAGCTGCTTAATGAAAGGAGGGGATGATTACAAATCACGAAGAGAGGTTGCGTTTCATTGGAATGAGTTTAACAAAAATGACAGGCAGAGGAGAACCTTTTCAGTTTCACTGTAAGAATTCATGCTAGGGCTACACTGTGGAATGTGTTAATTTGGTTAGGTGCAAATAATTTCTCAGAGGTAATTTAATTAAAAAAAAGAAGCAAACCTAGCCCCCAAACTTACTGTGAGAGAGAATGTTAGAGTCAATCTGAAAATCCTTTTCTGTGTTATTTAAATTGTCAGTAGCAAAGTCATAGGCAGTTTGATTTGGGATTTTCTTGCCAGTTAGGTTACACTTTTAGAAATCCATTACACTGATCCTTTGGCCTACAGCAGTCCAGGACATGGTGGAACTGCAATGTGTGGGTCCTGTTAATTTGTTTTTATGAAAAAGTAGGTGAAAGGTGACTCAGTGTGGCTGCTAACTGAGCTCCTCTTAAACTGTTCATTTCAGTGTAATTCTCAGTTCTGGACTGAAATTGGATGACCCTTGCCACCAAAACTACAGCTGCTTCCTCCTATGCAAATGTCCTTTTACACGGAATGGGCTGACTTCTCAGCAGAGGTGGTTCTGGGGAAGGCTGCTTGCGTGGAGAGCACGTGGAGCGCAGGGATGGGTGGAACTAAACCAGAGCTCTGGGCCAGCACAAAGCCTTGTGTGTAGATGACATTGAAACAAATTAAGAGCGATGCTGTTCAGCAGCGTTACTGTACTCCTCTCTGTGACTGGCTTACTGTAGCTGCTCTGGTGTTTCTGTGTAACAAATGGGAGAGTCATGGCATCCTTTAATGTGAAAAACTGAGCTTGGCTTGTATGTATTAAATTTATGAGCTGAGATCACTAGTTCTGGTGGGTGGCAAATTTACATGAATTGCATGCTCCCTTTGGACTGCGGAGGGAGTGAAATGGCTAAAGCTAAATGCGTTCCAGTTTGGCTCTCTTCTTCAGAAAACTGCCCTCATGCTGGCATACAGCGTTCTCCAAACACAATTTTATATTTAAATAGCATTGAGAGTGTGATGTTGCCATTGCAAGGCAGGTAAATTTCAGCTCTGTAGGCTAATCTGACTTCATAGTGCAGGATGCCCTCTGATACAAGCAGAAAAGCTTATCCAGGCCCCATGTGTAAACATGCTTTTTTTTCCTCTCCTTGCTGAATTTCAAGCTGCAGATGCATTCTTCTGCAAAAGCAGACACTGTTCCTTACTTTTGTCACTGGGTGGTGAACCCATTTACAGGAAGCCATTGCACTTAATATTTCTAAATTTGAAACTAGGGCTGGAGTTTAGTGCTTTATGCCCAGCTCTTTTTGAGATAAAAACAAATGCTTGCATACGTGGAATAACTTTATGCTGGAGGTCATTAGTCATATGACTTGCTGGGTCTTTTCCCAGTAAATGTATGTTTGACTTACCTTTATTGTTTGGTAGTTCTTTTCCTTTGTTTTCTGCCACAAGACTGCCCAGCTAGCTGGTTATTAAAGGTTAAGCAGTGAGGGAATCTTTGAAGTGAAAGGTAGCACTGTGCAGTAAAGAACACTAATCCTGGTTCTGGATGGAAAGCTCCTGAGATAGTATCTACAGTTAGAGTGCCTGTGCTTTCCTGCTGGTGCTAAGTATGGAGAAGGTTATCACTGCACTGGCAGTGCTGTCCTCTCCTGCCAACCTGACTCCTCCCTGGTGCCTCTTCAGGGCCCTGTGTGTGGCCAGATGTCTCCCAGTCCCAGCAGATAAGGCAAAGAGCAAGAGGAAGGTTTGTTATCTCTGTTCCAGAGGTACACCCGGTGTGTAAGGAAGTGGTGACTTGTCCAGATTGGTGACTCCCGTGAGTACAATTGCTGAGGCTCCCTGTTCCTGTGCTAGAAGACACACATACTCCTTTTAACTCCATTGCTCTGTGCCTGTGTTTCTGATCTGCATTTTCCTCATTCTCTACACATACATGATGCCCTTCATCCCCCGAAGGGAACTATTACACAGAAAGTTTTGTATGGCTCACATTTCAGCTCTTGAAGTCAAGTGCCACTGTAAAGAATAGAGTGCACTCACACTGTCTTTGTAAGGGAATGTTCCTGCAATCAAAAAACTCTGTCAGTGTGTTTCTGTACGTCACTTGGAGTTTGATGGCCAAACTTGTGCCTTGAAAAAACCCAATCTGGTGGGGACCTATATTAACAATGTAAGCACTTTTGATCATATGCATTCAGTTGCAGTTCTCCAGCAAGCAAAGGTGATTCTTCCTGGCTCCTGCTGAAAGCAGAACTGAGAGTTGTCACCGAATATAACAGAGATACTGCTTTTGGCAAAATGCCTTTTCTCTGCAGGACAAGTCATGAGGGTTGCTCCAGTCAACAAAAGAGCATCCAATCTCAAAATAATTGGCTGCTTTCCTGGAATTGTCAAAGGAGTCTGCTGAGCTTCTGGTACCTTTTGCTAGAAGTAGTACCTGGGGATCTATCATTAGTGTTGGTGACACTGGGGGCCCTGGGAATTTTTTTAGTCCATGCTGATCTGTAATACTTGTCAACTTCCTGGAAGATAGCGTGCTTCCTCTTCTTCTGTCAGCTCATTCACTAAGAAACTGCTTCACTTCTCCTTCCTTTGGCCAGGTATGCATCTCTGTGGAAAGGATGCCTGACACTTTACACGGGACGTGGAGGGGAGCTGCATAAAATTGGGGAGTAAGTATTGTGTGTTCATATTCTCTTTTCAGCAGAACGTCATGGTAAGTATGAGACCTGGTGGCTCTTAGGAAAAGGAATTTAGGGCAGCAAAAGTGCGTTGTCAGTTGGTCATGGATGTAATGAGCTCTGACCCTCGCTGGACTGAAGGCACTTGGAGGAAAATCAGCCTCCATCATTGGCACAGGTCTAGGAGGAGGAATTGTATAAATGACAAGGGACTGAATGTGCATTGCTTACCTAGGCCTTATCTTGATTAACGACTTCATTTTGATGGAAGCCTTTTGTATGTGTGTCATCCTTGAGGGACAGGCAATGCAGAGAAGGGAAGAGCAAGGTCATTCCAGTGAGTCATATCCAAGCAGAAGCAAGCCTCATTAAACCTGATTTAAACTGCCCACAGACTGGGGCAACAGCTCCTGCCTAAGAACAAACATGAGTAATATATTGAGCAACAGAAAATATAGCAACATTTTTTAACCGGGAGAGTACTTCCACTGTTGCACAAAGTGCTGTGGGAAACCTTACAGTCATCGGGGAAGTGGGGCTCTGGGCTTGCCACATCTCTTCCTGTATGGTTCAGAAATGCCCAGTGTTCAGGTGGGTTTACACAAAAAATATACAGATTCTCTCGTGCAAAATCCACTACCTCAGAAGCGTCACCCAGCTGACTTACTCTCTAGCAGGCTGGAGTGATGAGAGTCCTTGTCTGGTTTGTGCTTCCCAGCAGTAGGTGGGAGCTCCACTTCTGCTTAACCACTCCAAGCAGTGTAATGATCCAGATCTTTCTTCCTCTCTGCCATAATTTCCACGGTGGGTTGATGGGCCTATTCTGCCATAGTCCCTTTGAATGGAAAAGGATGCTTTGAATTTCATTGCCTGTTTTGGACTCCTCTGTGCTGTTAATGGGGCACTGCATAGTATGGGAGTGTGTGGGAGTATTGGAGCTTTCTCTAGAGGTGTAATGCAATCCCTGTCTGGGAGCAGGCTGGGTGACTCAGTGCCTCAGGTGACCTTGTGAGTGGGCGCTGGACAAGATTGTGCAGCTGGAAGAGAGGCAAAGGGAGCCCTTTCATCACCTTTTGTTTTATTTAGGCCAGTTTACCTCCTTGAGAAAATGACTACTTGCCCCTGCTTGATTGAAATTCCCTCACCAGGAAGATGTGGCAGCCTCACCACAAGCCTATAAAGGGATCAAAGGGCCTTTTAATACCTATGGATATTCTCTGAACCGTGGGGTCTGGATTAATTACTTCTAGGTGATGGGATGTGTCAAGAACATGTGCTCTGTGAATTGTGGAGTTGAGAACTCTGTTAAAAAATGGCTTTAGAACTTTCTAATAATCCTAATTTCTTCCCAGGTTCTGCATGGTGTACTCAGAAGTGCCAAACTACAGCGAACCCAACTCAGAACACGTCGGGCAGAACAAACTGGTATGTTTAACTTGTCTGAGGCTTCTGGCCTAAAGTGTTCTTTGTTCTGAATGTTTCACACTAGGCTGTGATCAGATGTGACTCTTCTGGAAAAATGGACTCAGTGATATATAGCTGAAAATGAGCCAGTAATTGAAGTAGTAGATAAATTCCATGTGGAGCCACTAAGAACACGGCGGGGGGAAAATCATCCCCTTTCTGTAAAAATGTGAATTTTCTTTATCTGATCCATATTTTTTTTTTTTAACCTTTCTCTAAAGGCACAGGGTGAACAGAATAACATTTCTGCATCGAGTGGTATGGGTACTTGTACTTTTGGGCCACTGGGTAAGTTTTCAGTTTGTAGAAGCGAAAAGATGAGAAGCACTTAATGAGAATAGAAATTTATTTCAAGGGTTCTCCATTCTTGGGATAAAAAAAGTGTACTAGGCTCTAAAAAGTCATTCAGACTGGGTCCTGAACCTCAAGCATGTAAGCATGAACATTTCCTGAAACTGTTTTCAGGATTTCTTCTGTAGGAGAGGAGGAGATTAGAATATTCAGAGTGCCTGTATGACATAAGGAGTCTTGACTAACCTTAAATTGCTTTGATGCTTTCAAAAAGTTTTTGCATGACTTGAAATTCTGCTTTTTTAAAACTTCTTGAGACATTGGCTTTAAAAATTACTTCAGTCTTGCTAGATGCCTTGGCTTTCCTGCCAGGTTGGTTCCCGAAAACAGAAGTGGTGGTAATCTGAATTCCAATATTTGACTTACCCAGATCATTTTGTGCTGTATTTAAACATAGAATCTTACATATGAAAATGCTTCAAGGCCTTGAGCAGGTGTAAGCTGAGAGGGAACCTTAGTTCTGGCCTGGCTACACAATGCCCATACTCAGTAGCTGCTGTTCTAAAGCTACCCTTCTTGCTTTAGTTGAGAAAGGGGAGTAGAGATGGAGGGAAGGTAGTTTGGGAGGGGAAGGGTAGGCTGTGATTTAGGGTCTTGCAGTGCCAGAGAGGCTTTTCCTTCTGGTCTTCAGGGTTTGGTGGTTACTGCAAACTCCATGTATTCCCTGTTGCTAAACTTATGGAAGGAATCGGTGATTTCAACCCATGGAACTCGTGATAACCTTTCTTCTGTCTTTTTAGGAAATGGTTTACAAACTGGACCTGAAGCAAGTGGATTTCCATTCACGTATAACCACGGCCACATTTATGCAGGTAGTGGGAGAGGCAATGGACGAGGACCTGTAAATCCAGCACCAGCTAATAGTGTTCAGCCTCTTCCCCCTGCCGTCAGTAACGGGAGGGACCCACGCAGGGCCTTTAAAAGATGACTATGCCAAATGTGGTTGTACAGCTTGCTTAAACTCTACACTCTACTTGAACACTTACTGCACTTTTATTTATAGTTAACTGTGAACCAGTTTGTCCTTTGGTTTTTTTTTTTTACTTTTTGGTGTATGGAACAAACTTGATGTGATCTATTTCTTGTTTTGCATCGGGGAAGCACAGTGAGTCTTCCCTGTACATAAAGGCGGTAGGGGGAGAAGGTGGATACAAGGAAGTAAGGGTCACAGGTAGAAGTGTCTCAATTAAAACTCGGTGCCCTTTGCTAAACAGAAGAAAATTTCAGTTGCATACATGTATTTCTGTTTCTCTTGGTCAGCCATGTAGCCTTAATAGGTCTACTCTGTCCTGTGCACGCGTGTGTTGACTTCCGTTAGGGATAATGGGCGCTCTTCCTATTGGAAGAGAAATGAAGGGGAAGAGCAAAAACTCTCTGGTGAGCCAGGTGTCCTTGGAATGAATATGGCTTGTAAAAGCAATAAGTGTAAGGAAGTGGTGGTGCCAGACTAGTAGTGTCTCTGGAATCGGGGAAGGGATAACGTGGATCAAAGCTGAAGATGTGGTGAGTGTCTTGAAGCTTGATTCTGATTCCAGAAGGGTGTACACTACTTGAAAAATTCTCTCTGAACACCATTATCACTGTCAAGGAAAGTGACACCGATTTTTGGTTTGGATAGAAGCTTGGATACTCGTTCTTGCTTTGCATGAGATAGCAGAATAGGAGGATCTAAATTCAGACAGTGGTGGGGAATATGCTTTTTGTAGCCACTCCTTGCGTAAAAGCCCAAGGTTACTTTTCAGGAGTCTGAATTTCCAGGAGCGGACTGTTCTCAAATGCTGCATTACCTGTCTCTTCAATGAGTCTGCCTACTCCTCCTTCCTCCATTCACTTTTCCAAATGAATTATGTATGAGATCAAGCGGTATATGTGGGTTGCAGAGGTACTGGCCAAGTACACAGCTGCACTTCTGATGCTGTTAAGCTTTCCTTCCTCTGTTTTATATGAAATATGAATTATCCCTTGAAGAGCCCCACAACCTCCATGTCCTGGGGGGCAAATAGCTGGTTTTATTTCTGAGATCACAAATGCCTTGACTCTAGATGGGAGTCCAGTGCCGTATTTCAGATCAGGTTCAAAAACAGCTCGGAAACTGAGGTGTCATACTGGATTCATCTGTTTAACTCTTCTTAACTGACCTCTCAAATAAAAAAAAATTGCACTAACCACATCAAAAATCTAACTTTCTTTCTGTCAAGCCATAAAGACTTCATGACAAAAGGCTGTTTCTGAATTGTGAGTTGTCTCTGTGGTCATTCATGTTACTTGAATCTACTGCTGTGTTACTAATGTTTACAAGTTGTTTACATTTGATACTTTTTGCTTTTGGTACTCTTATCATGATTTGTTGAGATTTGCTTCTAATTGGTGCAAGTTCCTTGCTTGGTGTGAAGTACTGAACTTTGCTTGAAATGCAAGCATCAGCAACAGCAAACTTCTGAAGGGAGGTGCAGAGAGACCTGTGTGCCCAGACACCTGAGGGCTGTTTGTCTCTAGTCTGGTAAAGCGCTTTCCTGATACTTCCAGGTGGAACTAGTGAAACTTACTTTGGACACAAGAGGGTGGCATGCCTCAGGAGATCCCCTCTGGGAGCTGCTGTGGAAGAACAGTGCTCACTGGTGAAGCAGAAAGCATGCAGTCACTTCTGGGGAAATGGTATAAGGAGGTGACATGTAACTCAGGGACTTTAAATTGCTTACTTCTTTAAATAAGCGTGATGTATAGTCTAGAGGCATGGACAACCTTTTCTGCAGTGTTGCTCAAAGACATTTGATGTGCTTGTGAGAAGGCAGCCAAGAGGACTTCTAAACCTGGGAAGTACCTGTGACACGTTCCAGAGGTACATAAGATGTAAGTATGGTGTGAGAGCCACGCTGCCCAGTAGTAGCTATAAAGTTAGCAAGTGAGCAGTGCAGGTGATGGCGTGGTGGGGACTTGGTACTTGGAGTATCTGCAATGTGGAGCTCAAGTCCTGGTGGTCTTCTCTGTGGCATAAAGAAGTTAAAATCAAGGGCAACCCTGTGTTAGTGTATGCTGAGGTGCCTGATGTTTGTAGCTCTATGCATCTGAGTTTTTATTAAGCTAATAAACAGAATACTTGTTCACAAGTTCCAAGTGAAAATTGAGATGATTAATGTTAATAAGTGGCCTAAGATTAAAACCCTGCAGTCAAGTGGATGATTGATGTGCAGTCGGGAGGAAAAAAGCAAGAGACTGGTCTTCATGTTCTCAAGGTTAGTAGCATTCCTGCTTTCCTGTTTCTTACATGAAACTATTGCAGTTTATTAATAAATTTTTACTTCTTTGCAGGGGAAATCTGTGCCCTGAAATGGACATGGACTTAAATATAATAATTTTTCAAGGTCCTCGATCTTCCACTGAAACTATGACAAAGTTGTTTCCCTCAGAGGTATCAGTGTCAAGATAGTGACCTCTCAGCTTGCAGAGGAATCTGGGAGCCTGCCTTACAGCTGTTGGGATCACACCACCTCGGTTCACAGAGATAACACACGTATCTCTCCATGCAAACAAGCAGTTGTGAATTACTGTGACATCATAAGGCAGTTCACAGGTGCCCAGGGGTTAGGTCAGGGAGTCTCTTCACAGATGTCTTCCTATTAAAGGTTAGGCTGCGCTTAGGGTAGTCTCATTCATTTCCAAAGGAAGAAAGGCAGGGGGAGGTGTTCATGTACCCAGACCCAAGCTGCACGGTGCTGAAGTGAGAAGTCCCCGTACACTTGAATCACAAGATGCCAAGTTCTCATCACCCAACAACAGCTCCCCCTCTCCTACCTGCCCCAGCACCAGGAGTGATGGCAGACTGCAGCAAAGTGGCAGTGGAAAGAGTGCGGCTGTGTTTCTGCTGCCATTGTCTCTGTAGGTTTTTCTGTCTGTCCTCTGCATGAGTCTTTTCCCCTTGATTCAAAAGTGGCAAAGCAGTCCTGTACTGTGAAATACTGTCCTAACTTTGGGTACAGTGTGGAGTCATACACTCCATGTCCACAGTGAAAATGGGAAGGTGCAGTAAGACCAAATATAAATGTTGGACCAAATGCTGCACGGGAAATGTAATCTGCCTTCACAACTCATTTAATTAGCTTTGGCCATAACTTGGCACCAGCAGGTTGCACTCCTGTGCTCTCCAAATAATGTTGCTCTTCAGCATCACAGATAGCTGGAAGGTGTCTGCAGTGAGTGCTGCTTCTGCAAAGCTGTGCTGGGTGGTACAAAACACCTTTTATACTTCAGTGCAGTATCTGCACAGACAACCAACCCCCTTAGCAGCATTGCAGGGGTGTCCACCGTGTTCTCTGGAAGGGAAGTGTTCAGTAGACAGGTGCTTAAGCCCCTTATGTTTTTCATAGACGTTAAACCTTGTGTTTTGTAATGACCTGGCTGCTATAGCCGTCTTGTGCAGTTCATATGCATACTCCCAACACAAGGGATCTTTTCCCCCCCTATAAGGCAGTCTTCTTCAGAAGTTCCTGAAGTGCTTTTATAGGACTAGGAATTAGTAAAATGGGGTTTGGAGTGTTTCTGGGGAAGTCTCCTGGGCTCCTTTGTGGCCCATGTGTTTTCACCTGCCAGGTTGTTCCCTTGCTTCTCAAACACTTGTAGCTTTGCCCAGTCAGACATGCCCTTTGTTCTTAGCCCCCGAGCCCAGCAGTTATTTGCACTGCGTGTGTGGTGTCCAGCGGTGCTTTCCCGTGGGATCCCGGCAGGTGCCTTGCTGTCTCCCTGCGGCCCTTGCTGGCGGCTGGCTCAGGAGCTGCAGTCAGTTGATTTGGGGAATTGCCCCTCGGTCCAGCACCTGTGCATGCACTGAGGAGGCTGCAGGGCTGGGACTGCCCAGCCCGGAGCTGATGAGCTCTGATAATGACCGCAGTGGAGCTCCCGCTGGCCGTGCCCCAGCCAGGTGCTCCCCTGACACTGCAGTGCTGCGGGGTGAGCCTGGCCCTCCCTGCTGAGGAGCACAGGGGCCCCAGGCATCCCAGGAATTCATTAAGAGATGCTCTTTCTGACTTCAGCCTTAGTCATGCTACTGTAAAAGTCCTTTATTCTTGATTCCAGAGAATGTGAAATTGTTATGGCTCTTTATAGGGATTCTGCTTTTTAATTTATTCTGTGATGGACATTTGTGTGTGTGACTGGGATGAGAAGATTAATCCAAAACAAGCTGTTGATTAAACTACTGGAGTTGAAAGGAATTAGGAAAAAACTGGGGAAGTGACTAAGGGGAACTCTTAAGGACTTCATTTAGGTTTTTAATTTCTCTAAGTTGCTG
>VZTE01001006.1:952289-1020127 GCA_013397775.1 Eulacestoma nigropectus | reverse complement strand
TTTTTTTTTTTTTTCATAAAGAAAACAATGCAGTTGTAAGAGCTTCATCTAAAGCTGCCCTCCCACACCCCCAGCTGATAAAGACTGTCTGGATTTGTACATGTCCTAGGAAGTAAGATTAGGGAAAGAGGAAAACATCAGGATGTAGCTCAGAGAAGAAAATTCTTGTGCTCTAAATGTACCTTCAGAGCTAAATGTTTCCTTATTATACAAGTTTAAATGGGATGGTATCTGCTGTGTAGAATGGATTGTAGGGCTGACTGGCTGCTACATGTTAAATACATTTGCATATAAAAGACAAAATTGGTTAATACACCATCAGCTGCGACTCCACGGGAGCGTTGTTGTGTGTTGTAGTGTGTCAGCAGAGCCCTCTGCCAAGCTTTCTTTGGGTTCGTGTCCAGAGGGTGAAATGGCTTGCAAAGTACTGGACAGATGTTTGGGAAATTTGGAACCATGCTTGTCCAGCTCTTCCTACGTCCCATGGGGGTCACTGGGAGATCCCACCAACTTCAAGGATAATTTGGATCAGGTCCTGTGCAGGCAGTAGTTTCTGATCTGTAAAACTGGGATAAAGTGGTAGTGCAGATCTGTCAGATGCTAAATTCATAATTTAGGAAGAAGCTGAATGGTATGGAAAAGCTGAAAGCCACAGCCAATATGTACAGTTCTTTCTTTCTAAATTAGGAAACTTTTACAAATACATATTTCTAAGCCTGCATCCTTTGTAGTTAGGTAATAGGGCTTGCCCTTTTGGGTTTGCTCTTTTTTTTCTTCCAGTGGTGCCAAGTGCTGCAGTTCTGTGCCCAAAACTGCAAGTGACCTGTCAGTGCCACTGGGAGGGGCTGCTGCTTCCCTGGGCCCTGCCTGCCAGGGCAGGGGTGGGGGATACCCCAAATCAGGGTAGCGGGAGGATGCCAGGGCAAGGCCTGTAGCAGAAGGGCTGGTGGGGCCCTGCAGGGCTCTGGCTGGTGGCTTTGGTACCTGTGTTGTGGGTAAATTTTTAAAAGGGTTGGACGATAACTGTCAGGAGTGTCTTGGGGAGGGGGAGAGTTGATTCTGGCATGGGACAAGCATGAAGATGCATTAAATGATCTCTTCTAGCTGGCTCCACCATTCTTTTCTATGATTTATGCATTAGCTTAATTTTTCTAATTTCCTTCTTCCTAGCTTGATTAATACTAAATTTAATTTTCTATAATCAACTTGAGCATGTAACTTGGAGAGATGAGGTTTAGGCTGATTGCGGTAAAAATCTACCTATCCAGCCTAGCTTGAATAAAACAAAACTATTTTTATCTCTAAATTATGCAATATTTTCATGGAGCTCTGCAGCCTACTTATATTTAACCTTTGAAAGGAGTGCTCTATTTTTTCAGATCACCTAAAGCAAACTTTGCAAATGGGTTTTTTAATTACGAGAAACCCACCTGCATGCCATCAACCAAATTATTAGTGAGGCAGAGAAGGATAACCAATAGTGCTGTCAGACTTAAGGTGAATATGAAAAATGTTTAAATGCCGAGAACAGAAGTTGCCAAGAAATAACTTTAAACACCAGGTGCTGGAGGAACAAATTAATATGACTTTATTTTTAGAAATAGGGAGTTGAGGCCTGGTGCAGATAGACATTTCTATGTGCAGCAGCAGCGCTTGGCTATGTAATAGGACCAACAAAATCAACACAACCTTCTTTTAGAAGAAAATAAAATATCTATTTTAGTTTTAAAAAGCCTTAGGTAGGGAGAGAAAGAGAACTTCATAAACTCTCTATTATTTTTAAGTCTCTGGTGAGCTGTTGTGCTGTTGCTTATCAGAGCTGTCTGTGATGTGGGTTGGGATGACCTTGAAGCAAGAAACTTCTGTGCAAAAGCCATTCTTGCAAGTGTTTCCTTGGAATGCCCAGTCTGGTTTCATTTTGACTGTGCTTTACTGATGGCAGGGCCCATTGCTAGGGACAGTGAGCCTAAATGTTCTTGCTGAGCTTATTTTCCCCAGTAGTATGGGGAGTCAGAGATAATTTCTAGAGGAACTGAGACCGAAAACGTCAGTAAGTCAGTATCATGAAGCCAATTAGAAGGATGTGTCAGCTCAGGAAAATTGCTGCAATAAGCTTCCTGTAGTTTTTTTAGCTAAGTGGATTTGCAGAAGCTCTCTGCAACTTCATCAGTGTTGGACCTGAAGGCATAAGGCACAAAAATCTGGGTCTTTCTAGTAGATGTAAACGTCTGGCAGCCACACTGGAAAAAAGAGGTGCATTGATCCTGGTTGTTCTGTTGGATGTCTAGTGACTGGGAAACAAGAACTGATAGTAGATCTGTAATTACCTTGTGGTTTTGGGGATGTGCTTCAGCAGCCTGTTGTCACTGGGCTAATTGTGATTTAGTTTGGGTGGTATGAGCAAATGTCTCCTTCTATGGCTGTGGTTGCTTTGATGGCCAAAGCTGTTAAGGCTTCCTCTTCAGTCCAGGCATGCAGGTGGTCCCTGAGGAATTAGCTCAAGGGATAAGCTTCAGGTGCTGTGTGTAGCCTGTGATCAGAAGTAACAGCCTGTCAGAGGGCCCCAGCTGTCAGCAGGGTCATGCACAGGAGGAGGCCTCCACAGGACAGTATTTTTACGTATCACAGGTCTTACCTCATCTTCCAAAAATATCTGGTTCACTCAGGATATGAGAGCTTTTGGGTTGTTTTTTTTTTTTTGTTTCTTGTAAACTTGAGAGCTGCCTGCTGTGCAGCTCTGTGGTTTCTTTGACTGTCTTCTCTTTTACCTGTCCTGAGAAAATCTTCTCAGTGGAGGTGCTCACCTGGTATCCTGCTGAGCCTTCCTTGCCTGTTGCTTACCTTGCCTTGGGAGTACTTGCACTGCTGCTCATGCCAGTGCTCGACTTCTCATTTGTCTCTAACATGTTATTACTCTTCGGGTGTTTGACAGGTCTGTCTCATTATTTCTGCTTGTTCCAGTTCCTTTCTGTATTACCAAAGTAATTTACAGCCCTGCCCAATTAGAGCCCCTGTTTCCCTCCCCAGCTGGGTGTGACATTTCCTGCCCTCAAGAATAACCATGATCTTGCTGCAATCCCATTGATGGAATCCGCTGAGGCTGGAGAAGGCGTTTCATGCATCACTGTAACAAGTTGTTCACAGCTCCCCATGTGCTGGGCTTCAAATTCAGCTTTTCAAAAGACTTTGATAAAGAAGAAAGGATCATTTTTCTCCTGACTGCTGCAAATGAAAAAGCTTCTCACTTGGGAGTTGTGGGTCATATTTATGGAAATTGGGAGAGCAGTTGCAATATTTATGGCAGTTACAGAAGCGCTTGAATCTATATTTTATTGATATGTATTTACGTGCCCACAAAAATCTTATTGCACAGTAGTTGAGAGAACTTTATTTAGATTTAGTATTTTGAAGTCATTTTTTAGTGCTTCTTTATTATCCATGGAGTGCGAGATCCAATATTTCAAGTAGGACTGTCACCAAACAGCCGGAGGTTTTTAAAAGATTTTTATTTTACATAAAGATAAATGTTGAAGCCACATTTTTCAGAGGCACCATCTGTTCCGTGTTGACCTTAATTTTCTGGATGAGTGCTTTTCTTCAAACATTTTAAGTCTTGTCTACATTTCATTTGGTTGGGAGTGTTTAGGTTATTTGTTGAACAGGAAATCAGATATTCAGAATGCAAACACACCATTACGTTGCAAATTATTCCCTTTGTATAATTTAGCAAACTGCTTCGTAAATACTCTGCAGACTTGCTGGGGTAGCTCTGTGTCTCTGGCATCTGGCGGGATGTGGAGCTGGATTTCTTTGGAATGTCACCGTCATGCCTTGCACTGGGCAATGGGGTGCAGAATGCCGAGGGAGACCCGCGGAGTAGCTTTTTAATGGATGGTTTCTGGGAGCCAGGGCTGGGTAAGGATTTGTTGGTTGGCTTCATGGCCTTGGAAGGGTTTGCTGTCCAACAAACAACAATATCTGCTCCTACTAAAAAGGGGACACTAAAATAGCTGTATGACTACATATGCATTGTTCCCACAGGGCAATACTCCCCTTTCTTCCTTCAAATTCTTTTTGCTTTCATGTCTTCAGCTGAAATAGGTTTATAGATTATTTTTGCCTTCCTTAGCCTCTGGCCTTGCTCTGTGGCTTGTCTGAACTCCTGTGGCTGCAGCAGTTCAGCTGTTGGTTACTCTGCCACTTCCAAGGGCTTTCAGGACCCTGCCTGTCTGTTCCTTCTCTTCTATGTCAGCTCCGTGCTTTGCCCTATCCAAAGCTTGTCCCTTGTCATAAAAGCTTCTTGGCACCGCCTGCCCCTGTCCCTTCCAGGGGGCTGCAGTCTAGGCCTGCACAGCTGAATGTCAGGGGTTCTCTATTGATATGTGATCGATCTGGGCTGACGCTGGCCTGCAGCAGTGACTGTTTCAGTGATAAAATGTACTCTTGGCAGAGACAGTAACTTCTTTGTGGCTTTGGATTGGAGGTGAGACCATAATCCTGCTCTTACGTGGTTTTTTAGTTTTAATTTAGGATCTCCTTTTGCTCCTGCAAAATGCAGTGATAATGAGACTTTTTTTTCCCTCACAGTATGGATTTGGAAGTAAAACTTATGATGTGGTAGAAAAAGTGGTACAATATAAATTTTTGTGTATGTGTGCTTCCAGAACTTCCCAGAGGGGAAAACTGTAAGGACTGCACTCTTTTAAATTAACCAGCTGGTTTCTTTACAGCTCTGCTATGTAAGTGCCTACTAAAGCCCATTTCAATGGGGTGCCAAGATACGGGGGGGAAAGAGCTGAACAAACAGCAAAGCACCTGCTTAAACCAAGGCTGAGCTGTTCTGAATACCAAGGCCCGGAGTCTGTCTCACCAGGCTGGCTGCGTTTGGAAATACCTATTCCTACACTAATTTTTGAGGGAAGTGATGGATAGGGAGGCAGAAGAAGCAACTGCTGGACTTGTGGCTAGTGCTAGTGGCTGTTTGCCATTCCAAAAACCACATAGTGCTCTGATGCTGGATACTAAGAAGGTTTTTAGTTGTTCATGGGGTACGTGAGGCCCTGTGGAGAAAGGCAGTGTGTGGCCAGGGCAGAGGAGTCAGCGAGTCAGGTCACCTGCTGGTCTTCCACCTCACGATGCCCAGGGCACCAGGAGTCTCTGCTGGGAAGTGGGGATGTCAGTCTCGCTTCAACTCCAGGATCTTCTCCTAATCTGTGCTATAAAATAATTAAATCTACTGTGAGTAAGTTTTGCCTCTCCTGGTTATCTCTAGCATCTAGATTTATATCTTTGTTTGCAAGGACCGAAGTCATTAATACTGGCGAAAACAGTCTGCTTGCCCTTTACCGTGGAAATAAATGTTTTTCTACTTCTGAAAAAGCACTGAGACCTGCAAATGCAAAATGAGAGTGGTTTGGGTTGTTTTGAGGCTGTGATTTATAAAATAAGGCAAATTCCACATCTCTAAACAGGTGAAGAGTAACTTATCCTGAAGAACTACAGCATTATCCTGCACCTGTGGGCCCTTTCGGAAGGTATCTGGCTTAAGTGCCAGAAGGTCAGCTTTTAATCATTACTGTAATTAATCTCAGGTGATCTTTTTTATCTACTCAGCAGAAGGAGCTGTTGCAGAAACTCATTAAAAGCATGACCGTTCAGCAGATGAGGTAGTTGTTCCCAGGGGTAGGTGAGACCTCAGACATAGCACATTGGGCTGACAGCAGCGTTTAGGACCTCAAATTCCACTCCAGGGTAGCTTGAAACATCTGAACTGTCAAAAAGTTGGGCTATGCATTTGATGTGGAAGTTTTCAGCAATCCAGTGGCATCCTAGCGTGCTGCTAACTGCCCTGGCAGCAGTCCCCCCTTCAGGGGGGTTCCCAGTCAAGGGTCACAATCAAAATCTGAACGTTCCAAGACAGAGCCTGGTTTTGCAGCTGTTGGGAGACTATGGCAGCAGTGGGGTAAGTGAATGAGCAACAGCTGTGCTGTTTTCATAACAGATCTACATTAAAAACAGTATTTCTCTCTCTACAACAGAAAAATACTTAATTTTACAAGACAAAGACCTGTTGGGTTTTTTTCCATGCATCTGACTTTCTACAATTGGCTAAGAAAGCACCTAACTTTGGTAGCGTTGGGGTAGAATAAACTGCTTCATGCAATTAATACAATAAATTGCTTCTTTTGGTAGTTCCATAGCATGAAGTTTGTGAGAGTTTGAACAAATAATTCTTTTGAGCTAAAAAAACTAACTTTCATGTGACTTAAGGAAGGCATTCTGCAAATACTGCCTTTGCTCTGATATGGTCATACCTGGACCACATGAGTGTATTAGAGGTGACCGAAAGCTCTGCGACCTGCTGGGCAACGAGTTAAATATGAAGTCTCTGTAAAACTGTTTGGAAGACTACAACTTTGTTTCTTGGGTTGAAACTTAAGTAGTTGTCCATGGGAATGTCTGAACCATCACCACCATGTGATTTTAGATATAAAAACATAAGTGTTGTGAATCTAGGGGGAAATATGCTTTTCAATGGCACATAAGGATAGGTTATTACTTAAAATAACAAAGGCAGCTCCATCCACTTCAAATGTGGTATCACCCTCCCCAAAATCTGTGCTCGCTTTTCACTGCTAGTACGATGTTTTGTGGTGAAATCCAATCCCTGCTGCCTGTTTAATTTTTGAGGGAGGCTGCTGTGCAGACTTTCTCACAGGGTGAAACTCTGATGCTGAAAAATCTACTGGAAAACTGGCAGGTCATGTGGGGAAGCAGTACTGATGTTGCTTTTGTTTGTCAGGGTGAAACAAGGTGTTCAATAATGGGAGATTTTGTGTATTGCTTGAATTTTGTGTATATGACTGGGCTAACCCCAAAATGCAGATCAGGAAGATGAATTGACAGGCAAGGGACAGCTGAAGGTTGTCAGTGGGAGGTCCACAGGGAGGTTATTAAGGGCTGCAGAGAAGGCAAACACCAGCTAATGGGTTTTGATTCTTCTAGTCTGCAGCAAGAAAAGAAACCTTCACCCAGTCCTAGCCCTGCCACTTGGTTGTGGCACCCTTGACGAGAAAGCGAACCCACGATTTGCCAGGTGGGGCTGGCTGCCCGGGTCTCACCTGTCTGCTAGGAAGGCTCTGCCTCAGCAGGTGCTCTCTCCTCTCTGATCTCTCCCGAAGGGCTGCAGCCTCTCTCCTTGCAGGGCTGGGGCAGCACAGATCTCCTGCAGCTCCCACTACTCAAAAAAAAAAAAAAGGCTTCAAAATGGCTATTTGATGTTCGGAAGAAACAGTGAGGTTGGTCTCCTGGGCTTCTGAGAACTGTTTTCATATTCACTTCTCACAGTAAACAATTAAAATTGCTACTTTGTTTGTATCCATCATTTTTATAAAGCAGGCTCCTCTTTAAGGAAATTGCCACAAACCCACATGTTCATAAGCCAAGTGTCATTTTTCCCTATTAGAGCATGCTATTATCCCATGTAATCTCTGAATTATAACTAATGAATATAGCTGCACCTAATTACTGAGCTAGCTACAGGTGAGAAGTTTATTTTTAATGAGACTTTCGTTTGATGGGAATGAGTGGGTTCTTCAAATGGCATATTCTTACCTACAGAATTTTTTACAGGTATTCTAGTGATGTAGGCTGTGGTTTGTTTTGGAGTTTTTTTTCCAAAGATAATGCAAAATATAACGTGTGG
The DNA here is from genome assembly GCA_013397775.1 of Eulacestoma nigropectus. Lineage (NCBI taxonomy): Eukaryota > Metazoa > Chordata > Aves > Passeriformes > Eulacestoma > Eulacestoma nigropectus. Next base: position 1,012,422 of record VZTE01001006.1, on the reverse strand, counting down.
TAACTTGGCTGACTGCTCAGGAGTAAAGAATGCTGTTTGAGAAGAGGCTTCCAGTGTTTTACTAGCATTCCCAGATGAAAGAAACTTGCAGTGCAGACACTAGTGCAGAGATATTGATATTTGATAGCAGTGGCGTGGCAGTAAAGTCAGTGCTTGGAAGCTGGGCACGTGGGAGGGACACACTGTGTCTCTCTAGAGTGTCAGAAACCCCCCCAGAATAGCGTACAGGGTGCTGCTCGTGGGCAGGCCCACATGAGGTTAATTCCCTGCACAGGTGATTCTGATCTGGTCCTGCTGTGCCATAAACCATTTTCTCCCTGGCCTAGCTGGCACTGTTGCTTGGAATACTCCAACCAAAATCTGAGAGAGAAAAAGATGTCCCTTTTTCTGGTCTCGACGAGACTGAAGAGCGGTACATTCTCACTATAAAATTGGTGTCACAATTCGGAGCCAAATTTAGTCCTAGACATTGTTTATGGGTTCATCCAAATGCAGGCAAATAGTTTTCCCACTATTATGAAAATAATTTGTTTACTTGCCATCTGGTTATTATACATGATTTTCTTTTTTTTTTTTCCCCCCGAAGATAAAATGAGGATCTTTTGATTAGCAGCTACAGTAAAATGTGGCTGATTTATTTGTGAGAGTTGCTGTTTGCCAAGTACATTGCTGCAGCACAAGCACTGTTTGTTACGACATTGTACTGAGTCACTTGTTGATACTATTTGAGGGAGAAAATTTAGTTAAAGGAACTGGAACAGGATGTCCATTTTATTTCAGTACGTGTAATCCTGAGTCATCTCAGATAGTTGATGAAATACAGCACCTCACGTTTTAGACAGGGCTTCTCTTAACATAATTTGGGAATGCTGTAATTTGATAGAGGGTGGAAAAATACGCAGAACTGATTTTATGCAGAGAGGTTTATTTTAGTTGTCACTCTCTGTTGAAGCACTCTTAAACTTTGCACATCTGTGGCACTTTACCAGGTCTTTAAATTCTTTGTACTTCGAGTGAAACAGGAACCGATGTGTAGATAGCACCCGGCTGTGCAGGTACTGGGATTTTGAGGACTCTGTCTCAAGTATGTGGATTCTGGCTGTGGAGATCAGTTAGGTTTATCTTTGATTGATCCTGTTGGCTGCCTCCTGGTTTACTTCCACCGCAAAAATAGAAGACCAGAGGCATTTGGTTGTGTGTATGGGAAGCAAGCAACCAATGGGATGGTTATTTCTCATGGATGAGGTTGAATTCAACTATTGGGTGAAATTTTGGATATGGTTTTATGCAAGCCTGTATATCTGTGTAAGTATGAGTATTAAGGTCTCTGTCAGAGTAGTATGAACCATCAAATGTGTATTGTTGTTACTTCCTGTATGAGTTTGTTAATGATTGTAAGATTCTGAAGTTGAATTTCCTCTTAGGAGCTCGGAGGCCTTTCAAAATAATTTGCGTGTATCCCATTAGCTTCACTTTGGGGTAGCAGGCAGCAAATCCTTAAAACACAGAGTATTTGTGGGTAGAAAATAAAGAATATCGACTCTATTTAAAGCTGTGGGGAGAATTCACATTGGAATATTATAATTACTAGATTTGGAATTTGCCCTGTGAAACACAATACTGCTTTAGGTGAGGGATGCTACTATAGGATGAACACTGGTCAGAGGATATAAGGATCTGGTTTCACTTTTAATTTGGATACATTCAGTTCAGTGGTTGCAGAAGCCCAGAAGATAAGGGGCTGATGTGTATGTCTCAAACACTGATAGCCAGATAGCTGTGGAACCAACCAAAGATTGTTGGTAGTAACAGCCAAGAGTTATTGGTAATAACACACTGTGAGAAAGAACAGGATGTGGCTGGAGAAGGGGACTTACGGAGGTAGGGCAGGACTTTGCTGGGACAACCATCCTTGTTCTGGCTCCCGGAGAGAAGCACAGCCCAGAACAGCACAAGCACAGGAATGAGGCTGAGAAGTGGGCACAGGGGGTAGGGGGATCAAGACCACCAAAACCCTCTGACCTGTTTCCAGAAAGGTCTGAAAGGATGGACTGTGCATGATAACCAATTTGCATAGAAAATGAGAAACTTTCCAGGGCAGGGAAAGCCTACCTATGAAAATTTACCCCCACCAAGGCCAGGTGTGTGGGTACCCCAAGGACCCTGGACACCCCATCAGCTGGATCCATGCTGGGGCTGGTAATCTTTTTCTCTCCTTTCGTTCTCTTTCCTCCTCTTTACTCAATCTTTCTCTTTCTTCCCTTTCACACTCCCTCTTTATCCAAAGCCCACTGCTGTGTGCCTGCAGAGGGGGTCAGGGACTATCGTATCAATTTCCATGCCAAGTGAGTAATTTACTAATAAAACTTTTGTAAGCTTTTGCTGACCCTCTGACTTTTGTCGTTCTTCTCAACCACGAGCATCTGTGAATCTTGGGTGCTGCCTCCCCCTTAAGGGTGGCACAGCACAGTAGTGCAGTTAATGTTCTTGGAACCAAGGTGGCAGTCTGGTTGGAAAAGCAAAATGATACTACCCCTCATGCCATGTTGTTTTCTTCTTGAGATCCTGTGGATCTAGGATATTTGGGTTTGATCTGGCACTGGTATGGCAGTGTGTTTGTCCAAAGGCTTCTCCTTTCATCCCTTCACCTCCTGACATTCCCAGGAAATCTATGTGACCAGACAGCAGAGCAGCTAGGAAAGCTCCTTCATCCCTTAATAGGAAAGAACAATGAATAGAGGTAATGTAGGTAAAACTGTACATTTAAATTATCTGCAGTCAAGAAGTGAAATACATTCATCCCTTCTGGCACTCTAGCTAATTTATATTTAAAGCAATATGAATTTCATGAGCATTTTAAAAAATCGTATTTTAAACTCAATCTGCTGTCAAGTCATTTGATGTTTTGTGTAGAGTCATTTCCCGTAAACAGGTTATTGAATATCAAAAGACTTGTCTCATACATGATTTGTGAAAAGAAACAATATTATAATAAAGATGAGAATCTGGCCCTCATGTAAGTTGGTGAGCGCTTTCTGGATCACTGCAGTTCCTTGGTGCTTACTTTATCCCAGTCAAAGGGGTGACCTGGGCAAGGAACATTCAAGAAGGAATCAGTAATAATAATAATAAAGTTTTCTAGGTTACAGTGGGTTATTCTGCAATTAACTAGTGATATATAATATATGAGGAAAGACAACAGTGTAATTTTTTCCAAATATCAAAAAGAGAGTTGGAAAAATATGGATTAAAATACCTCAGATCTGACAGACCTTTTAAGCTTTAGAGCTCATGCAGAGTAATGGACTGGGCAATACTAGCAGGTATGTTGAAAAGCTAAGACATGTTTGTTCAAAACTGTTGCTGAAATAACTGCTGTATTTTCTTGGCACGAGGTTCTTACCTGTGCTTGGAGACTGCTGTCATTTGGCAGATGCTGCACTATGTAAAGCTGAGCATCAAAGCTGGTATGTAGCTGAGTCTTCAGCAAAAAGAAATAAATTTGCCTCTGGATGCCACCAGTTTCTCTTCCAAGTGCTGACTAATATACCCTGGGTGTAAGTGTATAAAACACACAAGTAAGGTGCTTGGGGTCTCAAAGGTTTGATGGATCAGGCCAGTAGGGTTAAAATAGCTTTTTATTTAATCATTTATTCATTCATTTATTTGAACAATCTCTGTCGTGAAAGGGAGTTTCTCCTTCTGGCTTTGAAGACTGCTAGAAAAAGGGGTTGCTAAATTTTGCATCTCTTGTATCGTAGTTTAATGTGATAAATCAGTATAACATAAACACTGAAACGGTCTCGGTTATATTAAAGAGGAAACTGGACCTTGTGCTGAGTAGAACTGGATTGTGCTTCTGCCTTTCTCCAGCAAACTGCCTCCTACTTGATACAGGTTTGAAGCAGTTTTACACCTTAGTAAACTTCAAACTTAAAATTTGAAATCTCAAGCTCCCAAACTTTCCCAAGTCAATGTTTTTTTTCCCCAGGTGTTGATTGTCTTGGAAATTGTGTGTTATTTCAATCAGGAAAGGAAGTTCCACCTAATTTCTAAGTGCCCAAATGCCCTAAAACATAGAATTTCTGAGCTTGAGGCCACCAAAATATTTCTGAAATGGCACCAACTCTGAAGCCACGCAGGGCCCCTCTCTGGTTGTCTCCGAGGTTTGCTGTGCATATTTTGTGGCTCTTGGAGATGTGAAGACTTTGGAACAGGAGTCAGACAAAAGAGTTCTCCACTCTTTCCCCTTCCTCACCACTTCTGGGCTGGCTCCAGGTGTGGTACCTGTGGCCAGAGCTTTGTCCTCCTGGGCTGGAGGTTTGGAGCTGGATCCTGCCTGCTGCGAGCCCACGGGCTGAGCTGACGGCAGCAGTGCCCACTTAGGCATCTATCCCCCATCAGCTACGTGTGCTTCAGGATGTTGTTAGTGAGGCTGGAAAAGACTTGGGAGCCAAAGGGCTCGTTGGCAAGGAGATCAAAGCAGGTCCATGCTGCAGGGGTGGAGAGAAGGATGAGTCCTGGAAGGGGCTGAAGGAACCCTGCAGAGGGGTGGAGAGTGGTGTCACCAGCAAAAGGAGCAAATAGCAGCTGGTTTTTGCCCTCTGCTCTGTGTGTTTTATCATTGTTGGGCAAAGTCTCGTCTGCTGGGTGTTGCCTCTGTTTCTTTATCTCCAGGGGAACAGATGTGACTTAATGTGTGTCTGAGAAAAGGATTTATTATGAGGAACAGGGAGGAGCTGTTCAAATCCTTGGTGTTCATATGGTAATGTTTTCCCCGTGTTCCTTTTATGAACAAGGTGAAATTAATCCCTGAGGGGCATAGACATCTAATGACCTAAATCTAGTGCCTTCTAAAGATCTAATCTGAAAATGCTGAAAAATCTAATCTAATCTGAAAACCACCATTGCTTTGATTTGATTCTTGGAAAAGAATTCAGTGCAAGAAGAAAGTAGAGCATGGGCCAAGCACAAGGGGAAAAATGGGAATAAAACCAGCTTTTCCCAGGGAGCACATGGCTTTGAAGGAGTAAAAATGTAATGTGCACTGATAATGCTGTAGCCTGCAAGTTATAATTGTTATAATATGAAGCAAATCCACAATACCCACAGTAGGAAGCTCAGCGCATTACGGTGGAATTAATGTACCATTTCTGTGACCAAAGCATGGGGCATGCTGAATAGCAGCTAAATCGTCTGGGAAGAGCCTGGCCAGACACCCTGTATTCCTGTGGAGCTCTTGTTCTGAGGGCGCTTGACTTCTCCCTTCTGGCTCCAAGGAACAGCAGAAGAAAAGCTTCCCAGCTTCTGCGCCCTGGGCAGGACTGATGTCTGTCTCGGTCACGCCAGCTCTGTACTTTGAGAGGCTGCTGTGTTCTCAGGTCACTGAGATTCCTCCTCTGCAGAGACCCTGACCTGAGGGCGCTGAGTGGTGGTCAAAGGTGAGGAAGAAATAGCATCCTTTGGTTGCTGGCAGGCATTGTGTGGCTATTGTGTTCAGTGCTCATAGCTGTGACTGGTATTCAAAGAAGTCACCGCAGGTGTCACCACCTGGGACAGCCTCCCAGAGTATCTGTAGCTCTCTGCTGCACAGAGAGGACAGATGATGCTGGGAGAAAATTTCATATAATGTCGTATTTCTGATAACAGCAATGTGTCAGTGCCTGCTGTGAAGTGTGCAGGAGAGGTGCAGAGGTGCCAGAGATGTGTGCAGGTTGCACAAGGGATGGGCACCCCTTCCCTGCAGGGTCAGTGCAGTAAACTGAGTTTGTGATGCAGTAGGAATAAATTAAACTGGAGAAGATGTTGCCGTTGGATTACTGGAATACATGGGAAGGAGAAAAAAAGGTTGGTTTCAAGTAGGATGCCGGGAGCACAGTGATGAGTTTCTGTACTACGGAGCAGTCTTGGATTGCTGTGCTGCCTTCCTGGCCCCAAACCAGCGGCTCTGTTGTGTCGATAGGTGGTGCAAGTTTGCTACAGCTTCTGGAAAGCTGGAGCAGCTTTTCAAGGATTGCAGTACATGTTAGGCTACAGGGATCAGAGAAGGAAAAGCTGAACCCTGTGCCAGCTGTGAGTAATAGCTGAATCTTAAATATAACCCCTCTCAATATCTAGCCAGTACCAAAAGAGCAGAGGCAGTGTCCTGTCACGTGTGGCACTTCCCCAGGCACTGGGGGTTGTGCCCAGGAGGTGGCATTTAGACAGGTTGTGTAGCAGAGGGACGCCCCAGGGTAATGACCAGGTCGGTGAGAGCCCCGGGTTTGCTGGCGGTGGCTGCCCCAGCCCTGCTGCAAGAGGGGTGAGCTGTGCTCGCTCAAAATGAGCTCTGGAGAAAGCAGGGGAGGACAGCAAAGCAATCAGACTGCTGGTCTCCATGTTCTGCACGCCATTAAACGGTTATGCTGGAAAGTGAAAACCTTGCTGATGCTGAGCAGAAGTGGCAAAGTCCCTGGTGTCAGCTAAAGCAGCTATGACTGCTAAAAATAAAGGAAAAAGAGGATTTAAACCAAAGCTGGGTGTTTAACAAGTCCTTGCATGCTGAATGTACAATTGCATAGTTTGCCAATCAGACTGTAAATGTGTTTGCAGGTGGTTGTGTTGCCAGTTGGGGAAATCTGGTATAAATCAGAGGCAGAGTTAATGGTGTGCAGGAGCACAAGGCCATCAGGACCTCCACTGCCAGAGGAACTCTGTCCCAGTGTTTCCAGTGGTTAACTGTGCGATTGTGGAGTCTAAATTTATTATATGGAAGTATCTGACTTAACTTTTTCTTCAAAAGAGATCCCTATGGGTAGCTGTTAGCAGGTCCTCCCAGCAGAAGAAATGAATGCTCATAGGCGCCCCAATGTAAGGAGACTATGAAGCTGAGGAGCAAGAAACTTAAGTGGTGCAGTCTGGCTGCAGGAATATTTTCTACAAGGGTTTGTTTCCATGCCCTGGAGCTGGCAGTCACCCTGTCCCAGCTGTCCAGGGGAATGACGATTTCTCTTTGCTTCAGCTTTCAAGGTTTTTAGCTGCATCTGTTTCACATTGAAACAAAACAAAATTATTTTGGACTGTTGTCATCAAAGTGGAAGCATCTGGTTTCGGTGTAAAAATGGTCGTGTGTGTTCTCAAGGCAGAGCACATTTTGCTTCTGCTTGTCCTGTTCTGCAAGAGCATTGGGTGCAACCACTAGCTTCCCCCATGGTCACTGTGGCACTGATTTGCTGAACCCATGGTATGTGTGTGTGCTTGCTTGCCCCCTTCCCAGCCTCCCTGCCTGCTCTCCTGGGCAGTTTTAATTGAAAGCAGTATATCTGCAAGCAGAAATGCTTTCTGGAAAAGCAGTGTGCTTCAGGACTATGTTACTTGGTTAAACAGGTCTCAAACAGCAAGAACATTACTCGTGGTAGAAGTGGAGATAATGGGGTTTGGACAGCTTTGCTACTACGTTGTCACTTGGCCACGTTTGTGGATTAATCAAGGCCTTCCTCAGACAGGTTGGAAGAGAAAAGTTAAGGTAGATCTGGTATTTCTGCCATTTGTTCTCTCCCTTCCCTTCCCAGCTGCCTTCCTCGCACAGCACAGTGTTGAAGTGAATTCACAGGAAAAAGTGGCAGTGATCTCCAGTCACTGTAGCCAAGGAGCAGACCTTGCCCTGGTCCCCAGCTTCTCTTCTGGCTCTGGCCCACCACACAACCTGCTCTGCCAAGCAGGAGGGGTCTCTTCACTTTATATTGTGTGATTCTCTGGTTGCTGATTTCGGGGATGGTGGCACTTTCCAGGGAAACACAGAGTGCATCTGAGATGGATGGCTGAAAGCACTGCATTACTTCTTGCTAATAATCCTTGATTAATGCTGTTATACTGTTCTTGTTAAAGGCTGTCGCTGGACAGGATTAAGGAAGAAAGACCTGTGAGAAGCAGGATTGGTTGTGAGTTATCTTCTTGTATCTTTTAATCTCTCTTGTGCTACTGCCTGACGTTTTTGAGTCTTCCTTTTGAAATGGCAGATAGAAACATATTACTGCTGTCTAGAACCTCTAATCTTCAAATGAAAATAAGCTTCTCTTGCAGAAGTAGGCTGCTTTTTCAGATGCTTTCAGAAATGCTGATGTTGTGCCTTGGTTGATCTGGCTAATTAAAAATGAGCTTCTGTCAGTCAAAACCTTTACTATAATGGTAATAGCAAAAATGCGAAGTGCAGCTCTAGTAAATCAGTGTTAGAAATGTACCTTATTTCTTCTGTCTGATTCACTCAGCAAGAACTGAAATTTTTGGGAGTTTTGATATTCACAGACTTTTCTGTTGCAAATGTTACCCTTTTAATTCCTGTTGTCTGCTTAGATGACCAAGTGTTTATTCAAAATACTTAATTACTTGCCAAACGTTTGTGAAGGGTATGGCCTCCAGGTTTCTGCTGGGCTGAGTCCAGCTGGGTTTGAGACGCCTCCTCCTCCTCCTCCCCCTTGTACCGACTGCATCCTGTCCCCCTGGGAACACCTTGCTTTAGCAGACACTACATTTTGCTCCATGTAAAAATGGGCAGAACTGAACCCACAGTCCCAGGTTTTCTATCCTGCTGTCAGTCCCTGAGTTATGCCATTCTCCAGGGTTTGTTTGCTGTCCTAGATGTTCAGAAAACTCACCCTGATGTTGCTGAATCCCACTCTGAAGAGGCCCATCTCACTGGCTATGACTGACTGAGAAGACTCCCTGATTAAGCACATACAGACAGGAAAGTATTTTTACTCTCTCACATCCTTTGTAGTGCATCTGGCTTTTAGAAATCTATTTCTGCACCAAATACATACGTAGTTAGAGTGAAAGATGTTCTGAGTATACAGTTTGACTTAGAAGTGCACACATGAAATGCTTATAAAGATACCTGATTGTCAAGGTTTGAAGGTTATAAGCATGCAGCGTTGGGATGGTGTTAGATCTGCCCCTGGCTTTGTTTTCAGCAAAGACACAAACCAAAGAAGCAAAGCAGACCTGCCTTTATATATTGAATCTCTCAAATGTCAGTACAGAGACTCCAGGTGCCTTAAGGATTAATTAGACTCAAAATGGCAAATATGACCGCCTAGCAGCAAAAACTAATTATATGCAAATAGTGAATTAAACTCAACCCAAGGTAACTCAAAAGATCATAAAGCAGCTCAAGGATTTTAAAAAGTATTTCTTATCCACCCCCCTCCGCCCACCAAATGCAAGGAGCTTGACCTTCCTCAAAGCAGCCTTGTATAGAGAGACTCTGACTTTCCCTTCTTTTCCTGTATTCGCTAACCCCCAGTATCTCTCTTTGTCACTTAAACTTTCCAGTGGTGAAGTCCTCCTGCTTCTGTCTGACCCAAGCTCCTTCCCCTGCTGACTCTTGTTATCTCTGGCTCAGCCATTCCTGGCCCTCCCATCATTTTGAAATAATACTCTTTTGTTCTGCCTGTGTGCATGTTCTTGCATCCCACAGTCCAGTAGCACTTTCCTGGTTCCTCAGCTGCTGCCTCATCCCTCTTTTCCATTCTTGCCTTTGGCGTTTCTCCTCCCTGTCTGTAACCCCACTGAACTGTGAGCTAAAAATCCTCACCTGGGAAGATGTAACTGGGGCAATTTAACAGCAGGCCTGAATGCATCAGGACAGGCTACCCCAGGTTCAATACCTTTTCTCAGGTGTTGTAAAAGTCAGTCCTTCCTATTACTTTAACTGTTCTTCAGATTTAGTTTGACACAAGCAGGGTGGCCCCAGTTTCCTTCATGAGGTCCTACTTTAGCCTGTGTCCCTGTGGGAGCCCTGGAAGTTCGCAGGGATCTGTGACAAGGAAGGGCTGACATAGATCCTGCACGCATTTGCAGCAGACCCTCTTGCCTTCCCAAGGCGGAGGCCTCAAAGAAAGTATCTGCTAGGGTATTCCAGTGCTCTTACACCCCTAATTACCTTCTCGTGACTAAATCATAACCTGCCTTTTGCTCAGGTCTGCTTGTAACATCTTCCTCTTTTCTGCTTCTGACGTGTGGGCTTTCCCTTTAATGTAGCAGCTGTTCGGTTCCTGCCCGAGTGATGGGATTGAAACACCTGCAGACAAGCAGAGGATCTTTCAAATTCCTTTTGAAATACACCTGGAAATTGCAAATTCAGTTCTCGGATGGAAAGCTGAACTGCCTGCCACTCGAGGGGAGAAGCCAGGCACGTGCTCCCTGCACAAGCAGGCAAATGGCACGGATAGGAAACACAGCCTCTATGTTTAAAGACCTCTCCCCTTCACAATTCACCCCTGTTCTATTGCAAGGCAGTCTCATGATGGTCAGTATTTTCCTCAGGCCTCGAGATTCCAGTCTTGTGATCAGATTGCTTTCATCAAATAAAATTGGCCTGAAAGCCTGGGGGTGTTCAATGGGGGTGTGCATCTGACTTGAAAACCACAAGGCAAAGATACATAACCCCTCATTATAAAGCTTTTTGGCTTTAGAGGCCATGATTTCTTTGGAGGAAACCAGAGTGATAATACTGGAGTGCTATTGGCAACTATTCCCAGCTGTCTTTTATTTTTAAGGTGGCACATGAAGGAATGTTTTCCCTTAGATTTGCCTCTTTGAGCTCAGGGTGAAAAGGATCATTCTAAGAAGGCTTTTTGTTTTGTATGACTTTTACATTTTAAATACTGGATTTTTTTTAGACTGGAAGGCATGGATTTTTAGCCATGGCTGTTGACGTGTGCACATTGAGAAGAGTTCACCTTGGTTAAAGTGCACTACCAGTGAAGGTGGAGGCAGCCTTTTGTCTTTCTGGTCATGGTCATGTGTGTGCTGAAGTAATTTTTCCTTTGGGTGATGTAAGCACACAAGGAACAAATTAAAACACGGCATCCTTTGTGGTCTGTTGGGTCCCCCCAAGACTCGATTTTTTTGATAGTGAGAAAAGAGAACGTGTCCAAGTGGGGAAAAAATAAATCTGTATATAACAGCCCTAAGCTAGGATGAAAAATGCATAGAATAAGCACCCTTTATTTCTCTCAGGTCCTGCAGTAAAGCTGGGAATGATCTGCCTTATCTTTCTACGGTAAAAATAAGTTTTACTTTTAAAACAAGTTTCTAGAGTGTTTAAATTAAAAAATAAAATTCAACCGAGTTATAAAACAAATCATGCACTGGTTATCTTTATCATCTATTTAATGAAAACTGAAGGAAATCTGTGGCCAAAGTAAAAGGCTAAGGTCTAGCAGAATTCTGGCAATAAATTTGTCAGCTCCAAAATCTTGAGAACTGTGTATTTGGATCATGCTTTCATCTAGTGACAAAAAAAAAAAAAAATCTCCAGAGTCACCTTCTCAACCCTTCGCTGCATGTGATACATTTGTCTTTCTAATGCATATTGCGAATTCACCTGACTCACATCTATGCACAAATAAACATTATAATGAGGAGGAATTACTGCTGCCACCAGTGGATGTGTCTGGCTGGCTGCCAGGGAGTTCACTGATTGCTGGGGAGATGCCAGCGCTTATGAAAAACGAGTATTCTTTCAAATCACAAAATTGTTTTTGATTGAGGGTGAGTTATGAATAGCCGCTGTGTCTGCCACGGCCGAATAAGTTTACTCGGAGATCAGCGCTCGGGGCTCTGATTGGCAAATGGCTCCACAGCTACTGAGGTTTTTGGGCCTAATTTTCTGGTGTGCAGAGAGCTGCCAGTTGGGACTGGGCTTGGGGTTTGCACAAAGTGGGTCGGGTCCCCAGAACCCTTTGCTGGTGACTGGCTGCTCCTCTCTGGACTGTCTGATGGCCCTTCCTGAGCTGGCTCCTGCTGCTAATGAGAAGTGGGAAAAAACCTTTGGTCTGGAGGATGTCTAGGAAGAATCTGTATTTCCTTTAGTTGGTCCTGACACCTTCTCCCCTTCCCCACCTGTGATCCTGCCTCTGTTAGGCTGCCTTACTGTGGCCTCTGTAGTTTGGTTAGGCTCGCTTTGCCCTCCTGTGGCTGACAGCAGATATTCAAGAGGTCTGTACGGTGGCTGCTCCGGGCAGCCTGAGCCCTGCCATCAGGCTGGACTTGCCCACAAGCCAACCCTTCTGCTCAAAGCAACTCCTTGATGATGGCGCTCAGTATTTAGGACTTGCCCTTTAAGGGCAAACTCAAATGTCTTATCATTGCCTATATTGTTCTGAACATCTCTGACTGGACTATCTAATAGATATGATTGGTTTAGGATTTATTTATTCACCCTGAAATACAACCAAATTTTTAAGATGAGCAGCCCACTGCTGGTTCTTCTTTGTCTGAATCCAAATAATTATAACTCCAGACAAAAGAATTCACAGTAACAAAAGCTTTTTTTGTAAGAGATGAAGCATTCAAAATCACTTCTTGAAATATATAATTAATAATGATTCAAAGTAATGTTCATTTTGTTAGCCTCCTGCAGAACTGTTGCATCTTCAGATCTGTGGCTGCTTCAGCCTGTTGGTGTTGATTCCTCTGTCGGTTTATTTTCAGCTGCCGGTTTGTTTTCAGAAGGTGCTAAAATATGTCTAGAGAGGGATAAGACTGGGGAAATGCTTACTGGCTCTGCGTGTTCTTGCATTCTCAGAGGCTGCAGAGGCTGTGTCAGCAGCGTGCAGGGTGGCCTGGGCAGATGTGCAGCACCTGGTGTGGCCCCACGCTGCTGGCATGTGGCTCTCCCCGTCTGTCTCACAGAGGCATGGGGGCCACCTCCTGTCTCTGGTGGAGCAGCTGGGGCTGCAGGGTGGGGTTTGACTTCATCCTGAGAAACTGGAGGGGTCACGTGTGACAGTGGGAAACGGCTTCTGAATTTATAGCTGCTGCATGTCGGGGTGACTTACTCACTGGAAGGGGATTTTTTTTTTTTTCATTGTCAGGTAGGATTTTTAATGTGAAGACAAAAAAAAAAATCACGTTTTAATAGCTGTGAAGAGAAACTTGCTGAAATAAGGGAAGCTGTTGATGTTTGCATCTGACCTAGGAGGGCTCAGCAGGTAATCGTTGGCTCTGTTTCCAGTTTCAGCATGGTTCATGGATATTCTTGGGATACTTTGATTTCTAGGTGGAGAAATGAGAGGGCAGCATAAACACACACAAAATAAAGCTTTCTTAAGAAACGTGTCCTTAGTATACTATAAATGGATTTGTAATTATCTTCATTTAAAAGAGCTGAAATCTAAGGAGTTTATAGGTCAGGTAAGGGCTCTTATTCTCTGGTATGTGTGTGGTTCCCTATAAATCTCTTAAGTGTTTGTAAGGTTTATGAAGAGGAATGAGGGAAAGGACAGCAAACTTGATGCTGTATGAATTGCAACCCTCTGAAATAAACCACCTGAGATAAATGCAGTAGACTAAGGAAAGCCAACTGATGATCCAAGGAAAACCAGTCATTAAAGCAAGTGGAAGCTCTCCCTTTCCCTGCTGTGGGCATGCTGCTACCCTGGGGAAGCTGGCCCAACACATGTGCTCCACAGTAATAGGGTAACATTTTTAGTGAGTCCCTTTCTCCTATTTTTTGAGCATTAATGAATGTTCCAAGCATCTATTACTGGCTGTACATCCTCCTGGCTAAATTCATGAAATGTGCACTTACAGTTTGTGGAGGATGAACTCTGGGAAAAATTGGGAATTCCACTTCGATGCATATGTTTGATGCATTTTGCATAAAAAAAAATAAGAGTTTGGGAGTAAAATTGATTTTTCCTGTTCAACTAGAGGAGTAGGTAACCAATTCTTACCCCTCTTAGAGTACAGTTGTTCTATCCCTAAGCTCCAAAAATCTAGCATTCTTTCAGAGAGACAGTAACAAAATCTCTCCATTTGATGCTAGAAGAGTGTTCCTTTTTTTGCACGTCCATTTATTAAAGAGGCTGTTGAGGATTCTGCACCCCAGGCTGTTGCAGCCAGAAGTCCAGGTGCAGGAACTGGTGCATTCAGATGGTGAGGAGTCAGTCCCTTGGCTGCGGCAATAATGATTCCACACGGCTTACCCAGAGATGGGTGCTGTGCCTCGAGAGATACGACCCTGCCTGCAGCCGTGGAATTTCCAAAGCAGGACTGGGACCCGAATGTGATTATAATGTGAGTCAGAATGTAATTACAAATGCAGGAGGGGATGGGGGAGTGCAAACTCTGTTTGATATGGTAAAATCTTTGGCATGCCGTAGTTCTCAGCCTGAAGTTCTGCACCTATTGAAGACTTCTAAAGTTAGAGCTTTGGAGTTGCTTTAATGTGAAATATTTATTTTTACATTACAAAGAAAATAATGGCCTAGGAAGAAAAAAAGTCTAAGGAAAGTGTTCACAAAACACCAAGATTAGGACTGTGAAAAATTGCATAGAAAATTGCTTTCAGGTCGACATTTCAGAGCCAAAGTGGCTTGAGTTCTCAGATGTGACAAGCAATCACCATCTCCTCTTAGACGCTCCAGGAGCTGCTGAGTGCTCAGTGTGTGTTTGAAAATGAGGCCACTGATTTAGGCTTCTGTGTAGGGACTTAATGGCCTGATCTGAAGCATCCACTTCGGAGAGTTCTGACTGGATTCACATAAGCCCTTCAAGTTGGAGTATACAATTTTGTATTTTCTGTGGCCAGTTGGAGACTTAACTCCGGTTTTGCATTTCATATGCTGAGATTGTTTATAGCCCCAGGAGGGAGGGAGGGAGGTATTTTAAGCAGTGCTGTTCGGAGGACTGGTTAATCTCCTAAAACTGCCTGGTGTTTCCATTCCTGCAGGCAGAGGGTAGCAGAAAGCTGAGTGGATGCTTGATGTGACTTGGGGAGGCCTGACTCAGCAACGCCCTCACTTCCACCCTTGCCAGAGAACAGAACTGGAGCCTCAGTGCTGCAAGGGTCTGGTCCCACCACCTCGCCCAGCTACAAGTACATCATTCCTAGCAGAGGTTTGTCCAACCTGCTTTAACCAGCAGCTGATGATGGTGGCTCCTCAGCCTCTCCAGGCAATCTCACTAGTGCTTCGTGGTGGCTGCTGTTAAAGAGCATCCCCTCACCCTTTCTAATGTTCGCTCTAACTCTCACTACTGACATCTAAAGTCATTACTTTTCCCCCTTCCTTTAGGGAGGTAATACCTAGATGATTCCTTTCTAGTTCTGGAAAATCCTCCGTGTGCCTGACAGCTAGTTATGTTTTCATTCAATCTTCACTTTCTGCAGGATGGTTGAAAGAATGATGACAAATGCTCATGTCATAGTTTCTGTTCCTTTGACAGTCTTGGCTCTCTCTGACTGGCCTGTAGCTTTGCAAAGGCAGTATTTCAGCCAAGGTCTAAGGACTGTTGGCTCTTCTGTTATTTTTGCTCCATAGGGATTTCTGCAGATACTGCATTTTATGATCTGAGTCTTGTTGCATTAATATAACTTTGACACATATTAATTTTAAGATTCCTTACCAACATCCCAGAAACATTCCTGTGCCACTGCTTTGCCCTTCCCTGTTTCACACAGGTGCTTATCTTTACTAAATGTAGACCACTGCAATTTTCTTCACTGGGTTACATTTTTAAAACCATTTGTTCTTCTGCTTTACCAAAATCATGTTCATTCTAGCTCTGTTGTCAAACTTCCTTAAAGCTTTTGTCATCTGCAGGATTAGTAAGCATGTTCTTTTCCATCATCCAGATTATTTATGAAAGCGTTCAAGTCACCCGAGACAGATCATCATGGAAAATATCCTTTCAATTTGACACTGAACCAGTGATATTGCTTTCTGAAAACAGTTTCTTCTGTAGTCTAGTTCATGTATTCTTCTTTTTTTAACGATTATGTCTGCAAAGAAAGGCTTCCTGAAGGCAAAATATGTATCATCACTCCTATTTTAAAGAGAAGGGAAATACGAGATGATCATGGATACTCATGCAAGTTTTGTCCAGTCCTACCATATGATCCCATTAGAGCAGGGACAAACTTGATGGACAGGCCAAGGAGGAAGAAACGGGCACAGGGGAATTTCCTCTCCATATTGATTTTCCTCGGAGCTCTCTGGGATTTGGATGACCCGAGCTTAGACAGGAGCATAACTGCTCTTAGCCAGTGCGTCGGGGAGTGCGTTCCTGTCGGTTCCTTCGGTGTAACCCTGCGCTGCCTCCTGGCCAGGCTGCCTGCACACACCCCCAGCACGGACGTGCTGGCTGGACATGCTCTCGCTTTGCCCTGCCAGCCTCGACCTCCCGAACAAGGGCTGGCCCTGGGGAGCTCAGCACCACAGCAGCAGCTTTAATTGCTTTCAACCAGGGCTCGAGGTGCAGCCAGAAAACGCGCCAGCTCTGAAAGCTGCTGTCTCAGCAGGGCTGTGTTGACAGGAGGTTTAATGAGGGGAATGCAGATGGGTGGATGGGTGCTGGAGAGCTGGGTTTTGCCCTTTTAGTGCCTGCCATGGTAAGAGGGGCTTCTGCCCTGCCAGCCTGAATCCTGAGGGAGACAGGGAGGGCTGAGGAAGAGATCCTGAGCGGAAGGCAGCCAGGTGATCCACCCTGGACCCTCTCTGGAGTTGTGCCAGCCTGTAGGGCAGATGTTGTTGGAGAGGGCCTGGGCAGTGGGAGCAAGCATCTTGGTGCTGTGGAGATGTTGTCTAAAATTAGGTTCTTTCACCCAGTGAGCAAGAGGTCAATCCACACAGAGATTTGAGATATTTGATTTATTTACAGTTCTGCACAGAAAGGGGAGCTGGGTGGCAAATCCCCAAAGCCAGCACAACGACTACCAAAACTTTTCACTATTTATACACTTCAGAAAAAAAAGGCCTCAATGTTCATTGGCTACAAGTTACCTAGTTCTCTTATTAATTAATATCTTCCATGGGTTCATTAATCTCTTGCTTCCCATGCTAATTAGTCCATATGCTCAGTCTTTCTCTTCTTTTGAGTTGGGGCATTTTTTGGTTGGGTGGCCATGAGTTGGTGGCTGTGATCTGTCCGTGCCAGAACAACCTTTTATGCAGTTGGAGCTGATTCAGCACAGTTGCTGTGGTGGCTTTATTATTTTCATCCTTATCTTGGGGGTTCTGCCAAATGTCCCTGTGGCCCATAAACTCTGCATTCTTTGTGTGCGCTATCAAGGGTACATCCTTATTCCCAAGCTTTGGGAAGCTCCCCCTAGGTTGGAGATCACTGAAACATGTCAAGCCCTAAACCTTAACAGGGCAATTCTATCCACAAGGAATTTGTCTTTCTAACACCAGGACATCACCCACAGCTTGCCTGCTGGCTGCTGTTTTGCAGAGATTACATCTCCCTTCTTGTTGATTAGGCTTGAAAGTATGCAAAGATCAAACAACAAAGAACATTCCTGAGAAAACTTTTGCATATTCCTCGCTTTGCAACGGAGCAGGCACCTTTTGGCTCCCATTGCTGTGGGGACAGAGGAGTGCCTGTCCTGACACACAGGCAGCTGTGGCTGCCACCCCTCAGTGTCACGGCGTGAGGAGCTTGTGTTTGAGCAGGCTGGCTTCTCCTGGAGTCCTGGGCTCAGGAGGAGAGGTGGCAGTGCTGCCCAGCCTGGAGCTGGGCGAGGAGTGGCCTCCTGGGGGCCAGGCTGTCCCAGGTGTGGGAGCTGGGCACTGCCTGCCTGCTAAATGGCTGCACCAGGACTTTGTGCTGCTGGGCATGCAATAAATATTCTTTAAAAAAAGACATATGCACTGGACATAGCGTAACTTTAAGCACAAGATCTTGTGGAAGGAAAATACAACCTCTGCATGAACAGGCACTGACTCATGCCAAATTTTGCGGGTCCAAAAAATTCCTGTCCTGAGGCGTTTGCAGCCTGAGCTGTTCTGAGGAGGTAGCACTGACCCACCCTTAGCTGGGGTGAACTGTGGGTTTTCCCAGAGCATTTCCAACCCACGTTCCCTGTCGGATAAGCAACCTTGAACATCTGTAATGTCAGAGGAAGGGGAAATCCTGTGAACTGAGCCCCACCTATATGCAGAAAAGAAAATGCGTCTGTGTGTCCTTGGGTTCTGCCTGTGCTACGCAGCATCCCACATAAATTAGTGATGAATCATAACACAGTGACGAACTCCAGTCCCTGCCACTACCTCTCTTCCCTTCCTTATCTTCTGGCTGCTGCCTTGCTTCATGCTAAGCAGGTCACCAGACCATAATAGTTCAGTGATTCTTGCCTAGATGACTTGAAAGTATGGGCTGGGGAAGGAAAAAAAAATAGTGCTAAGTATTAAAATCATGTCATAACTCTGGTGCTGTAATAAGGAGATATTTCATACCATAAATGTTAGTCGCCACTAATGGGAAGCATCACGTATAAATAACATTCCCATCTGGTTAAATATTTTCCACTGGAAGGTAATTCCCAAGTACACACTTTTTCCTGAAGCAGACACCGTCTCCTGCTTTGGCCTGATGCTTAGCCATGCAGGCGTGCGGTGCACTGATATTAGGTAGTGAGGCATGTTAAGCCTTTAGTACCACAGTCTTATCTTAATTGATATTCATAACACTTTGACACTTTCATGGGGAGGGGAGGAGAAGGCAGAGCTGTGAATTAAAACACTTGTGTATGTGAGGCATACAGAGAAAGTTGATTTCTCATAGTTTCATCTTGCGAGGTATGATATAAGCTAAGCTGGAGAAAATGCTAGTTGTTTCATCTCCTGAGGCACCTGAGTTACCTTTGTGTTATGGGAGGGCAGATTTTCAGTTGGATTGAAGTGCAATAGTGGAACTAGCAATAATAATAATTCTTACTTTTGTATTGTTTCAGTAAGTGGTGCTAAGGACCTGTTCCTTGGTTCCCTCTCCAGTGCTTTCAGGGTGAGTTAGATGGATCTGACATTCACAGCTTGTTAATCACCAGAACCCCAGGTAAAAATAACTGGATACTTTAAGTGCTGTAAGATTTTCAATTGAAATTCAATAGCACCCTGGATGTTTTTCTTAGCTCTTGTACTGTCTGTGCATTGTAGGAGTTTCATCATCACAGCATAAACGTATCTGTGGCCGCATTGAGATGGAGCAGGAAATGGGGGGGAGGTTTGAAGCTGCCACAATGTTTTTTTGTTAAGTTTGGCAATTTCATTTCAAACCATTTTATTTGGCTTATTGTGAGTGGGTAAATATAGTCCTTGAGAGTGGTTCAAGCCATACAAAAAGATGCTGTGCTGCAAGGAGAATTGTGGACTTCAGAGCATCATAACGCTCTTTTTCAGGAAAGGACAAATGACATGTACATCTTGTGTGTTTACTCTTAGATTCTGTTCCTGTTTTGACATCAGGGACACAGTTGCATTCATGTGATGCTTTCATTTTGGATCAATGTTCTCATACCAAGAAGAAGGATATGTTTGGGAAATGGTGAATTTCAGAGGGTGGGATTGCTGTAGATCAAAGGACTACGAAGCTGAAGAAGAGGAAGATGGTCTTTAAGATTTTTTTGGGTGTTAAACACTCTTTTTGATACTAAAGTAAAAAATGGCGTACTCTGATTTCTGCCATTTGTATTCAGGGTGCTCTTGTCCCTAAACAGAACAAGGCCCAGATAAAGTAGCAAGGCTCTGTGCCCTGCCTTCTGGGGAGCAGCTAAGAAATCTCAATGGCTGTCATAAGTCTCTTCAATGTTAGCTGGGGTTACAGAGCGTTGTTTGTCAGGTGATGTTCTCATTGTCATAGATGTGATAAGCACCTGCCAGAATCTGGGTGGCATCCAGCTGCATGGACCCAGCTTAAACAGAGAGGAATTTGTTGTTAAATGCTGGTTGGAGTTCCCACCTGGAAACCCAGGACAATTAAACCAAACTACTTGGTGCCTAATAAGCTAATTTTCCTCCCCTGCAAACACAAATCAATTGTATTAACAAGCAATACATTATTAAAGGGAATTAAGTTCCCCTAGCTGGTGCTGCTTTCTGCCCATATTACCCCAGACAGCAGATGCTTGTCTTTGGTTTTGCCATAGATGCAGCATTTTTGCTTGCCAGAGTACCCACAAATGCTGATTCTCATCTGGTGGGAGATGCTGCTGCCTCAGGTGCTCACCAGTGTGGGCAAAGGATGCCTGATCAGAGCCCTATTTGTTCGAGTTAGGGAAATTCATGATCTCCTGGCCTTTTCTGGGTCTCTACTAGCAACCCCTTCCATATTGCATAGCTTCCTTTAGACAAAGTATTAGGACAGGATTCCTGATAAGGGTTGACTTGGAACTCTAAAGCACTGGAGAATACTGCAGGCCTTGTCCATGTGTGGTTTATTGCATTCCTTACATGGGTACTGCGCGACATAAATTTGTTCCTGGACATGCAGACTCTGTCCTTGTGCTAGTTCTCGGTAACGTGTACACTGCAGGGAGCGATTTAAACATCAGGCATGTCTTTGAATCACAGAGCACCCCTGTATTAATAGTTCCAGGTTTTAATATTGCTGTGGCAGTTTGCTGAAAACAGATGCGTGTATCCTCACGAACACTGATACATGAAAACTCCCCTCTAACCTGAGGAACGGGGCCAATTTATTTTTGCTTTGTGTTCGTGCCTTTTGGCGTCATGAGCAGCAGTGCTGGCCACAGCTGATGTCACAGAGTCCATGGCTAACGAGCAGGAAAGAAAAATCAGTGTTTTCACAGCCTTGTAATGCCCTATTTATTTATGTAATAGATTGAATGTCATGTAAAGTTTGAATCTGCACTTAGCTTTTCTCAGCTCCCTTGATCTGTCTCACGGCTGTGGTAGATGGTTCTCTCAGCTGCTGCCGCTGCCTCTCTAATCTGCACTTTGATTCTGTAGGCATTTCTTATCTGCTGGCTGTGTTCTGTTTGACACGTCCAGCTACGAAAGGAAAAGCAGGCTGGTGAGAACTCGTGTGATAATACTTCTGCCGCGGCACAAAGGAACTTTATGTCCCTTGCAAACTTGCCATATGCATGCAAAGCAGCATGTCTTAAAAAATTCTTGCAAGCATCAAGTTATTCAGTGCCAGTGTTACCCCAATTCATTTTGTGCTTGATTTTCAGTGGGTATGAGCTGATGTATTAGTGGAGCTGTGTGTGTTTCTAGAGAAAAATTCAGAGCTGCATAGTTCCTGGAGCTTTGTGATGACCTGGTTTTACTAAATCTGCTCACGATGATTAATCTTCTTGCCTGTATGTCTGTATCAGCAGGGCTGTCCCTGGAGACAAAACCCTGGGGCCAGAAGCCCCACTGGACAATGTGGGAGCCAGATGAGTGAACACAGGCAGTGGCTTCGTGTAAGAACTGCCCAGGCTGGTGCTGCCTGCCTGCAGCTGGTACAGGCTGGGGTGGGTTACAGGATATACTGTGCCATGGCCAGGCTAAAGTTCATCCTGAGCAACAGGATTGGCTGTGTGACATGGCCCTGGTGCTGGGGCCTTGTGTAACTGCAGGGCAGGCTCATGTGTTGTGAGGCACATCTCTGCACCAGCACTCTCTCCACACTGCAGAATCTGTCTTATCTAGGCTCGTGCTGTTTTCTAGTGCATAAGTTTGTTTTGCTGTGTGTGCAAATCACAATTACTTTACAAATTAAAATTACATAGGCAGGCTTAAAATTTGGCTTCTTTGGTCTGCTTCTAGCTCTGTTTGGGAAGCCAGCTACCAATGCCCACTCTGACTGCCATTTTGTCTTGTGACCTGAAAAAGCTGGTGTAAAAGAAAATAAGCTGCCTCTGCTTTGCCTCCTGATTTCCTGTGGTGTCAACGACAGAAACCTGCTCCTTCAGTGGCATAAGGCTACGGGTAAGTGTGTTGCTGGAGCTCTGTTATACGTAACCAGCTGTTCATCTTCTCTAAGTGGGGAAGAAAATCACCCAGAGGAGCAATGGCTGTCCCTGAGGCAGCAGCTGATGTGGATTTATGAGTCTGTAGCAGACATAATCAACCTATTTAGTTTTCCCAAAGCAGGAAGCAAAGCTCTCCTGTGGGAACAGACCTTCTGTACCCTTAAGCAAAATAGATCTTGCTTCCTGGGTGATTCTGCTCGATGGGAGCCAAAAGCTGGGTGTTGTGTCGCTTCAGCTGCGGGAAGCTTATTTGCCTGCTTGTGGAACAAGAGCTGCTGAGGATGCTCAGGGCTTTATATCACCTGGCAGGTATCACAGTCTATCCTAAACCTTTGGAAATAGCTTTCTAATGGATGCTTGCCTGCCTGGGGAAAAGCCAGTACTCATCCTCACTTTCTCACTGCTTTAGGCTCTAGTTAGAGCCAGTTTTTCTGAAATAGAGTTTTGCTTGCCCTCCTCAGCAATGACCTGTTTCAGCACTGCTCCCTGAGTAGACAGCAGTGTCCAGATACAGCTAACACCATTGACCCTCGGCTGGTTAGAGAGAGAGCACGTTAAATCTACGGCAAACAGTTCACAACTGAGCTGTGCTCTTTCCTGCTCTGGCGTTTTCTGCTTTTTATTGTTTGAGGGCAGGGCAGACTGAGCGACCAGGGCCAGGGGTGAGCCAGGGCTCAGGGAAGTGTGCGTGCCTAGCAGTGGCTCTTGAGAGGGAAATCTTCTCCTTTACCTCTCCTGAGACTGGGGAACACAGGAACTGTTCTGAGAGCAGCGCTGGCTGCGCCTCTGATTGTTTGGATGCTCGCTTATCGCTGTGAGGCAAGTGCCTGGATGCAATCCTCCCGGGGGAAGCCTCGTGTTGTTTCCACTACTTACTCTTTATTGTGGTAGCATCTGAGAGCCACAGTCACGGTTCAGAGCCCCCTTGTGCAGGGAGTTGATTATGAGCAGGACTGGGGTGAAAGGCGACAGTTCCTCAGGGACTGGCTGCAGTTTGGTAGTTTTCTCAAGTTTTATGGAAGAACGCATTTGTTCTTAAATGGGTGGCAGAGCTGTTGGTATTTATGGCCAACCTGAGCGATATAGCCCCTTTCAGCAATTTCCTTCAGGATGTGAGCAGCGGAAGGCTGAGGCCTGGGAAAAGGAGTTTGTAAGCCAAATTCCAAAAGTGTTGTTGAATTCAGGTGGCACATTTTGGTGGCAAATTCTGGCATTTTTAGCCAGTATCTGTACTTTCAGAAAAATCTGAAGTAAAACAACAGATGTGAGAAGATGTGGAAATCATCTTCAAGGGGGAAGCTGTTTGCTATCTGTTGGAAGATCTAGTAAGAATGTGTTTAAACATTTGCATGGTGCAGGTTAAGGAAGCTGGTAAATGCCTGTGGAAACTTTCATTGTTTTCTGTTAAGTGTGACCTTTTCTTACCCTTCTTTTTCTCTTTTATTTTGTTGGCTGAGTTTGGTTTTACTTTTTTTTTTTTTTTTTTAATCAAAAGAACTCACTGGGAATTACTGTAGGTCCTCTTCAAAATTCCTTTGTAAAACACTGGAATTTTTGCTTGTCTAATTCATGCTGAGAAGCAGCGTAGCCCACAGGAAGCACCATTAATTTCAAGGAACCAATCAGCTTTAGTAAGGCTATTAGTTGAGATTATTAGGTGAGAGTTTGTGCAATACTGAAAGTGCCAAGCTCTTACCAAATTTTACATTGATTTTTCCAATTGTCATGTGTTTTGACAAGTGTTGTAATTGTTTACTGGAAAAGGAAATGAGTATTCATGTTCCTTCTTTTGCCACCTCTCTGTTTTAGAGAGAGGAGTAATTCATTATCTCACCGATAGAAAACAATTAAAGTGTTGTTTCCTTCATGACTGCATGATAATGGAGTAACAAAACGGCGCCTCAGACCCGCAGATCTTACCAGAGTTCTTGGGAGGGAGACGAGTACTGTGTGCAGCTGAGCTGGCATCAGAAACGTCTCATTTCTTGTGTTCTGGGGGTGATTGCAATCTCCCTGCAAGCTACTCTATTAGATATGCTTATGCACTACTGAAAAATGCAGGCAGTGGAAGAAAATACCACTGCAAGCACACTCTGAATACACTAATACTTAATTTGCAGGCAGAGCTTCACTTATCTGGCTGAGAGCCAGTTCTTTACGATACAGGCATCAGTGTTTGTTTAATGTGTCCCTTATCAAATCCCAAAGCTAATATTTGCGTTAGTCCTCTATGAAGATAAACAGGATCTGTTTGAGTGAGAATTAAGATATTGTGTATCGTACTCCTCAGAACTGTGTGTGGGTACTTTACCTTGAATCCAAAGAAATGTCTTGTGGATGTGTATTCACTCCGTGTTCAGAGCAGGCTCTCTTTAAAGCTAGTTTATGTAGTTAAAGTATTTGGGGAGGGTATAGCAATGAGGGAGATCTTGGTTTTCATCAAATGCAAAGCATTCTGGAGTTGGTTTGTACCCATCAGCCACCTCTCAGGTCAAGCTTTTAGTCCTGAAGGTAGTAAAGAGATGGTATTTTGAAGAAACTCAAACAGGACTTCTGTATTCCTGCGAAGAGGAGTCCTGCAATGCCAGCCTGGCTGTGCAGGGGAGTCTGGTTCACGTTCATCTCCTCTGCTACAGAGCACATGCAGAGCTTACACAGCGCCCTTGCCTTCAGTGCATTCATTCCAAAACTGCATCCATGTATACAAAAGTACAGTTAATCTCTGTCACACTCGGACATGAAAAAATCACGCAGACCTTTGTCAGGGAGGAAGCAAGAAAAAGCCCCGGGGCCGAGACCCCGAACTTTATTATATATGTTCTTAAAAACCACCGTGGATTGGAGGCAGAAATTACCACCCCTCAATCACACTGGTCAAAGGAAAAATCCATCAAATGTCTCCGCCTAGGAGAATGGAATGAAAAACAATTAAGTACAG
The DNA here is from genome assembly GCA_013397775.1 of Eulacestoma nigropectus. Lineage (NCBI taxonomy): Eukaryota > Metazoa > Chordata > Aves > Passeriformes > Eulacestoma > Eulacestoma nigropectus. The sequence continues at coordinate 987,739 of VZTE01001006.1, read as the reverse complement.
TTAACAAAACATGACCATGTTTACAGAAAGTGTGTGAGAAACTTTTACAGAAACTGAAAACATCGAAGAACTGCAAACTCAGGGCAACAAATCTCCCCACACCAACTCGGATTTGAAGACAAGCAGCAACAGGAGGACTCTTACTGACTGGTCAGGATAAAGGTAAATAAATGGATGGTAACACAAATGATTCCTGGATGCCATTGCTGATGCATGTCAGGACCCCGCCTTCCCCATCACCACTCCCTCGAAAAAACCAGTACAGTTGGGTGGCTGCAACACTGCTCTGTAGAAGCCTGTGAAAAACCATCTGGTACTGCAAATCATGGTGGTAATGGTAGTGAAATGTGGATGGGGGAAAAAAACCCAAGAAACTTAGAAGGCAGAGTCACAGCAATCCAACTGGGGAAAGGAACAACAACAAATGATCACTGTATTAAAATAATATGTTGTATGTTTTTCTTTACCAGGCAGTTTTCATGTAGCATTCAAGCTGAACAGGAAAATCTGAAAATATCATGATGCTATGGAAATTGTGCAAAAGGATTATTGTACAAAAAGAAATTTGTAGTAATGAGGAAAAAATAGCATTTCATACTAAGGGCAAGCTTTAACTATTGAGATAAGAACAATAGCAACTGTTAATGCTGATAATCATGAACATTTGAGGTTTTCAGACTCTTGCCAGGCTCACCACATGTTTTGTCAAGCTAAATGCTGGGAGGAAGCAATGTAGCTGGAACTTGCTAGAATGCATTAGGTGGAGAAGAGGAAACCTTGTTTCCTGACAAATAACTTTTTCAGCTAATGCTTTTTTTGCAGTTTTTTGACCAGCTGCACTGTTGAGTGAAAATAATATTTGGAGAAAGATGGCAAAACACACTGAATAATATACAGCCTTAAAGGATAAATTGTCTCCATCCCAGTGGGGATACAGGAGTAGGCTAAAGTCTCTTCACTACCTACATAAAGTAATTATTCTGGGGATCTCAGGAATGTCAGAAAAGCATCTTTCCACTTCTTCCACCTCAGGCCCCTGTGTTCATGTGGATGTCAGAGCCATGGCAGGAGAACTGCTGCTGGTGATAAATGTGACTGTGAGCTTTGCCCAGGGCCCCAGAGGATGGGGCTGTGTGCCACGGAGGGGCAGGCACATGCCTTGCTGCTGAGTCCACAGGCAATATTTCATGTGACTTTCCCTGGAGGATTTAGACTAGAAGGAAACCCCTGCAGAGTTTAGCTGATCCCTCTTTTACTCTCATATTGAGCCTTGTACAAAGAAAATGAGAGCAGACACCAAGCGCTGTATTGTGGTGTGAGGATTAGGATCTATAGAACCAAATTAATCTTTCAGGTTGCTCCAGTAGGATGGCATCAGAGAGGGATTTTTGCCATGCTTTCTGCTGCAACAAGCAAATCAGCTGAGTTCTGAGTAGACATTTTTACCTCTGGCTTCAGTACTTACTACAGGTAAAACATTTACCAGATTTCTTTGTTCTATTGTAAATTATAGTCTGAAGATTGATTTTAGTCCAATACTTGGGGTAGATTAGGCATTAACGGAGCAACAGCGGATTAACACCCCCTGCAACTGCATTGTTCATGCAGGCAAAACTCCCTGTCTGCATTGCATCTAAGAGTATTGTAGAGGCAGAGATGATCTCACCCTGTCTGCATTTTGAGCTGACCAGGCACCATATGGATGCGGTTAGTGCAGTGCCCTACTGAGAGACCGTGGCATAATAGCTTGGGGCAACATCTGACATTTTCCATGTCTTCCAGTTGGCTTGAAGCATGGGCAGAGCGGGCTGGTGTCTGTCTCAGTGTGAACATTGCCTCTGCCTGGAAAATATTGCGCAAAACTGTGCGTGAAAGACTTGCAAAGTGATTTTGCAAAATCGTTACAAAGTGAAACACTCTCAGTAATATGAAATTACTCCTATTAGAGCTGCAGCTCGAGTAGATTATATATGATCAAGAAGCACCAATTCAAGTTCTTTTGTCCTTGATTTTCTATAAACACTGATTTTGTTAGTCTCCCACTGCTGGCATAGATTTTGACTACTGTCACATCATGCAAAAGGGAACTGTCTGAAGTTGTTTAGTTTTCAGGCTGGATGCTGAATACTGTGATAGCATAGGCACTTAAAAAAATATCAGGAGGAAAAATTTTGGGGGACTTGATTAGTTTATAGAATGAGGGATAAGTGTGCAGATGTCTTCAAAATTAAGGAGATTTGGATGCCAATTTTTTTTTTAGGATTAGGAACATTAATCCTTGTATTAAATAGCAAGGATGGATATGAAGGTGAGCATATAGAGGTACATGTGTGACACGTATATTACATAGATGTACGCATGTATGGGATACATTTGTGTCGCTGTAGAGTTGTATGTGCTCTATTTGTACCTCTTAATGTACCTTCCCCTTCCTCTCTTCCGTAGAAGGAGACTTTCTTTTCAGGCACTGAAATTTGACAGCAGCAAACAAATAGGTGAGGAGACATTTTCCACTTGAAGATTAGAACCCTAATCCAGGTTTTCCTTCTCTTATTTCCAAAGCTTGTCATCGTTTTGTCCCCATGTCTTCTTCTTCTGCACAGGAAATGATCCAAGTATGGTAATTATGAAAACCCCTGTATCTATTAACCTGCATCCTGTAAGTCATTAGCAAGAATTCATTGTACAGCCCTCCATTTTATGAGAGAGTTATATAGCAAACTGAGAGTTTCTGAAAAAGTACAATAAAATGTCAGGCAACAACCTAGGAGATGTTAGGAGCGGAGCAGGAGACAGCAGCTGCTTTATTTTTTGAGGGAATGCATGGTGGGAAGGGGACGCGGCCAGGTCTGTTCTGGAGTTAGAGGAGAACCTGGCTTCCACTGTGTGAAGAGGCACCGCTGAACAAAGAAACTGAGGAAAGCCAGAAAGAGCAAGCTGTTTCTCAGCAGATACGTGAGAATGGAGCAACTCCCATGGGAGGCCAAGCACGAAGGAGAAATGGCCCAGCCAGCATGGCTGCCTCATATCTTAATATAGCCCAACTTCTTGGCAAAGCAAGGGGGTGAGGCCCGGTGGAGGAGGAGAGCTGGGTTTGCTTTCCCAAAAACCTGTTTGCAACAGGAAAGAAACCCCACGGGCTGTGTTACAGCAAAGCACTGGGATTCGGAGATCGGCCAGTGAAGCCCAGCTGTCGGGGGTGCAATCCTCAGTGCTTCCGGCAGATCCTGCCTGCCCCTTGTCTGCAGGAGGTCTGTACTCAGTGGGGAATTACCTAAATGTCTGGACAGGGGGAGACCCCTCCCTGCTGTTCAGAGCACCTCACCTCTTCCCCCTAACCTCTCTCCCTCAAGCCTTGGAAGCAAGTAGACATGGCAAACGTGATCTGGGAGCTTGCACTGCAGACCTGGCAGGGTGCTGTCACTACGATGGGTTTCTGCAGGCTCAGGCTGAGCTATTTTGATGCGTGTAAGATGTCGCTTTTGCCTATTCCCGACTAACTTGAATCATACAAAAAACCCAAAAACTCTAAGCAAAATAAAAATGATTGACCACATTGCACAGTAAAAATCACTTTTAGACCTAATCCTGGGCATTGCCTCTGCAATACATCTTGGCAGGTAGAGAGATGATAAATACTGAGCTCTTCGCTCACTGTTGCTGTCTCTTACATGGCAGCTGTCCCACAGTAATTTCTGATTCCCTACTCTCTTTTCCATCTTTTTGAACAGTAGACCTTATTGACCCTTGTTTTTCCTTTTTCCCATTTTTGTTGGTGCCTCTTGGTTCTGTCCCAGCCTTTGTTCTGGGCACTCTGCCGGTGTTTCTCAGTAGCCTTTCAGCTCCTTCCTCCAGTTCCCCACCCTTCCTAGTGACTCCTTCCCTCACACATTCCCTTCTCTCATGCACACCCCACTGTTCCATTTCTTATCCACATTTTCCTACTTTTTCCTCCTCCTACACACTTCTTGTTTAATGCTTCTCTCCACTTCTGGATGCATGTCAACTATTGTACCCTTAAGAAGTACTGAGAACTAATTAAAAAAAAAAAAATCCCTGATGCATTGTTTTTTAGGACTAGATTTGTAGGATCCTATCAGTCTGTTTCCTTTTTATCAAGAGAGTTTACAGCCACTTCAAAATCCATCAAAACCTTTCCAGATTCTCACCTTATCTGAAACTGTATGTCATATATATTACATATCTATGACATACATAGTGTTTAATAGCTACAGCCTAACATGATCTCGTTTCAACTGAGATCTCCGTGCTGTTCAGCCTAACCCAGGAATGCGTATTTCCATGTCCTGCAGCTTGTCTTTCCTTTGAAGAGTTGTGCAGTGGCATGCAGAGGACACAGGTATTCTTCTAAAGAGCTTATGCCTGAATATGCCAAAAGAAACCACCTCCTTCTCAGTTTTACTCGGGACATATTTACACAGGTCTTGCATGACATGTCACCCTTCAGCTTTCAGTCATAACCTGCTCTCTGACTTTCAATCTCCAGCTATTGCCAACAGTAGGATGGTGAACCTTGCAGGGAAATGAAGGTTATTTAGAAGAAGTCACACAGTGCTTATAGCTTTCACCGTGGCCCTGTGGCAGTGACAATTGACTCTGCAAATGCAGGCAACTTCCAAGGATGTGTTCATAATTTGTTTACCACTAGTCAGATGTTCTCAGTGTCCCTTTTTCCATGTCTCTGGCAGCACTGTGTTGAGTTGCAGTGATTCAGGGACCAGGCAGCTGGTTAATGCAGCTCATGTTGTCACCCTCACGGGGCTCGTTTGCCTACAGGCATGTCAGAAGGAACAAGTAATATAAGGGCATATATAACTGTAGCTGGCAGCGTACTGGAAATATGCTGAAACTCCCTTTAAATGAACAGTGTAGGACATGAGGAGCTAAGTAGCTGAGGAATAAGATAAATTTTCTTGGACAGTGCTGTGTTTCTGTAGTTAGGCTGTGCCTGGTACTTGATCTAAATGGGGGTGTGTGTGCGATGTGCAGTGTAGACATCCCTCGTGTGCTATTTGCTCCTAACCTTGTCTTGCACATTTCCAGTATCCATCACGGTTCACATCACCTGTGCTTCTACACAGCTTAAGCCTGATGGGAGGGAGTAAAGAAGGCACAGACAGAGTCTCCTCACTGCAGCTAATGGCATGGAGGTTACAGTGACTTTCCGCTCCCTGTGTTCAGGAATTTGAAGGTTCGGGGTGTTTTTCCACGAACCTTCAGGGAGGAGTAGAGGAGCCTGTAGTGTGATTGATGCTACGTTAGTTGATGTTCTGCTCTTTCACAGTGTGCCTGCACAAGCCTGAGCCTGTATGTGCAGCTTTGTTCTGGAAAGGCCAAGAGCAAACCACGTGTCCCTTCTCTTGGTGCAACCTGGGCTTGGTTTAGCTGCTGGGGATCACACTGCGGAGCAGAGAGAGATGCAAGCTGGTTCTGTCTCTCCACTTTGGATTATGGCTGCTGACTGAATGTGTGTGTCCTTGAATTTGTTAATTGTGTGTTTCTAATTATTCTCCTGCAACAGGCACTACAAGTTTCTGAGCACTTTGCACCAGTACACAGCAGACTGTGTTGTAAGAGAAATGTAGGACAGCCACACACACACACAAAAAGTCATGTAATCTCTTGTGATGATCCGATGTGATTATCTGCTGAGATATTCCAGGGAGCTGTACAGACAAGTTGTTCCAAGGCCAGATTTTCACTGAAGGGAGTAAAGAGTATCACCATTATTACTGAATTTGGACAGTGTATTGCAGCTGTGTTCTGAGGGAGAGGAAATGTTGGAGAGTTTAAAGCCATTGATGGGCAGAGGAGCAATGCTAGTGTGCAACTTTGCTGCCACCCAGGATAATACAGTTTCCAGTTTGGATGAATTCCAGCTCTCAGACCCCAATTTACTAACCATGGTGGGAAGGACACGAGTTTTCTTTTAGAAGGTCAGTATTATTTAAGGTTATTGAAAGTGAGTAAACCTGTTCCACCTTTATGAAGAAAACATTGCTGTGGAGTTTTTAGGAGCCACACCGTTATAATGAATAATGAATATATGATACTTTGTGTGGTGTTTAGCTTAGCCTGAGAGAGAGAAAATAATGGAAGTCTCTTCTTTCTGCCTGGGTGTTCAAATGAAGGAAAATCAAAGCTGTTATACCAGAGCTATATATCAGCTAACATATTTTAGGAACTGTGGAATGATCATAATTACAAAAAAGTCCTCCAGAGAGAAATTATGAGTCATAGTTTATGTTCTCTTTGGTGTTGCTATGGAAAAAGAGGTTACTGCCAATGGTCATACAGCAATATTAATCTCTGATCTGAAAGAAAAATAAATAACAATCTCTCGCTTAACCCAAAGCAGATTTATTCTCGGTTACTGCAGCACACTCCATTAAAGGGGATAACCATGTAAGAAAAATTAAAGATGACATTGATTATCAGTTCTCACCATGCAGTTAGGGCGAGTTCCTTATGGGAATTAGTGTGCGCTTCAGACTCCTGCAAATGACTTGGTGGAGTGAGAGGAAGGGGAAAGCGGCATTTTGATCAAAAGGACGGCAGGAAAGATCAGCCACCACTGACAGCTGCAAATATGCCGATTAAAATTTCTTTATGCATGCAGTTAGACTCAGCCCGGGGTGGATGCTGGTTCAGATGCAAATCCTGAAACAAAACCCTGGCAACGGGCAGTCTGAAGTGGTGCAAAGTGGCTCTCAGCCTTTTTCCGTTTGTTTGGGAAAGCCAGGGCCGTGAGTCAGGGAGCCGTGGATACTTGGGTGCTGAGTCGGCACCTCCGGGGCTCTGCCAGTTGTTCCCTGCTCCTTTTTTTCCTTGCCGAGGCAAAACCCTGGCCAGGACCGGGGCCAAACAGCTGCGTGCTTGCTTCGCTTTGCTACGGGCGAATGTTTTTCTCTGCCTGCAGGAGGACTACCTGACACCTTCCCCTTGACACCCAGAGTGGGTGTGTCTCAGTGGGTCACAGTAAAAGTTTTCCACCTGCCTACCTGACGTTGTTTCCAGGAGCTGTAGCTACACTCGGCAGATCCCGACAGCAAAGACCTTGCAGTCAGAACTTAGCTTGAAATTTTGCTCACAATGCACCCTGCAAAGCAGGGCAGAGCCTTCCTTTCTGCCACACTGCTGCATCTGCTGTGCTGGTGGCAGGAAAACTTTTTGTTCGGGTGATGAGCTAAGCAGATAGGATTGGGGAGATACACGGATCTCATGTCCTGCATCTGTGCATACAGCTTACTGATGATCACAGGAGTTGTACGCGTGGCCCAAAACCATTGTATGGCTCAAAGGTTCTTTTGAGCCAGCTGAAGGCTTTTCAGTGACTTTCAGGGTTGGACTGGCCCCTTGTGAACAGTTTGACCTCTAACAAATTGCCATTACTTCCCTAATTCTTCTGAGCTTACTTTTAAGTGTGTGACTATCAGTCATCAGTTTGGCTGTCTGGCATTACAGCCCACAACAACAAAGGGTTTTCACTGCATCAGTGTAAAGGGCTATCAGGTGTATTTTACCCTCTGATCCTTTTCTTCTCCCCTTTCTTCTGTCTGTTAAAGAGACATAACATGCTTCAGTCAGGCCTGTATGATGGTTTTCACTGCACTCTCTTATTTGACAGTGAAATGGTCCAGAAAACCCGTATCTGTGCCTTTTCACAGAGGAGCCAGCTCGCAGATAAGCACGTGGGGGGTCAACGGGATGCTCTTTGCTCTTTCCCCTAAAAGGGGACCGAAATGTCAGCTGGTTTTCCGTCATTGAAAATGGAAGTATCAGCAGCTGCTGAGTGCTGCTAGTTTAAATATTTATACCATAAGGGCTTTATCACACCCTCTTTCTTTGTGCAAAGCTCCCGCTGATTCCGGTGGAGGTCGAACTCTGAATCTGTGCAGCAGCTCACAGGTCAGGTGTTCCAAGGAATAATGGTACAAGTGGAGCTCACTGTTACTGTGTCAGGAAGCTTAAACAGGCAGTTTTAAAAAAAATAATTATGTAGACAAACCTGTCAGCACAACAATGGAATACTCGTGCATATGCTTGGTATCTGCCAGCCTGACAAGATCCAGGCACATACCTGAGATACTTGAAAGAATACAGTGCTGCTGGTCCCCCAGTCTGTCTCCTCCCACAAACAGTAAGTTCTGCAGGCTGATGTTTTCACTCAGGCCTTGAGAATGGAAGGCAAGGGGAAGAAATAGCTTGGGGAACATCTTGAGAGGCTGAGCTTGCTTCCTCCTCTGGTTTATAGAACAGCACAAAAGGAGACATTCACGACTTGAGTAAACATTTTCCTCTCTTGCAAAGAATGCTTTCTTTTGTTTGTTAGGATTACAGACCCACCTGTCCTTGTAAATGTGCAATTGTGATGGAGGAAACATTTAATTCTAGTCCTGCAACTGATGGCTGTGTGTGTGCTGTATTCTGAAGTGGATATTTGAGTTAATTCTCCCAGATGCTTAGTATCTGCATTTCCAATGGTTTTACTGGATAGCGTTGTAATGTTCTTAGAACACTGTGCGTGGGATTCATTTCAGCATCTCTAAAACTGGATAAAGCATGGCCAGGGGTATTGTTTGAATTAAAGCTTAGCAGGACAAACAAACCAGCATCTCTGAAAGCAAAATGCAAACATGATGCTGGGGCTCCTGGTTAGCACTTGGTGGCTGTGGGAGGTTGACAGCTGCTACATAAAGGTTAAACGTGCTTTCTTTGGTCTGTCAGTAAAATTAAGCCTGCTAAAGACTATGTGGCACTCCAGAAGACAAGAGTTTATCTGTGTGCATAAACAGAACGTAGACTTCAATACAAATATGCTTTCAGTACTATTTAGAGTATTAGGAGTATGCCGCAGTCCAATAAAAAGATGCAGATTGAGCCAGCAGATTTTAAAAAGTGCCTGAGTACATTGAGATGGGCTAGAAATCTGACAAGTGCCTGGAAAGCAAAGCACTGGTGTTTGCATTGCTAAATAACAGCATAGGATGAGAAACAAAATGGTATAGGTATAACAGGGACATGAACTGAAGTAATAAATACTTGACCTTTAAATTTCATCTTTGCCAGCTTCTCAGACTGCTCCTCTGAAAGACTGACATGGCTGTGTTTTATAGTCTGCTTTTATTTGTCAAATTCATAGTTAGTTACAAGTAAAAATTATTGAAATCCATTGTAGTTAATACAAAATAAAAATATAGCTGCACGAGTTATGCCATGATTTTTCTTAGAAACACTATCTTCTATATGATACCATGCACTTAAGAGCTTAACTCTTAATAGTACTCGCCTACACTAAGCTCTGATTAACTAACTTCCAGTGTGACTTACTGGTTACAGATATTATCCCTGTGGAGTAATACCTGTTCATTATTTCATAATGGTACTTCTGCTGTAGCTTTTATTTCCCCTGTAACTTGTGATTCTAAACACAAAAGGAAGCAACCTTTTAGTGCAATGTTAAGTATCAGTAGAATTTTTATATTTATAAAAAAATAAAAATAACCCACTGCATAAACAACCAAGGATGTAAGGGAACTGTTGTGGGTATTGTGCTTCCCTTTCTTCCCTTGCCCCTTACCTTTGTTAAGTGACAGGAATGAACATTCATAGTGAACAAACTACCTTGTAACCTCTCATTTTCGATAAATTTTGAAAAACTACAGAGTAGTAATTTTGAGAGCAGGTAGGTGACTTTGATCAAAGTTATTAGCAGAGAACTGAATCCTGTGGCTTTGCAGGCTCATACTTAGGTAAACTCATGCCTGCCATGAAGTTCAATCCGTAACACATTGTTCCCTTTGGACATGCCTGAAAGAGTATGTCACCTTTTTAAAGAAATTGTCCTTACATCCCTGTAATTATCTAACTCTCCTGTGTAGATATAGCTCTATATATGAAATAATCTGTAAAAAGATAAATTATGCTATTTTCAAAATACTCTGAGATACAAAGTTGTGCAGGTGCAAAGTTTGATAGTATATTGCTACAAAGACTATGAATTAGTGTTATCTGAGTATATATACTTTAAGCTGGGAGTATAGACTGAATATCGTGGGGGGTTATTTTTGCTTTTTTTACATTTCATAGCATTTCATATTGTCTTCAGGCTACCTTCATGTTCCTATCAAACACCTTTTTTTTTCTTTTCAATTTCTGAACTCTTAAAGGTGCAATAATTGATCACACATTCATGCTTGTCATTAATGTATTTCCATAACTCTGTTAGATTGAAAAACACCTTTTTTTTTTTCCCCACCTAAACACAGTCATTTCTTCTAAATGAATAGCGAGTGACTACTGGCAAAAATCTTTCCCCCACTGAAATGGATGGAACTGAGTTTTCAGCTTCGGCCTCTAAGTACTCTGCTCTTTTAGTCCTACAGTGCCGTGGAGCAAAGCCCCAAACAAACTATACGTGTGTGCACAGTTACTGAGGCTGTTAGTGTTCATGAAGCATGAAATACTGAAATCAAATGTTCTCATTGGTATTCCTACATTTACATACAAAACTACTCACAGTGCTGTGAAATGCTGGGGGAAGAAAAGAGAACAGAAATGCCTGGGTCTTGACTACTCTCCACGCATTCCTCTGACCTAACTCTAAGAAAGCCAGCTGACCAGCTTGCTTCTACCAGACATACTCTCTTCCTGCTAGTCTCTAACACCAGTTGGCAGCATCTCTAAAATTCATCACCCACCAGTGACTCGGCCTAAACCAGAGCACGTTGCAGCCTAAGTCATTGACCTTGTCCACTCTGCATTCCAACACGATGCAATAAATTATCACTGCAGAGCAAAGGATGGAAGAGGCTTAGTCGCTTCTGCCTGTGCAGCTGAAACCAGTTCCTCGCCTAAGGAAAACCGTGCGCGTCTGGCAGCCGAAGGAGGGCTCGGGACGCTTACGCTGTTTGGTCCACCTGCAGGACGGCTGCTTGGGTAGTTTCTTCATCAGACTGTTCCATTCCCCCACCAACTGGGTTGTTTCTCTCATCGAACAGTTTCTGGCTAGAAACTTCTGGAGGCACCCCGTACTCTTCATCATCTTCCACAATGGACAGCTCGATGTTGTTGTTCATCATGGCCTTCCCTTCCACTCTGGCCTCCTTCTCTAGAGAGTCGACAGCTGCTTTGCCCTCCTCGGTCAGGGAGGTGGTGGGTGTCATATCCGAGTGCATGTCGGCGAAGGACATTTCATCCTCGTTCTCAGCCTGCTCGTTGCTTGCAGTTTCTGATGGTCTGTCCTCAGCGTCTGCGGGGTTTTCTCCTTCTCGGCCTTTCTTCGTGCTGAATGTGAGGGGAGACACTTTGAAACCTGAGCCTTTTGAAGAGGAGGATTTCTGGTGATGCACAGTAAGTGATTTCTTGATCTTTTCTCTCCGTTCAGGCGACACAATCTTTGTGCTGATCTTGTTCATCTTCTTCTCAATGTTTTGGCGGGAAAATGCTTTCTTGAGGCTGTCCACCTTCTTGAGGCTGGATCTTTTAAGTTTCTCAGCTCTTGATTCTTCTGTTTTCTCCTCTGCACTGTCATCCAAGTCATCTCCGTCATGAAACATTTCATCATCTGAACCCAACTCCACTGTGTGCAAGGTTTCTTCCAGTGTTTTGTTCTCATCCACAGGCTCCTCTTTTCCTTCTGTAATGCTAGGAATGGGCTCTTTTGCGAAAACACTGGCAGGGATCTCATTTTCCTCCTGAAAGAATTGACAATATTTGAGCTTCATAGTTCACAGGACACAAATTTAATAAACAAAGCACAACCCTGAACAATTATTTCTTTCCCCCCCATGATGAGATGAATGCTGAACATTTATTGGTTTTTTCAATACATTTAACCAGTAACAAACCACTCAGAGCCCACTGAACCATTATCTGGTAAAGTTTAAGACTTATGAGCTGTCAGCTCTAAGACCGCTCTTTCAAAGTGACTTGGAATGTCTGCAGAATGGAAATCCTGTTCTTTGTCATTTATTTTAGATACTCTTTAATAAGAGTTTAGATGTCAAGTTGTTCAGCTGCTCTTGGGGAGAAGGGAGGGTATGGTGGGGAGGGAGGTTGTGCTGCAGACCCCTGTGCAGACCTCCAGAAGTCACATAACCTCACAGAGCTGTCAGTTTCTTGAGCCAAAACCTGAGACTATCCCTGCAGAGGTGTTGGTTGCATCTGGGAAGTATCTCAAATGGCAAATGCAGTTAGCACTTCTGCCATATTCCTGGAAAATGTATGTTGCTGTTAAAAATGGGTTGTTGATCTTGAGAAACCAAGCAGTCCACGATGGTTAGAGTATATCCTGTTTTACAGCTATATATAAAAAAAAAACCCTAATAAATATGGTTGGTAACTATTAAAATGTGGACAGGACAACTCCTTGAAACCTAAGAATAAAAATTTATGGTATACAAAAATAAAAAGACATGCACATAAAAGAGGAGCTCCTAGGTAACAGGAAAAGTATTGCTTCTTAGAAATAAAACCAAGAAAGGACATGGAAAGAAAGAAGGTATCTGACAACAAAACAGGCTGAGTGAGGGCAGAAGCTGCAGGTTGTAATGAGGGATGTCTGTGACCACCGAGTGCAGAAGCTCTGCAACCCCAAGCAGCTCAGAGGCAGCACAATGAACACTCTGTTCTGTGGGAGGTTTTGCAGGCATCTACCCATGCAAAGAAAATGAGGCTCCTTGCACACTCCCTTCTCCTCTCAGCACTTTGAGCCTTAGATCTGCATAGTGTCTATTCATTACCTTTTTTATCACGTTCAGACAGAGTATATGCAATTTCACTTCCTCACGTGCATTGGAAGGATTTTCTTTTCCCTCCTCCCTCCATATTTATCTTTAGATCGAAAAAAGCAGTAAGTGCTGAGTGAAATGGTTGTAATAGCCTCGGATCTGTCCCTAGTGGGCCTGAGTGCACAGTTAAGGGGAAAAAAGGCCACGTACACTTCCAAGTTCATGCTCATTATTTCAGGACTGAGCATAGTTGTGATCACTGCAGAGAATAGTGTCTTGGGTTAAATTTGCTGTCAAGGCTGTTGTACATGGTTGTTGTTTAGCCTGGAGAAGAGGAGGCTCAGGGGTGACCTTATTGTTCTCTACAACTCCCTGAAAGGAGGCTGTGGCCAGGTGGGGGTCAGGCTCTTCTCCCAGGCAACCAGTGATAGGACAAGAAGACACTTAAACTGTGTGTCAGGGAGGTTTAGGTTGGACATTAGGAAGAATTTCTTCACAGGAAGAGTGATTAGACACTGGAATGTGCTGCCCAGGAAGGTAGCGGAGTCACTGTCCCTGGAGGTGCTTAAGAGAAGAGTGGACGTGACGCCTGGTGCCATGGTCTCGTTGACATGGTGGTGTTGGGTCATAGGTTGGACTCAATGATCTCGAGGGGTCATTTCCAACCTAATTGTTTCTGTTTTTCTGTGATTGTATTAAAAACAAGGGCTACTTTGCAGCCCTCTCAGAACTCAAGAATATGCAATGTAGATGGGCAGAATAATTTTGTACTGTATCTATATGGCGATTCAAGCGTGCTGGTTAATATCCCCCGAGGATATAAAAATGGAAAGCATAAAAGAAGTGGATGCTGGTCTGACAGTTTGTATATGCTTTAGTCCTATGGTTTCTGCACACCTTTCTGGGCCAGTGGCCTCAGTTAGACGCACTGGCACAAAGCTTTACAAGCCCTCTGCCTGCAGTGAACATCTCATGAAGCCCACACACTTCTCCTGACACCTATAATGTTGTTGCAACTATCAGCAACAGTGACCAAGATAACAAAACAAAGGAAACCTGCACCAGCTTTAAGTGAAACCATCTGCTAACTGCTGTACAAATATTTATATTTTCTCTCCACTGCAGTTAATGAAATGTGGATTACATGAGTGGGTGCAGCGTTGAATTATTCCCCAGAGCACGAGAACTCAGTATAAAGCATAATTTTCATGTCTAGTGCATTCTTTCCAAACCTAGGTAATCACGCACAGTTTTAGGCATCTGAACATTCAGGTGTAAGTGCCTGAATGGTATAGAAAACTCTGATTTTAATGAGTCGAGAGGTGGGTTGTTACTTTTCAAGTATTTTATCTAGGAAAGTGGTGTCATGTGAGTTTGATCACAGCACAGTCTGAGCCAGAGATGGGTCCTTCTCAAGGTCAGTTTAGCTCTGTCTACAGTATTCATATTAAACTGAAGTGCTACATGCAATCTCTAGAAGAATACGAACATAGATTTGATTTCAATTTTTATCAAATTTCTGACTGAGACGAAGAGAGACTGTCAAACTACCCATATTTTTAAAGAAAACAAAACAAACAAGAATATACTGCATAATAATGAGCTAACGATTCAATTAAAAGCACATCCTAGGTGGTATGTGGTTATCAGGCAGTACTGGCATTCAAGTGATCACTCCTCTGTCTAAGCCTCCTGCATGGCTCTGGAAAACATCAGCCTCTGGGCATCTATTTGTGTGCTTATAAAATGGGAATGACACGCTTTCCTGTGTCATGTTTCCGAAAGACCTCAGGATTACAGGAACTATTAAAATGCAAATGAAAATAAATTAAGTAAAATGCTTTGAAAACATGAGGGTGGTATAGCAGGAATGCTCTGTGGTGGAACAGACATTTCTATTTCAAACATGGTTAGTGATAACACATTGTAAGTGGGCTATTGATAACTTTTTGGTCTTACAAGTTTAGATGACAGCTATATTTTGTTTTGATACATTTTTAAGCAGTCTGCTATTTCATTTAGGAAGACTAGAACAATACACTGAAAAATGCCAGCTGTTACAAACTGCATAACTATTTTCCATGCCAAAAGAAGTACAACTTTGATCTTTTCTTCTTGATCTAATCTAAAATTCTAAGAAAGCAATACATCTTTGTATTTTCCACAACTGAGTTCAAAAACAACCCTTGCATTTTTTTCTCAGATGGGCTTGACTGTAGGTAGCTAGCTCCTCTGAATTTTATTTTTCCATGTAGGAGATGAATAGAATAGTGGAAGTTGTCTGCATAAAACAACTCTTGCTAACACTAATAATACTTGCACAGTTAAAATCAGTGCCTTCCTTGTGGCTTTGGTCAGCCATCCTTGGGAACTTCCTGCAAGTCATAATTTCATCCCTATCTTTTACGAAAAGGATAAGATCTGCAACACTGTACTACCAAACTGGGTGGCTTGAGTGAACAAGTAGTTAATTTACTCAAGAAGCACTGAATCTCTGATGCTGCATGAGGGAAATCAATCTGCTTTGGTTTGGTTTTTTTGTTACACTTGCTGTAGGAGGCCATGACCTTCAAGGAGAAAGAGCATTTTCCCAGTCCAGGCTCCTCTGTATGTTGTAGATGCTGTTATATGCCTAAGTGATCACTGGCCTATAACTTGTTTTGCTACACAAAATAGATCAAAACACGACAAATCCTTCTGAAACCAGCTACAGCTCCGCCTACTTTCCTTTCCTACAAATACGTGCTCTTCAGGCTTGGATGTCACGGTGGGGAGGGAGGGCAGAGAGCAGTAAAGTGCCACCCGCCCATTTGCACGTCCTGTGCAAGCTGGGGTGGTGGCTGCACCATCCCCCTGACCTCCCACAGCACAGCTGGGCCAAGTCCAAAGAGCTGTGGGAGGTATTTCTGTCATTAATCAATATAAGAGTATTCTCCCTGCAAGGCTCCAGCAGGAAATACAGCATTATCGACTTGTAATTCTTCTGGTTCCCTCACTTGTTCATTTCTGAGTTTGAAGCCGCTTTTTCAAAAGATTATTGTAGTGATCCCTACAAGAAGATACAATCAAATGGCTAATTTTCTGTGCCCTCCTCTTGCTTCATTTTAGGATGAAGGATTTACCAACAGCAGCATCTGAAAGGGACTTGCATATCAGTGTGCTTGACCCCAAGCTGCAATTTTGACTTATTTTATCTGTCCTATTTGCATGACATTTAACCAGTAAACATGGCATTTAATTGAAAAATTAAACATGAGGCTTTTTTTATCTTCCATTTTGCTTTTGCAGCTAAAAAAGCAAACAAAACCCCCACCAAACCAGAACCAAAAAGCTGGTCATGTGGCGAGAACAAAACAGAGGGGAACAATGCCAAAGCTTAACAAGGATTTTTTAAAACAGTCACTTCAGTGTTTTGCTGAATTGCTGTGTCATTTACAATAACTTTTGCATCCTCAAATTCTTGGAATGGAGCTCCCTTAAAATATGCCACCAATTAAAGAAATATATGCAGACATTCCAGGGAGAGAAAACTAAGAGCATTTTAATGGAAAATATGTAAATAGCTGAACTTTTCTAAACACAGTTCATTCTCAGTGCATATGCAAGGGGAAAGCTGATGCTGGCGAGTGGCAGCACAATTTCATAAAATGCAGAGCTGGAGCTCAGCTGTGTGTTCTGGCTATGCTCAGTGCTCCCACCAAGTACTAGGGAGTTTAGGGTTTATGGTGAATGCAGAAGTGAATTGCAAATGTGAATTATTATTTTCATATGGAGCTGTCTCCCCTAAGCTGGAGAAGCTGGTTCTAATGAGAAACATGCTCTGTGAAGTTTGGTACTGTTTTTTTCAGTGGAAAAGAAGGATCCCCCAGCTGAAGAGGAGTCTCACACATCCAGGTTTCCCTTTGTTTTCGCAGAAATCTGGCGTCAATATGGCTTCATGACTGTGACTTCTCCTTCCTGCAATTGTTTTTCCATGGATTCCTGTGCAAGGCAGGACAGAAACCCAGCCAGCCTGCTGTTTTTTCCCCTGTACAATTATCCTAGCAAGGCACTGGCCCTGCTGACTACCAGATTGTCCCTCCTCCAGCCTGAAAGGAGATCCTGCGCGGAGATTTCAAGGAGGTGGGCATGCAGGTACAGCCTGGGCACAGCCTGTATGGGCACAGCCTGGCCACCCCTCTGGCTGCAGCTACTTCTCAGTGGAAAATCCCAGCTCCTCCTGAACTCCACCGGAGAAAGCCCTGGGTGCTGCCCGCCCCAGTCACCCTCTGATGCCCACAAGGAGCTCTGCTGACCATCCCATCTTTCCAGACAGCCACGCTGCCATGTCACTGCAGGCCACTGCCAGGAGCAATTCCCAGCTGACAGCTGACTTTTTTTTCTTTAAGTAAATTTAGCTGCAGTGTTTCTTTTTTAAGTTTTGTGTTCCTGATCTGCACTGGCCTGGGACTGGTTAAGTTCATCATCCTGCACTGTGGTGACGTTTTCTGGTGAGAGATGGGAGCAGAGTCACCTAAATCCCTGTAAAAAATGTGGAGAACAGACCTGTTATCCAAAGGCACCAGCCCAGTGAAAGGCAGCAGATTTTCTCTATCTGTTGTACTGGGACATGGGCCTGTGTTGTTTGCCTTGGGTTTGTGCACTTTAGGACCCAGTATTAAGGAAAGGTTCAGAGGTTTAAACAGGCCTTAGCTTTACAACACTAAATAGTGTCAGGAAATGAGCCAGCAGGACACTGCTTTACCCCTCAAACCTTGGTGATTTTCACTGTTGCTTTCACCCAGTCCCTGCAAATTGCTGCCAGTGGAAGATCCCCACCCGAGGTAAAGTCAGCTGTCCTGCACACACAAAGCTCTGTTTGTCTTTCCTCTCTGCATTATGTCATCCGAAAATAGTAAATACTGAGTTCTCTGGGGGAAGTCGCTTGTTGCAACAGCAAGGCCTTAATTCTCATGCTCAGAGGTATGAGAAATGTTAAAAATTACCTTCCCCCAGGCCTTGCTGATGCATCCACCCCACAGGACATTTTCTAGGTCTAGGTCTGAGCCTGGAGGCAGGAGCCAGTCATTAGCTAACGGAGAGATGGCAGCGTTTTGACACACAGTAATGGATCATAAATTACTTGCAGAACTGCAGAGAACATGTGTCTTTTAATTTACCCAGTCTCTGGAATAATTTCCACATTCCTTCTGGGGTGGAAACATGCTGCAGCTCCTCCTCTTCTGGCCTGACAAGCCTGGACTGTAATTTGGGAAAACAATAAGCAGGGAGGTGGGGGCTTCCTTTCTGGGGAACTTGCCTGTGCGCTGACCAGGCCTGCCAGCTTTTTAGAATCAAGTACCGCTCTCTTATTTTGGGATGGTTTAAATAGGAAAGAACCCCAACAACCCAAGAAGTGGAGTTAGTGACTGACGGAGGCAACGCCCAGCTGCCAAGTTCAGCATGAGGCACTGGTGAAGTGCCCGAGCTGTGACTACCCCAGCCCAGCATCTGCTCTCCTGCCCTCCCTCAGTGATTTGTGGAGGCCTGTCTTTATTTTTTTTTTTAAATATGTGAAAGTCACGTCCTGTGTTTAGTTAAAGCTCACGGCGTGTTCTATCCAGACCATTGCTTAAAAAGGGGAAAATATGCAAACTGCTGCTATCACTGGATGGACTCCCAGGAAGCTGCGTTTTTAAGCTGAATTTTTAGCTCATCCCTGAATGGACCAGATCAGCCCTGCAGAGTTAAGCAGGGCACGAGGAGACAGGGAGCTCAGCCCTGCCCCTCTCCTGCGGCCGAGGGCAGATGCGGTGGTAGCTTTTACGGGCATTTCTACTGCAAGCTTGCAAAATGGGCTCTTTCCTCAAGTTTGCCGAGGGTTTGGAAAAACGTAAGGGGCCCTTCAAGTTTACTTTAAAAAACCTCCAAAACACACAGTAAAACAAACCTTTCCCCACACATGCTAGGAGTTCATAAAATACGGCTCTTTCCCCTCGTCTGCAGAGAATAAAAGGTGGCAGTTTTCTCAGGCATGCTCAGAGTTAGCAAAACAAGGTCTCTTTCCTCAGGTTCACTAGGAGTTAGTAAACGACAGCTTTATCTCCAAGACTGCAAGAGTTAAAGAGGGCTCTTTCCCAACGTTTGGAAAGAAGGGGAAAAAGAAAGAAAGAAGGGGAAAAAGAAAGAAAGAAGGGGAAAAAGAAAGAAAGAAGGGGAAAAAGAAAGAAAGAAGGGGAAAAAGAAAGAAAGAAAGAAGGGGAAAAAGAAAGAAAGAAAGAAGGGGAAAAAGAAAGAAAGAAAGAAGGGGAAAAAGAAAGAAAGAAAGAAGGGGAAAAAGAAAGAAAGAAGGGGAAAAAGAAAGAAAGAAAGAAGGGGAAAAAGAAAGAAAGAAGAGGAAAAAGAAAGAAAGAAAGAAGGGGAAAAAGAAAGAAAGAAAGAAGGGGAAAAAGAAAGAAAGAAAGAAGGGGAAAAAGAAAGAAAGAAGGGGAAAAAGAGCTTTCCCTCAAGTTTGCCAGAGTAAAAAAGAAAGACAGCTCTTTTCCTAGGTTTCCTAAAAGTTAGGAAAACATGCTTTTCCCATGTCCACCAAGAGGAAAAATGGGCGTTTCTCCTGAATTTGCCAAGAGTAAAAGAGGGCACTTTCCCCAAGCTTAAGAGTTAGCAAAAGACTGCTCTTTCCCCAAGTTTGCTAAGGTGAAAAGGTTTTTCTTCCCCATTTGCCAGGTTAGCAAAGAGTCAGCCCTGGTTTCCGAGTTTGCCAAGAGTTAGTAAGCAGAGAGCTCTTTCCCCACGTTCGCTGGGGGTGAGCAGCAGCGGGCTGTTCCCTCGGGGTCGGGAGCAGGGCTCTCACCTGGAAGATGAGCACCTTGAAGCGGTCCCGGCGGAGCAGCTGGGCGTGGTGCTGCTCCAGGCGCCGCACCTGGTCGCACTGCCTGTCCAGGCGCTCCCGCACGGCGCGGGTGTGCGCGCACACCTTCCGCGACTTCTCCAGCAGCTTCTCCACCGCCTCCCCCGTGGCGCCGTGGCTGCGGCACAGCTTGACCAGGTCTCCCTGAATGCCCCGCACGGCCCCTTCCAAGCCCCGCTGCCTCTGCTCCATCTGCCGCTGGTGGCCTTCCACCGCCTCCAGCATGGAGACCAGCTTCTCCAGCAGGGCCAGCACGGTCAGCGCGTTCACCTGCCCGCCGACCGCCTCCGCGGCCGGGAGCGGGGGCACCGCGCTGCCTCCCGCCGCCTCCCCCATGGCTGCAGCGGGCCGGCACGGCGCTGCCGGGGCCGCTATTAAGGGCTGCGCCTTCCCCCTCCCCCGGGGAGGTTTGGGGCAGAGCCCGGCCCCCGGCCCGCCCCGGGCAGCGGGCTGTGACCGCCCCGGGACTGCGGTGCCTGCCCCCGTCCCGTTTGCAGTAGCCGGCGGTGGATTCTCGCCCCGCGCTCGGCCCGACGCGCTCGTTGCCTCCTCGCAAGCATCAGTAGATGGCAGGAGATACCGCGGAATGCAGCCCCTCAGAAGGGGCTGGCGAGAGAAGGAGAATGTGTAGGTGATGGTCCGGGAGAGAGATTGTGGGTGTATAATCTGTCGTATAATCTGAAGGCCTTAAATTAATAAGAATAATTAAAAGTGTTTAAATTATTGCTATAATTAATATCACAATTATTACAACGATCGTATACTGACATGCTTTTAAAACAGTAAATTACTACTGTAATAAATGCATCAATTGTTACATTAATCACATATTAATGTGCTCCGACAATATACAATAATATAGTATCAGTATATTTATTCTTATATTAGCATCCTGATGATAATTTATAATAATTGTCATAGTAATTAACAAACTTATAAAACATTCAGACATGGTGAATCAAATCTCCCATAACTCCTTCCACCAAGTGAACAGCCCATGCAACACCAGACTGGGTTTTGGGATTTTTTTTTAATAATAATGTAAATATTTTTTCCTCCTCGTTGTTATTATTGATATTATTGCACGGCCTCTAAAAATAATTTAGGTGATGATTATTCTATTCTATTCTATTCTATTCTATTCTATTCTATTCTATTCTATTCTATTCTATTCTATTCTATTCTATTCTATTCTATTCTATTCTATTCTATTCTATTCTATTCTTCTTCTTGGTTTTGTTAATAAAAAATTCCAAATAAAGAACAGAGTGCTGTTGCATGGGGTGCTTACTTGGTGGAAGGAGTGCCAGGAACTTGGATTCACTGCTTGGGATGTGGAGATTAGCTGGGCACTCTGGTTGCCCTGCCTGGATTCTCCAGCATTTCTTCAGTAAGAAAGAATCCTGAGGTTTACCGTGGCTGTTTTGGGGGAATAGCGATAAGCTGGGTGTGGTGGCAGAGGCACTCTGTTCCCAAGCACCAAAAGGAGCTATTTGGCAGGAAGGAATACCAAGCTTGTTTAAAATAGTGCATAACTGTTCCCAGGATGGGCCCAAAGCTGTTATCACCAGGGAAAATGTTGCAAAGTTCCATGGACTTGGCTGGCTCGTCCTGTACTGATGTTCTCAAGCAGTCAATAGCTGTCTTCTGTCCTTTACATTTGCTTGGAAACAGGACTTCTTGCTGCAACACAGATGTTTCCCATGCTTGGGTATATAGAATTTTAATATTTGCGTAGCTGAAATATAACATTTTCTAATATTTGGCCAAATATACTTCATGATTTCCCTGCATCCTGCGGATTAAAAACATCTATTTGGAGTCCAAATGACCATAATCCCTGCCCTTTCCTTTGTACACAGGAAAAAAAAAAGCATTTTACCACGAAAAGGAATAAAAATTAATGACTGAAGAACTATGCAAATGAGTTACCCATTTCAAACACTGTGTGCCTGAGCCCCTGAATATTCTGCAATGTTACTTTTTTTTGGTCCTTGCTTTTTTTTTCCTCAGGCTGCAACTTCTATTCTTCAAGTTGCGGGAGCTTGAAAAATGCATTTGTGAGTGAGTTCACTTTGGAAAAAAAATCACCAAGTCTGCCAGAGCTGTCCACAGGGGAAACTATGCTGAGACTGTAAAATATGCGGGCTGAGAGGGGAGTGGACATATTTTAAAGGCACAACCTAAACAAAACCCTTCTGTTTCCACGAGCTCTCCCTGGCAGCACTACCTGATACGCCCTTCCCTAGGAAGGATGTGTTTGTGTCTCTAGAGGGCTGCCAGTGTCTGCCCCTCTCAGCACAGGATCCTGCCCATCTCGCTTCTTCTCCCCCTCCCTCCCCCATGGGGCCATGGAGCTGAGGCAAGGAGGAGGAATTTTTGCAGAGAGCAGTAGCTCACCTTGCTCTGGCAGAGAACAACTTGTGTCTATGCCCAGCTACACAGCTTTCCTGTGGCAAAATATCTATTTAATTTTCCAAATTAATTTTTTCTTCAGTTTTTCTGGGCTCTGGCGAAGCCGTGGCCTGGCTGTGGTCCCAGCTGCTGGCCAAGCTGGGTTTCCAGCCCGTCTCTGGAGCCTGCCTCCTCCAGCCTTTTCGCATCTACCTTCTGCTGTACCTGGCACAGACAGATGATGGAGGAGAGAGCTGCCCTGTCTATGGAATCTAAAGAAACACTCTCCTGACTCCTGCTGTGAGCCTTCTGCAAAGGCTCTGCAAGTTTTTGCGTGTTTAAAACTCCCAGCCCCGTGTGCATCCCACAGAAAAGCTGTGACACCCCATGGGAACCGGCACAAAACACGAAGTTTGGTTTCCTGGTCAGTCCTCTGATGCAGCAAAGCAGCGCCAGGGACAGCAGCGCTGATGGAGGGCCGGGGACAGCCATGGCAGAGGATTCCTCAGGGTCCCCATGGCTTGGGAAGAGGTGCTGTGTTGTTACTGTGCTCCCTTCCCAGACCTGCTGCTTGGGCCATCAGCCCTGAGGCAGCGCTGTGGGGAAAGGAGGGGTGATGAGAACAGGAGGAAAGATGGCCCCAAACTGGTACCTCTCCCAGTCTGCTGCTAAATTCCAGCTGTGGGTTTTGACACCAGCTGTCAGCTCTGATTATCTGTCACTTTTGTAACAACACTGTCAGGCTGCTGGGCTGCCAGTGCTTGGAGGAGTGCTTTTATGCAGGTTTGGTTTTTTTTTAATTTTATCCATTAATTTGGCAGAGTAGTGGAGGAGGTTTTTTGCCAAGTTTTGATACAGATTTTACTGGTGAGAAACTTTTTAGAGGACAACATTTTACATTTATTTAGAAAGAAAAAGCATTAAAGAGATTAAATTTATCAGAGTCATCCGATGTAAGTCAAGAGTTTTTTCATGTAAAATCAATATGTGTGAATTATACGGACAAAAATTGGAGGTTAACTCACTCATTACTCACGTGGTGCTCAGGATAATAAATGTTTGATGCTGGAGCATTACTGATAATTTATCAGGCATGGAGTAATAGGTAAAACAATATGACAGGAAAGGATGGAGAAGGGAATTCATAGGGGAGGGAAGAACAGCAGGGACTATACAGGTCATCGTCATCTTATTGAATTTCATGTCCAAGCTACTGGTGACTTTAAAGAGATGGTGTGAGGCCATCTAACTGCTAAGGTGAAGGGCTGGCTAGTGGGAAGAGCTGTGGAAGGTGTGGGAGGAGAGCCCAGCATGGGAGGGCTGGTGCCTTGTGGGGGCTGTTGTCGGCTCCAGTCAGGCAGGGGAGAAAAGAGAATATGGATGGGACATGGGTCAGGAAGAAGTGATGCTGCATCTAATGCACCAGGGCCAGCAGTGTCTGCACCCAGCAAGGGCTGAAGACATGAAATCTCGTTGCCTGTTGCTGAAGGGCTTCTCTGAGGGCTGGGTCACAGTGGCATTTCCCTCCTGTCAGCCTGCTCCATCTGTCACAGTGACACTTGTCATGCCGTTGGCACCTCTGCTGCTCAGCCAGGGTTGTTTGACACTGGTCAGAAGCTTCTGGGGAAAGGGAGGCTGGACTGGCTGGTGTGTTAAACATGCGTGATGATTGAGCGAGGTTTACGTTGTTCGGCAGTGAGACTAACAGTGCTGATGGGACTTATTCCAATTGCTCCTTCCAGGGACACAGCCCAGAGAAATTAGTCCATGAACCCCTAATGTTGCCTTTTGATGCTTTTTTAAAAGAAAGTAGTATGTTTGTTATGAGTCAGTCACACCCAGTTTGTGTTGTGCTCTGAAAGCATTAGAGAAGAAACGTAATGGGTTAGAGAAGCAGAGACTGACTTCCTTCATTGTCTTTGGCACCGAGCAGCCAGTCTGGACCAGTACGACTCACCCAACCCTGCTGATGGATGCCAGTAACTGCAGTGGATTGTGGATGGGCTCTCCTTTAGCAGTAGTTACTAGTCCTTCCATTTTGGGAAGGTATGAGTATCTCGGATGTGGTGCAGTGTTTTGTGTAGAGGAGCAAGCACTGAGCTGGGAGGAGAAACCTCTCACTGCTCCATGGCTCCCGAGGCGAGGGATTCAGCCCGGGAGGCTGCACGCAGCCTGGCAGGTACATGGAATATTTAGCAGGAGGTGAGCAAGGGGAAACCCACCACCCATGCACAAGGTGGATTGGGATCTGGGCAGCCTGTGGGCCCTGGGGCTTCTGCTGGAAGAGAGGGAGGTTGGTGAAACGGGAGCTGTAGAAGGAGGATGCAGCAGCATCCTCAGCGCACTGGCAGTGTGAGCCTTTGAGAAACAGAGAGAGACTGTGGGTGAGGCAGTGGTGGAAGAGGCTCCGGGAAGGCAGCACCTCTCCTGCAGCACCATCCCTGGGGTGTGCAGGGGAGCAGGGCATCGGGCCCTCCCTGCAAGGGCTCTGTTTGTCCCATGGCCACCCAGCCTGCTCCCTGCAGGAGGGAACCCCAGCGCCTGGCTCCCAGCTGGCACCTCTGCGCTCACAGGAGTAACTGTCTATGGAGAGCCAATACGTGAGAATGGGAAATTCGGAGAGTCGCTGCTGGGAGAAATGTTAATATTTGGGGAAAGAGAGAGATGTGGCTGTCTGGCGGGAAATGTATCAGCATAGAAGAGCATGAAACTGCAATTTTACTCTCTTGTGCAAATGGTATCCAGCAGAACTTAATATGCAATGAAGAAATCCACTTCCACTTTATCGGCCAGACTAAATCATGTTGTGCACAGGAGACTGCCTTTTGCTGTGTGCCAAATAGTAATGATTCTGTGCAGACTTGCAGACAAGGGAAAAAAATAAGCCACATAAAAATACCATATGTGCCAGGCATTTTCTGTGTATCTCCTCAGACATTCGAGGAGCACAATAATAAACTACGTGCTTTTTTTTTTTTTTTTTCCCCCCTCTTTGGAAAACAAATTAAGTTTTGTGAAGGGGGAAAAATAGTTTCCTTAGCTTCAGATAAAAGAGAATATTTCAGCTGCTCAGTTGGACTTTTCTGCAGCTCGGACAAAAGCGAGGTCAGGACACCAGCAGTTACAAATTGAACAGCATATGGCCGGTCAGCCCGGACCTGCCAGTGCATTGTATTCCTGGAGTGGATATGTGGGGCACGGAGCAGGAGGAGCAGCTCCATTAAAAAATGATACAGAGGGGATATTAAAAGGACGTGAAAAATGGCAGGATCTGCAGGTTGGGCCATGGTTACCTACAGGGAACAAGCTCTGCTTTTGGAGCAGAGAACCAGCTTCGTCCACGACACCTGCTCCCGCAGCCAAGCCTTTGTGGTGGCTGTGAGGATCGGCAAGGTCACAGAGACCAGGCGGGCGGAGCTTCAGGGAAGGGGTTTTGTTGTTTTTGGTAAAAGCCCTTTCCAAATGGAGGATGGGCTTTTAGGAAGTGTGATTGAAATGCTCACCAATGTTTTAACTTCCTTCAAAAGTGCTATGTTCTTTGGAAGAAAATGCTGTTTGTTTTTCCCAGTTTCAGATCAGAAGCTATATATGGAAACAGAACTACTTTTCCCTTTCATTTTTGGATATTTCTGGAAAAAGGGGATGTAGTTTTCAGTGAAAGGCAGGATAACCTGTCTGCTTTTTCTTTCTGTCTTCAATAAAAGAGAGTAAATATTAGAAAGCTTTTAATAACTTGAAACTGAATACGCATGGTTGCTTTCTTCTAGGATACTTTTTATTACAATACGTTCTCAATGATTTATTGTTTTCTGAAATTTCTTGAGGGACATTTAAGAAAACAACCTTCTTGGAAAGGACAAGAATGAGCTGCTCCTGTGAAGACTGACAGAGTGTTCTTGTGTTGCTCTATGGAGATTACTTGAGGTGATGCTTCTTCGTAACAGAGGGGAGATTTTCTAGCAGTAAATAAGGGATTATGATGAGTATTGTGCTTAAAAGGAATTGTGCCTTTATCCACAATTTTTATTGTTGCTAAAAAGCTGAAAGAAGAGATTTTCCTACTTTGTAATCAGGTTGTTTGGAATAAGATGATAATGAAATAACATGTAATGGAAGCAAGTAGAGCATTAATTATGTGAAAAGCAGGTGAATTGAGATCTGTTTTCTGCAGATAGCGGGGGAGACTTGAGTCACTTTTGGCCTGCAGACACACCATCATTCATACTCTTTAAATCTTTTATTTGAGATGAGCTATAATGGACTTGGAATCTAGAGAGTGTCTTTCCTTCATTGCTGAGGCATCTGTCATGTTGTGCCATGCGACTTCATGTTGTTCTGATGACATGGCAGAAGATAACAGTGCAATGCAAAGCCAAGCGTGACAAATATGACATGGCATGTCCAAAACAATTCTTGCTTTTAGTAGATCAGTTATCCTTTAAAAGCTAGTATTTAGGTTTGTCCTTAGATAATTCAATAGCTCCCATCTCTGGTAGGAATGATGTCAACCCGAGTTACTGTTTGTGACGAGCAGTGCTGATGGGACATGATGGCATGAAAAGGATGAAAGAGCAGCAGGCTCCGGGTGCACATCCCAGAGCTCATTGCTGACTACCTGGTCAGGGCCAGGTTCATGCGGCTGGGCATGACAACAGTGTGAGAAACAGTCAGACAGGATCTGTCACAGGCCAGTCTGGCCTCAGTGACAGCCTCTGCCCACCACAGCACTTTGACTTTTAGTTTATCCTTTTACAGAGGTCACCGCTAGCGTGCCTGTGTTAAGGCAGTGAAAGAAGAAGGAAAGAAAAAAAAACTCCCCAAAAATATGGAAAATTGTGTGAACTGGTTAAATGAGGAACTGAAATGAAATTATGCAAAAGCAAAGTTGGACATAGTCTTGCCCAGCCAGTTTGTCATGCACACTGCATCAGTGTGACCTGACAGGGCTCCAGGGAGAAACCAGCCCCAGCCCCCTGGGAGAGACAGGGTCAGAGAGCCTCCGAAAAGTGGGGTGCATCCTGGACCTCCAGAGTTACTTCCTCTTCACAGAGAAATATTTTGAAAACTATTTATTCTTCTACATGAAAAGCAGAAATCTAGGCTGGAAGAATCCAGGGTATTTGACAGTATCTTCTCTCTTGTTCTCCTTCTCTCTCACCTGCACTCTCCCCTTGCTGGCTTTTATATGCCCTATGCATACTGCTGTATGTTCATGATAGTGATTATTTTCAGCGACTGAAAACACTTACTAACTTAGTTATAAAAAAATTGCATATTTTTCAGAGCCCCTGTTGAGGGTAGAAGAAGAAAAAGAAGGTTAAATCAGGTACTGAGCGTCCACAGTGCATAGTATTAATAGCTTATTTATTACTTCCCAGGCATTAAGCATTTTTATTCAGGAGTATTGAATAAGCAGAAAGTCATCTACATAGGACACGGCTAAAATGTCAGGCTGCAAATTAGTTTGTTTATGCATTAAGCACTGAGGATTTCAGACTTGCTCTCTTGGGTGCTGCCGTGCTCTGGGTTACAGGCGGTGAACCCGCGTTCAAATCACAGCCATGAGCGGCCTGAACCTGGTTTTTAACCCAAGCACAGTTCACCAGGAGTTATTTACATGTGCTGGCTGCAGAACTGAACCCATGGTGCTGCTCAGGGCTTCAGATGACCGCTTGCTGGTGCCCTGCAGCAGCCTGTAACCCACACCAGAGCTGTGAACCTCCTCCTCTTCCATCTGAGAGAATCTCCCACTGCCTGCACCAGGCGCACCATGAGGCTGCTGCAGCCCTCAAACGGGTGGATATAGGTTCTGGTTTTATTTTAGCTCATGGATCTTTAACTACTAAAGCCTGACTCTGTCTGCTGGCTCCAGGCTGTCTTGCCAGGCTTTCTGGAGATCTCTCAGACAATTCAGGGTTGCAGCCACATAAAGGTTACTCCTGCTGTGAGAAAGGATGGTGAAGGGGTTGCACTGGGTGCACCCTGCTGCTCTTGATCCTTTGCCAGAGTCCATTGTGTTTTGCAGTGTCGAATGTGTTTTAGCAAGCTCGTGGAAGAGCGTTCTGTTCTCTGGGTGGCAGGGAAGCTGATGGGGTAGCCTGTCTTCCAGGCTGGCCTCTTGCCGTGCATCAAATCCACCCTGAGATCTCTCTTTAGGCTGCCAGCTCAAAGATCAATTAGTCCCTGCCATGCGGGGTACCCTGAGGAGCAGCCCAGTGCCCTACAAACTGGTCTGGACCTGCAGAGCATTTCCTGTCTGCCACCAGGGAGCTATCAAAGAGTAACGACCTTGTCGCTAGTATGCAGCTGAGATGGATGTGAAGCCATGAGCCAGATGTGCAAGACTCTGTCCCATAATTAGTCCTCCAAACCAAGCAGCTGCTGGGCCATTGCTTTTCAACTGGCTCTCACCCTGATCTCATACTCACATGGTGCTGCTTGAATCATTTCACTAAAAATTCTCTTAAGTGACACATAAATCTGTGGCAACTGTACCTACCCCTGTCCCTGGGTTCCACAGCTTTCCCTGTGAGTGGAGATTCATCTCTTCTCTTCATCGCTTAGAAAGGGAGGACAGGGGTAGCTCGGGGATTTAGGGCACAGGAGGAGTACATGGGAGTCTCACATACCTTAGAGTTTTCCTCAGCATAGGATTTTGATTTTTGGTAGTGCAGACCTATCGTAAAGGGACCTCATCCCTCAAAAAAACAACCCAAAAAAACCACCAAAGTATTTTTCCCTCTGAATCTTCTGACAGCATTGCAGATTGCTGAAAGAAGGGTTGAGAAAATCAATCTTCATCTGGGAAGGGCTTTTTCTCCTAGCATGCTTTCTCCACAGAATCTCCCTTTCCAGATTCTTCATTGCTTGCCAGGAGCAGTAGCCACAAATCCAATACTGAATGGGAGCAAGGAAGGCCATAGCAGGGGAAAGTTGTAATTGAAGAAATAGAGCAGCATGTTTCTGCTTTTGTGTTTTTTTTTTTTTTCCTTAGATAAACTCCCTTTCATAAAACCTATAGGTCCCCAAAAGAGAAATATTTTTTTGCCATTGGCATTTTGCTTTAGTAAAGTTTGTCCTAAAAAGTACAGAAGAACAAAACAAACCTGGTTTCTCACTGCTAAACATGTTTGCCCAACCTCAGAGCTTCATTAACAACTCTGTTTCTTAGCACTAGACATCATAGCAACTATTCTGCAGTGCTACAGTGGGTTGGTTTGTTTGTTTGTTTCTGAGTGATCTCCAGGCATCTGAGGATACCACACTGGGTTAAGATGCTTTTAACCTTCATGCACAGATAGAAAAAAGCTGGCTGCTCTAAATGAGCTACATGTAAATCCAAGGACTAATATGAATGGAAAACCTGGCTTCTGTAGCTGACTTGTGTTGAAAAATACCATGTAAGGGATTCAGAAAGATACCTTGTCCTCTTGGACAATACCCAGTTGAATGGGAGGTGAATTTAATGCTAAATTCTGCATTAAAACACAGCACTCTTTCCATCCTCTCTGTTCCTCTTTTCTTTTTAATGCTGATAAATATTTTCCCCCTATTTATCGTCACATCAGTCGACGGCTTTGTGTAGTGCACGTAATTCAAGGGAGCAAGCAGCATTCTTTAAAGCTGTGTATTTTCCCAGATTCAACATCATTGTGCCAGACAGCAGGTCTGCACCTTCTGCTGCTCTAATGAGCTTTGAGAGGACCAGGCAGACACAACAGAGTGTCGCTCTCCACCTGAATCCTCTCCACGTCATTTGCCAGATCCGCATTTGTGAGAGTCCTGTGTCCATGAGAGCTCTCCATCTTGAGATGTAAGAGTGTGGGTGTTAATAAAAATGAAGTGGTTTAAAAATAAAAAAAGAGGAAAAAAACCTCGCTTCTGGCCAAGTTGCACTCAAGGTATGTGCCATAGGGGTGATGCAGGAGGTTTGCAGTGAGTCGTTGGATGATTTGAGAAGTGCAGATTCAAATTTTCTCCACTTTATACCTTTGGCAAATAATTTCACATCTTCTTCTGTTACTAAATATGGTAGTATTTAAAGTATTAAGAGCTGATCGCAGGAGCATATGAAATAGAAGGTTGTGGGAGGTTAAAGAAGTCTTTTGAAGTCCAACTTCCCGTATAACCTTCCTCTTGCAAAAATTTGATTGCCTTTCGAATAACTCTGTTCAGGATGCGTTTGCTGATGGTTATCCTGCGGGCTGACATCCTGCCATGGACCCTTCCCCGCCGCTGTCGCTCGGACCGCGGTGCTCCCAGGGCTGGCAGGCTCCGGGGGCTGTGCCCAGTGTGCCGGGCGGTGTCCCAGCTCCATCTCACCCCCTCTTCTGACATCAGCCGCTCCCCCTCCTCTCCTGCTGCTTTTAAAGGACAGCCAAAGTATTTCAAAGGGCTGAAACCCCCATCTTGCTCTCAGCTGGCTGATCTCCTTTGCCTTGCAACTCGTAATTAATTAGGAAAAGGTTAATCCTGCGCCTTCCAGAACTTACTCTCCAATATTATTCAGACCACGGTTATTTTCCCCTTCTGCCTCTTCCCTCTGTCTCTCCTGTAAGACTGGCTTTTTAGGATTAGTCGGTTTCTGATCTTGGCATTTTTGTCTGTTGCCTTGCACATCTCTATTTAACAGCATATTACCGGTGTCACTTCATGTGAAATCCATGTAATTATTTTTTAGGTTTGAAAGGTTTTTGCTTTTAAAGGGCAAACAACACTTTTCAGCAGTCTTTCCAGGTGCATTAAGACATGTGGGAATTTCCAAACACAGTGGGAGGAGAAGTTTCACCATCAGCAGTGTCTAGAAGTGCTAGCTGGTGTCCCTTGACACTTCCTTTGTGGAGGATGATGGTTGTCTGCAGAGGCTTTTCAGCAGCTTATTTTAAGAGCATCTTAAATAAATCTCTCCTTTAGTTACAAAGAGAGAATACCAGGTAGGGACAAAATGCCTAAAATCTATTGTGTGTGCCCTTCTGGAAAAATTCAAGGTGAGAAAACAAAGTTTGAGAAAATGTCAAGGCCTTTTTCAAAATATTTATTTCTGGATTCAGGGTTTTCTTTCCTCATCAAAAGTATTGACCAAATTCAGCATGATATCACCAGCTGACCAGATCATTCTTAGGTGTCACCAAAGGCAATCTGGTGTCCCCAGATTCTGCTGGGTATGGTCCAGCAAAATCAGGGGCAATGGTGTGTTCTTCCTTTGCAAATCCTTGCCCTGCAGTGTTAGTATTATTCATTTTCTTTGTGCCAGGAGCACTGGGGAGCAGTGTGGTGCAGTCAGTGGTGCTCAGTTAGGGGCAGGACACCAAACCCTGGCAATGGCCAGAGCATCGTTGCTGTCACAAAGCATCTTCTGGAATATTTGCTCTTTGTGAGCTGCTGCCTTTCTGCCACTCCCTTCAGAGAACGACTGCAAAACAGGCCACAGACACGGGGATAATCCGTGTTTGAGACTCTTCTGGTGGGACCAGAGGTTTCACGTAGGAGGGTAGGTCTTGGTCTGGTGAAGGATGGTGCTGTGTAACACTGTTGGTTTTGCTGCTTCACCGTGCTATGACTGACATGTTTTGTCAACAGGATTTGTTGATATGCCCAAGGGAAAAAAAAATCTCATCTAGAAACGCTAAACACATACGTAGAGCAACCAAAGGTGCGGGGACATGGGAGGGCAGGTCAAACCAGTGAGAGGACTGTATTTAGCACTTGTGGGGGCTTTGGGGATTCCAGTGACTCACAGGGAGGTGATGCTGTTTCCAGTGACGTGGGTGAATCTGACGATGTGGAAGCTGTGGCAGTGTAACACGGAGCACTCATGTAACAGGTGATGTACAAATGCATTCTGCATCCATCAGACCAGCCTTTAATAATCTGCTGTGTAGAGCACACAGCTCTCCCCCAAACCTCTAGTCCCTGGAGTCCTCACAAGGGTGAGATAAGGACATGGTCAAGAGGTTCCTTCACTCTCTTCCTATTTTTGACAGGAGAGGGTTGGAAGTACTTCAGCTCTGCTGCTGAACTCCTCGTTTTGAGCTTACTGTTTCTTAGTATTCTGGTTTTTTCTTACTTTATTCAAGTACTAATTATGACAACATCAAGATACACCAATGTTATTACTGACTTAGCATGTACCATTTGTGAAGATGTGGCAGAAGGAGAGAGGGGAGACGAGGTCCCCCTTGCTATACTATTGCACAAAGCAGGGTGGGCCATCCAGTGCAGCATTTGTCCACCCCAAAGTCCCCAGGCTGCCCTTCCCCAGTGTTGATCCATTGGCATTGATGGAAGAGGGTCTGCAGGTGACTGCTAGAAGGCAGCAGCAGTGCGTGTTCATCAGGGCAGCCCTGCTGAGGGACACAACCTTCCTCTGCTATGGACTGCAGCCAGGGGCGAGGAGCTGGGCTGGCTGGACCTTTGGTGTGCCCTGGTGTGAGGGGCCCTGTGTTCCTCGTGTGGCCTCTGGCACAGCAGCTGTGACTGCCTCAGCAGGTGGCGTGTGTTGGGGTGAAGAAATTAGGCTCCCTGGGGGAGAAATGGCATTGATCACTTGCAGCCAGGTGTTTAAGTGCCATTTGGTAGAAGAAGTGCATTTAAAAAATAGTATTTTTGAAACAACAGAGGTGTAGATATTGTATTCTTGTCCTCCAAGGATCATTTTTCTCCCAGCTTTGAGGAGAGCAGGGCCAACCCACCCGGCTGCCCTGCAGGCATGACCCCAGCCCCACGTGCTCTCTGTGCAGCACGTCCTAAATGTCACTCACCCTCTTCTGAAATTACTTTTTCACTTTTAGGCATGGGATTGTTCTTTGACCTTCAGGCTTCCACCTCCAGCACAACAAGACTTGTCAGCTTCTGGGACATGGGCTGTAGACAACTCCAAGCTGAAAGGCTGCCCACTTGTCTTTTGATCTCCTGCCAGGCTGTCCTTCGGGTTAGGGCTGGGCTCCAGCAACTGCAGCACAGGCAAACCAAGCGGTGGCTGGGGTTTGCAGAGACCACAGGTCTCTTGCTGATGAGCAGACTCGGTAAGAATGGTCCTACACAAACCTGAAAGGCAAGGGGACAAAACTAACCTCCAGGGGGTTAATTTATTAATGTTGTTTCCAACCAACTTCATTGTTTTCTCACTCTCTTCATGTTGCCTGTGATTTTAATGCTGCCTGCCTGCAGGCTCAGGGAGAAGTGCCCAGGAGCAGAGGGGGTGTGAAATAAAGGCGAAACGAGGAGATCTGAGCCCTCCAGCCTTTGGTGGGGCAGGGGACAGGGGTCTGTGTGTGCGAGTTATGAGAAAGCACTGCAGATAAGCACAGAGCACGCTCACCCTCGCCCCCCGGACCATTCCTCTGGGGGGGTTTCCTCCGCAGCAGCCCTTGCGGTGAACGCCGGTGTTGTTTTGGACATCAGTGGGGTCTCTGTCATTGTGACAGTCCCGCATGGGCCCGGCTCCTCCAAATTGCTGGGGCAGGCTGGCCCCCCGCCGGCCCGGCAGCTCCATCAGCCTAATTGGGGCTCCTGGCAGGGCTCTGCTGCGCGGAGCAGCTGGTGCAGCCCGGGCACCCTCGGCAGCAGTCGCTGCTCTTAATGAGTTTGTTGCTGTTTCATTAATGAGTGAATGGCTGGGGTTTCATTTTCCCCCTGTAGTGGTTTTCCAGACCCCTTCTTGAGAAAGCAGACCAAATTCAGGCAAAAGCGGCGCTACAGTTTTCTGGATTAAATTACTTCCATTGTTTTCTTTTTGATTTCCTCTAAACCAGAGCAGAGTCTCTGAAGGGATCAAAATTTATACTTTCTGCATATACAATGCTACTGCATTTGAAACTATTTGCCCCTATTAACTAACATAAACATATCTTTAAAAGTCGTGGTTATTCCCGATTGAGTATTATCACGTATTTCTGGGGAGAATTTGGATTTTTAGGAGGGGAGGGCTTTATGCACCCAGAACCTAAAAAATACACACAAACCCCACCACCCGAACCACGTGTGTTTCTTTGAATGCATTTTCCACAGACTTCTGCAAGGTCTGTTGTGAAGGGAGCAGTAGCCAGAGACTGGCTTCATGCACCACAAATGTCAGCAAGTCAATCTAGGGCAGCAAAATAGTTCCCTCCTTGCAAAGTGGGGATGCTTTCCTTCCCAGCCCTGGAGAGGCACACATGGCACAGCCAAGAGAGGGGTGAGCAAACTGCTGAGCTGGGCTGCAGAGCAAGGGCTCGACCTACAGTCCCAGGGAGCCTGGGGTCTGATGGGATTAGCCTGCTTATCTGCTTTTCTGGCTTTCAGTCAGGATTTAGTTAAGAATTTCCTGCATCTGCATCAGCAAGAAGAAATGGCTGTTCCCAGGATTCGGAAAGGTCAGCGATAGGCCAAAAATATTTAAGCACGGAGTTGGAGACTTTTGAGGTGTTGGAAATGCACAGGCTAGAGCCAAATCCTAAAAGTAGGTCCTTGGCATAAGGAAGGAAGAAGCTCTAGCAAGGACTGCCTTGCTGTGTCTCTGTGTGTTTGTGAGCAGCAGGAGATGTTCCCACTCCGTTTTGTGCCGGCTGTTCGCCCCTCCACACCAAACCTGCAGCGAAGCTCCCGAGGGCTCGGGTGCTCTCGGGTCTCACTGAGTGCGTGGCATTTGGGAGACCATCCTCTTCGTGCTGCAGAGCCCAGACTTCTTCCAGCCCATCTGTGCTTTGCCCACCAGCCGGCATCTGGTAGGTGCCTGCTCCGAAGCCTTACTCCTCTGCAGGCAGAAAAAGCCCCTCAGATTAATGGTCTGCCTAAAAGCTAAAGAGAAAAAAAAAGAGAAATAATTTTAAGTATCACATTAAAATGCCACTCCACATCTGAAAGGATCCATTAAAACTTTTATAGAGCTTTTTACATTTGTTTCCCCTCTTTTACATTTTGTTCTGATTCAGGCACTTCTCTCTTATAATTCTCCTAATGTAATAAACATTTTCGCCTCTGCTCTAAGGTTGGCTCTGCTCTAAGAGGAAGGGACTCTTTTTGGTGCAGAGGAAAACGTAGGACTTTTGATACAATAGAGTTTTTCTTTCCAAAATCACCATTTGCAGGGATCCAGCCTGGTCAGGAGCCCTGGGCTAGCCCCCTGGAGGTGTTCCTGCACAATCTTTCTTAAAAATGTTGTATTTTTTTAAGGGATTTGGAGAATGTGCCTAGGCTTCACCCTCTGGTTCTTCTCTTTCTTAGAAGGAAAGGTTTCTAAGGTCCAGCAGAAGTCCATGAAAACATTCAAGGCCAGGCTGGACTGGCCTCTGAGGAGTCTGGTCTAGTTGAGGATGTTCCTGCACATTGCAGGGGGGTTCAACTAGATGACCTTCAAAAGGTCCCTTTCAACTCAAACCATTCTATGACTCTCTGATTGGGCTAATTGGGCGGGTGGCTCCCTCCTCCTCAGGACT
>VZTE01001006.1:814789-949789 GCA_013397775.1 Eulacestoma nigropectus | reverse complement strand
CAAAGCACCCACACCAAGAAAGGCTTTTGGCTGCTTGTCTTCTTCTGCTTCTGTAAATAGTTGCCAGAGATTTGCAGAGGTTAGAGCTCCTTTCATGGGCTGTCACAAACTCCCTTTTTCATTTTCTTAAGCTTCTTTCCCTTCACTTGCGTTTCCCCACCAGCCAGCACCTCACTATCTCCTGGGCCTGAAAAACATTATCCCAGCCCTTGCTTGCTCCCCAGGGACGTACCTCTGGTCCTACCTGTGGATGCAGTGGCTCTTCTCACCCCTTAACCTTGGCCAGCGTGGTGACTTTGGACACTCACAGAGCCATTTGCAAGGCCTGGGCTGAGGTGCTGCTGGCTCTCAGGGTCTCCAGGAGGGACTGGAGTGCTGGTCTTGCCATGCCACAGAACTTGCCTGTGCTCCTTCAGTCACCCTGGGCTCGCTCTGCTGCCATGGCAAGGCTGAGGAAACTCATCTGGCAGCAGCGGTGAGAAGGGGAACCGTGGCAAGGTATTTTAACTGTATTACTTTCAGGTGGTTACCACATCTTTTCTAATTAAAATAAAATCATCTTAGGACTCCTGAAATGAATATTTGGTATAATAGATTCAGAAAGTGATGGAAATGTTTTCATTAAACAGTGAGAGAGGGAGAGAGACCCTGCAAGGCATAGCATTTTATCTCAACTCTCTAATAACATTAATAAACTCTTTAATCTTTGTCACATTTATGACTTAATGGCAATCCTTAAAGACATGACAGACAAGTTAGAGCTGCCAGGTTCCTTTAACCTATAAGCATTCATATTCTTTGCAGGATTTTGATTAAGTGGAAAATTCCTCTGCAACGGGCTTTATTCTCCTTGTAACTCTGTGCTCTGCGGTCGTGTGAGTGGTGAGAGGATGAGAGGATGCTCAGATGGGACCTGGTCATGCTGTGGGATGGGGGTGGCAGGTCCCTGTTCCATGGCCAGGGGCCAGATGAGCACTGGGGGGTACTTAGGGTCAGCCCTGGTGTGACCAGCCCTGGCCATTTCCCTTCTCCCACCCAGGCACTGACCTGGCCCTGCTGATGGGCTTTGCTCTGTCGGTCACCCTGGGGACTTCAGCTCTCTTTTCCATGAAAACTGTGTTTAAAGTGACTGATGGCCAGCGGTGTGGTGAATGCTCTGCTCCCTCTGGGCTACAGAGCACTGAGAATCCCAGCCCCTGTGCCTTTGCTCACACACACGTGGGGCTGTGGCAGTCTGTGCTTTCACACAAGTAATATTTGCTAAGAAACAGCACTGAGAGAGTGTCATTTGGGTGCAAGGTCAACACTCCAGTTCTGGATGATGAGAGCTGCCAAGCCCAGATTTCACTCTGCCCCAGTGTGCCATTGTACGTGTGTGGTCCAAAGAGGCAGATATCCATGGGGAAAATAGTATGGATCATATCATTAGGGAGCTGCACAACAAGACAGGCACAGCTGGGGGCTGACTCCAGCCTTGGGATTTTCTTTTTTTTTTCTTCCCAGCAATCTGGCATTTCCTAACCATCAAGTTCCTGACTATAAAAGCTAATTAATATTCCTTTAATGTAAGGTTTTTGCATTTAATCTCCTTTATTCGTTTTGTTTTGGTTTGTTAATGTTACATGAAAGTGCAGCCTTTTTTTCCTCTCTTGCTGGGGTTCGGACCCAGAACATCCATTTCTGCAGCTGCCACCCCACTGCTCCCAGCTGGAAGCAGAGGGATGCTCCAAGAGTTGTCAGGGGGACCCTGCACCCTTGGGAGGGCTGTGGCAGCTGCATCCCTTCCTCTGAGACACCTGCAGTGCCCAAACCCAAAGACCTCCACACGACAGGTGTTATTTCATCCAGATTTGGTTCAGTGTTATCTGCTGCACACACAAGTACCAGCTCGGTAAATTCACTCTTGTAAATGATAAGCTGAAGCCTCTTTGGTTGTTTCTCAGTCACATGCCAGCAATAAAATGAAAAATCACCATTAACCTCCACTTTTATTTGCATAATTTTGATGCTGTCAAAAAAAAGAGACAATACTCATGTAGCATAAGGAGAATTTTTAAATAGAAGCATTACATTTTAAAACCTTAATAAAGATAAAAGCAAAATAAACGCTGGATTTGAATTTAGAGAATGAGAGAAGAAAGATTAGGCTGTGCTGGTGAAGTAATGAAGGTAGTGGCTGGTAACAATTTTTAATAGCACATTAATGTTGAATTACTTTGGAATTTCTGCAGGAGTCGAGATGACATCCACATAAACACCAAATGAATTCCAAATGATTGGTATTATCATAAAGAGCACCAAATGAATTAATAATGATGGAACACTTAAACTAAAACGTATCTTCTCTAATCTGTTTTCTCTTTTACGCACTGCGCAATTCATTTTTAGCCAACTATGACCCTTTCTTTCATTTGTCTTTTTAATTTAAAAACATATATATTTACTTTTGCATGGATTTTCTGCTCCTGCACTGTTTGAAGTGGGGCTTGGACTAGTCCGTCTTCACAACAGTTCTGTGCTGGCATCGGAAAATTTAGGCGATGGATGGGAAGACATCTGGACACGAGACTTATCGCTGGGAAAATGACTATGACTAATAAGAACAATAATAATAACGATTCCCTCTTGATGGTCCCACATGTGCACAGACCTCAGGGCACCCTGAACAGCGTTTAATAAACTAAATGGCTCACTTTACAGCAAGGCAATATGTCTCCCCCTCCCATGGAGAAGCCCAACAGGAGAGGAAGCCTGAGCTCGCAGTTTGTGTAGATGAGTCAAAAATGATCAGTAAACAGCAAGAGTAAACCAGCTGGGTCTGGTTCTGGGTGTCCCAGGGAGGAGCTGAGCCCCAGCACTGTTGCTACACGTGTGTGGCTCTTTGGGGTCCCCCATCCCTGTCACATGGGGGCTCCTTGGCACAGCCTGGGCAGGGGACACCAGCACAGCTCGCTGTCTGAGGGCAGTGCTGGCCCTGGTCA
This sequence comes from Eulacestoma nigropectus, assembly GCA_013397775.1. Lineage (NCBI taxonomy): Eukaryota > Metazoa > Chordata > Aves > Passeriformes > Eulacestoma > Eulacestoma nigropectus. The sequence goes on along the minus strand of VZTE01001006.1, from coordinate 946,808 downwards.
CCGTGGGTCCCTCCCCACGGCCAGGCTGGGTGTGCACACTGACATATTAGCAGTCAAATGACATTTAGAGAGCACAAGTCTCACTCTCTCCTGCAGGCCAAGTAAATATCATTAGTAATGATATTAAATCTCAAATTGTGCTCCTGCACTATGGCAACCACTCAGCAATTTGCCATTGCAGCTTGTTCCTAACAATTACTTTCATAGACTTTATTTCTTAGAAAACTATTACTGACCATAATCCTCTATATGGCATGCCATGAAAAGAAATAATAATAATAATAAAAATAAATAAATTTTAAAAAAAGTCAACCCAGCTTTCAGAGTGAGGTTGCAATGCTGCCATGAAGCTGGCATGGCAGGTTTTGGTTTTGTTAGGAAGGTGGCAGTGCTGGGACCTGCACAGGGAGCTGGGCAGGGCACAGCTCCTCTGGCCTGTTATTCTCTGTGGCTTTGATGCAGCCCGTGCTGCAGGGCAGTCAGCTTGCTCTTCTTTGCAGTATCCATCACACAAACATAATTTTAGTTTTCTATATAAAATGATATTTTTGTATGTGCGTATTTATTACATGCATGAGCGTGCAGGTACATCCATGTGTGTACAGGAGTGTGTTATATACACACATATACAGGAGTGTGTTATAGGGTACATGTGTATACACACACACACACAGGTGCATATATGTGTCCATACATATATTGATAGATCCCAGCATGTCCGTATCCGTGTGTACACACACACAGAGCCCCTCAGCTCTTGGCTGCTCCTCACTGCAGCAGCGCTGGCTGGGCTGTGGCACTGGCAGGCCGCTGGCCCAACACACGTGCTGCGCTTCTGTGACAGAAGCAACATATAATTATATTACAAATTAACTTGCAAATGCTCCTGGTGATGTACTCCACAAAAAAAAAAAAAAAATAAAATCACTGGTTTCATCTTCTCTCGTGTCTTGTAGCTGGTCCCTCCAGCATGGTCTGCATCTGTCAGGATCCATGCCCTGGGAGCACTAATCATTTTTATTAACCATTAAACAAGAAGATCCTTTCTATCTGAAAATGTAAAACATGCAGGAAGCACTATCTAGAGCCGCTAATTCAGGTCACATTACACGGCTCTCCCTCACCTCTCTGCTCATCCCTGCTCTGCTGAAAGCTCCGCCGTAGAACCAGCGCTGCCGTCGGGGCTGATGCGCTGTCGCCCGCGTCTGCGTGTCGAGGCCGGATCTTACACTGAATAATTACACTTCTTTTCTGCGTGACCTGATGTAAACCGAGCCCCTTTTAAAGCTTATCTCATGGCAAGTTTATGAGGTGTTGCTACATTTTCTTAACATCTTTAGCCTTCCGATGGTTTTGACTTCACGTTGGGGCGGTGAGAGGTGAAGGCACCGCGACCCCCGCAAAGCGAGGCGGAGGGTGGCGGTGGCCGCGGTCACCTCTGTGTCCGTGGGGCTGGGACACTGCTGGGATGACACCCCCCCCACGCTGGCCCATGGCCCCCACAGCCCAGGGAATATCAAACGGGAGAGGGACTGACACCAAGGCTCCTCCCTGGGTGTCCGTGCTCGCTGAAGTGAGCGAAATGTGCCTCCCATTTTATTGACAAAGCGGTGGTGGCGGGTGCCACCTCGTTAGCATTATAGAGCGGATTCCTCACATGCTTTTTTTATTCTGCAGCTTGGCTGCTGCTGTGTGAGACTGCGGAATATTTTACTGCCTTGTGGCTCGCATTCAATACGGCAAATAAAAAAAAAAAAAAGAAAAGTTGACAAAAAACCTGCCTTTTTTTTTTTTTCTTTTTACATGCATCTCTGTTTTTAACAGCCCTCCTGCTGTGACAAAACTGTTAATTAAACTGAAACGAAAATAAATTAAGCCCACCTAATATGACAAGCATTTGAAGGCAAAGCATCAGCCCAAGGGCTGGCAGGGTAGGAGCTGCTGTGCCTGTTCCTTCTGCCCCTCCTGTCCCCCTGCCCCTCCTGCTTGCAGGTGCCAGCAGAGGCTGCATTGCTGGCACTGTCAGGGTGCAGCATCCCAGATGCCATGTGCCTGTGGGGCAAAAAAATGAGATTTTTGGCTTCCATGTCAGACAGAGCACAGTGTATGAGGCTCCATCAGCCAGGCTGTGGCCCGTCGAGACCAGAAATACAGATAAAATATTGATATTATTTATATTATTATTAATAATAATTTTAAATGACTCTAAAAACTTAATGTGTAATGGCACAGTGTTTTCCATCTCCCTTCAAGTTCAGTTGAGGTTGTTGATTATTCTGCAAAAGCCTCACCAGCAGCATTAAACACCCTCAGATTGCCTTACAAACCTGTGGGGGCTGCAGACGCCTTAAAAGCAGAGCTGCAGCCTGGCCATGCACCCATAAATTAAAGACAGGGCCAGGCTGGCCGAGGCACAGCGCCAGCTTTGATGTGCAGTAATGAACCTCGCTTTTAATTCGGGGTTGTAACTTCCATGCCGACGCAAAACCGGGAGCTGGGAAAAGCTGCATGCATAATCAGGGGTGAAAGCAAGGATGCGGCGTGCGATGTGTCTGATGTTGGATGAGAGGGAAGATAGCCTTTAATCATTTTGTTTTCAAAGAAGCTTTAGAGAGCTCTTTGAAGATGAGGCTTTTTTTGAGGGCTGCTGCTGGAAATCGGAGGCAGCGATAGACGGCACCCACGTCCACCTGCCCGCTCGGTTAACCTGCGTACGGGACACACCTGGGCATCCCTGCCACCAGCACGGGCCCCCCACGGCTGGCACCCAAACGCCTGCAAAGCTGAGCTGACCAGAGCTGCCCGTGCTGGTGACACCCTGATGGAGGAGGAACTGCCCCAGTGTCTTTGCTGTTGAGGTGATCCCCGTTCCTCAGTGTGCAGGGGAAGATAAGCAGTTAGAATAGGGTGTCCAGCCTCCCTTCATTAATTATAATATTTTTGTAATGATAATGTTCTGTAAATCATGTCTTATTATCTTTGGATGAAAGGGAATGGTAATGAACATCTGATCAGACTTGATTTTAAGGAGAAGCCCCATAATGGTGAGGCATGGGGCTGTGCCTGTCCTGTAATGTAGCATTTGGGGTGGGGAAAGGTGAGGCACGTGTCACACACCCCTCCACAACGCCTTGCCACTGCAATCAGTCAGGGTGGTAGCTACAGGTGACTGCCTTATGGGCTGGGATCCAGCCCAGCATCCGAAGGCACGAAGGTGTTGGACAACATCTGACCATCCCAGGCTGGGGACGGTGAGGGGCTCTGCCAATAGCATGCCTGGCTTTATTTTGAGGACTGAGGTCAGGATGCTGTCGTGATAAATGCATCTTATATAAAATAAAGACATGGTTTCTTGCTCCAGAAATGTTACAGGCTGTTCCTTAGGGAATGAGTGTGCCAACAGTCCTATTTTTACCTCTTTTCACCTTTTATACTTTTTGGTGTGGCTTGTGGTAAAACAACAGCCAGGCCAGCAAGTGACTGTAGGCTGTTGAGTGATGTGTGTCGCCCCAAAGCAATCACGCTGAGGGTGGTATTACTGGTCTTTTCAGTAGTTTTTGTATATTTGGTCATTTAGTGTGGTTTTTAAAGTAGGTGAGTGCTGGCAGTTGAGATTATTTACAGTTGCCATAGTGCCATGATAAAAACCCAGCCAAAACTGATGAATTACTGCCCTCCCCAAGGACTGAGTCAATCTCCATGGGCATCACGAGGGACCTTGCTCGTGCTGCTGTAAGTGTGCACTGAGAAGGGGACAAACAGCAACACATTTTCACCCCTCTGTGTGACTCCAGGCGGAGGAGCTGGGCTCTGCCTTGGTGCATGGCACAATCCCCACGGGCTGTGGCTTTGCCTGGCCGGGTCCTTATGTGCCCAGCCCACCTCCCTGCTTCTTCTGTTAAACTGCACAGAGATTGCCACGTCTCAAGTTCTGGCCAGCACAGGGATCTAACAAACACGTGCTTTCCAGACCCTTCAGAAAAGGAAAACGCAACTCCAAATCCACATCTCTAAAATTGCTGCTACATTTTGTACAATTTCTGCAAATATCTTTGGTAGAAATCACCGTTTCTGTACGTACAACCCGAAGACACTGTTATTGTCAAGAGTGTGTGCCCAGGCCAGCATGCTGAAGGTTAAATTTTAAACACCTAAAGAGGTGGGACCTGCCCCCTGTGTTTTAAAACGAAAATCCCTTTCCCCTCTCTGCCCTCCTATCTGCAGCAGGTACTTAAACGTTGGCCTTGTTGGGGAGGTGTGAGGCTTTGTGACAGGCCCTGCAGCTGGGGATGCAGCTAATGACACCTGGCAAACGCAGCCTGTTTGGGGATTAAATGTGCCACTGCTCCGTGAAAGCCAGGCTCGTAATGTTGAGAAGTTTGGAGACAATGTGTCCGACTCCTATTTTCACTCCTGTGCTATTTTTGTCCAGGCCAAACCTTGCCTTTTTTAATTAGGTTTATTGCTCTAGCTACATGGCGATGTGTATGCGCTAACGTTTGATTTTTGTATCTAATGTAAGCGACCGAAATAAACAATCCAGACCTGATAGTCCCAGTGGGGGGACTGACATTTGGAATCGGCTCAGAATATGCGGTTTTGACACTTGTTAGACTCCAACACTTTGCTCAGGAAGCACAAAGCACGGGAGGGTGTCTGCAGGGTAGGGCTGTGTTTGCCTCCTTCAGCCGAATCCTCAACCTGCTGCTGAGGTGCTCCTCAGCAGAGCTCGATGCCATCGCTGTGCCAGGTGCAGCAATGGAGGGGTCTGAGGAGGGACATTGTAATGCCACTTAGGCATGAACTACCAGAGCTTGCAAAGTCTCCCTGGAGGGGCTCTTGTGCCACCAAACCTGTACAGTGCAGCGCTGCTGTGCCTGGGCTGCGCTCCTTGTCAGACCACCACTGCTGAGCCTGAGCGTGGGACACAAATCCAGCAAGGACTCGGACAGAGAGGAGTGTTTTGCAGTGGGTTTGAGCGTGGAAACATCCCTGTGGTGCAGCCAGCCAGGATCACACCTGCTCACAGCCTCTGCTGTGCACTCCTGCCCCACACCATCACTATTCCAATCTGAAAACAAGGCTCCAAGATCAGAGAACTGGGGCGAGGGCAGAGGAGCAGGGGGTGGCTGGACAGCTCCCTCTCCTTCTGCCTTGGCCCAGCCTACGGCTCCAGGGAGCAGAAGGTCCCTGCAAGGCCAGCACCCCAGTGCCAGAGAGCTGCCCTGTGCAATCATCTGCCCCTCTGCCTGTGCAAGCACCGCACTCCCACTCCCATCAATCAGCACAGACCAGGTGTCTGGAAGCATCTCTTGCCAATCACCTTTTATTACCTTTAAAAAGCCAAGAAACCCAGAACAAGACAAAAACTGAGACCGTGTGAACATCATGCAATGGATTCACTTTAAAGCAGGCTGGGGTAGGGAGGGGAAGACCAAAAGTCGTGTTAGAGTAGAAGTATCACTGCACCCGTGTCTGAAGGCCAGACCAGGTGGGTTGTCACTGGTGGGGTTGGTGGCGACTGTTGTGAGTGACCAGACGGATGCTGAAGCAGGAAATGGAAACAGACTCATGGGACATCATCCCAGGTAAGCCCAGGTCTGACTCTGACATGGTGATGACAGTGAGAAATAGTCCTAACTCTTGTCTTGGGTGTGTTCTGCCTGGGCAAAGTCTCTTTGGAGAGGAGCAGCACAGGGACTGCTGTTACAAGGGCTCTTTAGCTCAGTTCTGCTACTCAGTGGGACTAGAGCTCGGGCACTCAATTAGCGGAGTGGATGTTATCCAGCAGCAGTGACGTTACCCCACTACTCTGCCCTTCAGTCTCACTCTGCCGTCTTCAAAATTCATAGCACACACTAGAGCAGAATTACCTTCCCGAAAGGATGTGTTTTGGAGAGTTTCAGCTATCATGGAAATAACTTTGCATCTTGTCCATCATGTGGATGTGACAAAACACATGCCCTTATTTTCCTGAGGTATAGCCAACATTTGGGTTCATTACATTTAATGGAGTAGGGTCACCCATAAAGTTATTCATAAGGTATTTTCTGAGTGGTTTTCACCTTCTCTTTGAAAAAATAAATTATATCAGCATGTTCATGAGGTACAAATGGGACTGGCATTTCAACTGTTATTATGTTATTAACTTTTTTAACCTAATAATTTTCAATCAAGAGTGAGAAGCAATTTTCACTCACTCCAGTGACCAGAGTTGGAGATTCTGCAAAGTGTTCTCATAGGGTTCACCTTGACAGACACCTAATTCCATCCCAAATGGAAACATTACCCCCGACACTCTCACTGCGGTTACCGAGAATTTCCATTTCCCCTTCGGTTAGGATTTAATTTAGAAGGCAAAGACTTCCTAAGCTATGGGACAGTAAAGATAGATGGTATGGGAGAAGAAGGCTGATGAAATGTAGTTGACTCCGGATCTGAAATATTTTATCCCTCCTCAATGTAGGTTAAATTATTCTTCACCTTTCCCACATCCATAATTGTCGCTGATCTTGGACCAACTCAAAACCCTACTACTGAGTTCAGTAGACTCAAAATTGCCACTAGAACTGGAAAAAGAAAAAAAAAAGAGATTTGTTAGTGTCCATATACAATATCCCAAGACTATACACAGCTATGAGATACAGCAAATTTAAGAAAGGCAATTTTTTTCTCATCACTGAGTATTTATTATATATAACAAATACATGAAAAAGAAAAAACTATATTGTGTGATATAAATAGTTTATTTACATTACAGAAAAACATCAAGACAATGTATACTATTTCAAATATATCCATACATAATCAAATATAGCTGTAGTACATGTTCTCATTGGTGTAGATTACCACAAATGCAAGGCAACATGTGTAGATCTTGTCTTAATCTTTTGTCTATAATACTGTATTTTGTAGTCCAAGCTCTCTGCAGTTAGTTTTGCCATTGTGGAAACATGCGCTCTTTAAATTAACCTTGTCGATGCTCTTGTTGTGTTGTCTGAACTGTAGTGCCCTGTGTTTTGCTTCTGTCTGTGGATTCTGTTGCTCCTGGGACATTTCCTGGAAAAGAGAGTTGTGAGAATACACGGCTCTTAGCAACGCATCTGCTCAAGAGGTGGCGGGGGCAGCAGGGACACGAGGGTGAGAGGGGCATCCTCCAGCCCTCAGTGTGCTTCCTCCCCAGTGGAATGAAATGTGCTGGCTAATGGCAATGGCACCACAAAAAAAGCCACCACAACCCCCCGAAAACATACAGTGAACAAAATTATGGCAAGGGAGACTTTCAGACTCCTGAACACTGGCCACTCTTGCTGCATCACAATGGTCCCAACTGCACCACGCTGCTCAGCTTTAAATAATGGGTTTATTTTGAGGGAGGCGCAGGCGGAAGACCCAGGATGGTCTCATGCTCACCTGGTCAGCGTCCCAGGTCTGTGAAGTGTTTACAAAGTGGCTGCAGGGGCTGCCTTCCCAAAGCCCCAAGTGTCTGCAGCCCCTCTTCGTCCCCATGGAAATGCTCCATGCTCAGCCCAAGAGCAAACAGCTGCTCTGCTTACAGGTGCCTGCACCGTGCCACGGCTGCTTGGCTTGGTATGGAAAGCAACTGTGCTGGAAAGCCTCAAATCTGACATTCCTTTGGACAGCTGCAGAGGCAAACCCCCCGTGCCTCAGGACCTCTGGTGCTCCTCAGTGAGGGCACGTTTCAACCTTTCACCTGCAGCAGCACCAGCTGTGGGGATGCTACATTTCCCCCTAACGGAAAGCTAATGGTGCGTTTCTGGTTCCCTCCCATGGAAAGGCACCCTGAGGCAGAAAACACGGAGAAATTTAATCCCAGGTGGAGGCCACAGGAAGTTCTAAACAGCTGAAAGCCAGGGGTGGTTATGGTAGAAACTGTGGGCAGCTGCACAACAGAGACTGAAACACCCTCTTGGAGTGCCATGAGAAGAGGCCCCACAATACTCCAGACCAGACTGATATGGAAAAACATTCTCTTTGTACGGGGCTGGCTTGTTCTTCTGTTACAGGAGGGCTTTCAGCAGCACCTATGGGTTATGCATGGAGGAGAGCCCACCTTCTCAGTGCAGTGGCAGCTTAAAGCACTTGCTTGAAGCTCTGTGTCAAATAACTAAGAGCAGAACAGAGTGAAATAGATTTTTACTGACCCCTTAAAATAAAAAAGGTCATCTTTTCCCCCACTTTTGAATGGGAGTGACGTTACAGTTTTGTGATGTCAACTGAAAGGCTAAACAAGAGCATAAGAACTTAGGAAGCATTTTAAAAAATGCTGGAATGCAATTATATAAGTGTCTAGCAAAATATGGGTCAGACTGTCCTGACTTGCCTCACTTTTAAGCCACCAGGACCACCCCCTCATGAGAAGCTGTATGGCTGTGGGCTATATTTTGCCTCGTTCCTTCCTGGGAAGCAGTGAAGTAGGCTGCTATCATTACTCCAGGAAAAACCAGCCTGCGTCTCCTGTGCTCCCGGGGGTCATGACGGAGCTTTCATTACGGAACTAAGGCAGACTTTAGCTGGTCTGCGATCTCATGACAAACTCATTATTCGCTGCGAGCTCCTTGGAAAGGCGCTCAAACTTTGGGAGTGAGTCAGGGAGCCGTTGTTAGCAAACACAGGGCTGATTCACTGCCTGCGTGTCATCTGCACACCGGGAGCCTCCCGGCCGCTGTCCCCGCGTGGCCTCTCCTGCCCGGCTGGCCAGGGATGCGCAGCAGGAGCTCACAGAGCCCCCAGCATCAGGATGTACAGCCCTGCTTTGCCCCAGCACTCAGCCATGCCAAGCAGGGTTAGGGAACCAGGGCAACAGTGGGCACAACCAGACTGATTTTCTATGAAACATGGAGGAGCCAGGTGGCTGGGGGATGATCAGGATGGTCAGCAATCCCAGGGGATGCAGCTGTGCATGGTGGATACCGACTGCTCCAGCTGGAAGCAAGGAGATGAACATCTCACAGGCATTTTCCCCAAACCAACACTGACAATATCTATGCAGTCACTTCAAGGTCGAGAGAAATCAATTCAAATGTAGAGATTACTCCAATTAAGATGATGAAAAAGCATCTTTGAATCAAAAATGCCCATGTTTCAATTGCACATTACCAATGGCTGGGAGCTTGGGAAGGCCCCAGGGCCCAGCACCAACACCACGGCAGCTTACATGCAGTGCAATTGCATTTACAGGTCGGTTGTGTCTGAAGTGCAGCACGGGTTCTTAAGGGGGGCACTGGCATTTAACCAGCTTTTTAGACTTAATCATCTGCTAAAACTGAGTGATGGGTTTTCCTTGGTCCTTAACTCTTTAATCAAAAGTCCTTTGTAGTGCACTGTGTGGGGGATGCATTCATTTACGAACACAGCAGTTACATCGATGTAAACCAAGTAGAAGAGCACAGGCTGCCCTCCCTCCCGCCCTGCACTGAAGCTTTGCTCACAAGCTCGAGTTATTCATAATGTGATTCATGGCAGGTAAAACACGTTATGCATTCATTTTTAATCAAGTTATTTCTTCACATAAATAAGCTGCTGTGACTAAACATTAGGGAAGCACTAAAAATGCAAAGCTGTAAAGAAAACTGCTGAGAATCATTATGACACTAGGCCATACCTATATTATTTGCCATCCTCCTTCACTTTGATCACTGCTTCTTTTTTTGGTTTATCACTAAGCTAAAAGTCCTTGGGCAGATGGTGCCTCGCTGTTTTACCTCTTGGCCTCTGGTTCCCTGCTCCTCCACCCCAGAAGCTTACTCCCAATTGCTGGCACTAGTTATGAGTAGCCAAGCAGCCAATCTCTTCCAGGAACTGAGTCACTTAAACCCCAATCATCACTTCTGTTGGTAGCATTTTCAGCTGAGCCCATCCTCTGACTGTGTTGGTTGTGTGGCTACAGAAATGGTAATGGTGGCAACAGAGCATTGGAGGGCCAAGTGCCCAGAAGGCAGAGGAAGGGGCAAACCTCAGCTGTCAGCAGCCCATTTATTCAGATTAAAGTGTCTGTGCAACAATGGCCCTAAAAGCAATGGAGGATGCCCCCACAGATTTGCAGCACTGCACAGGTAAGATTTTAAGAGCAACAACAGTAGTGATAGCTGGAAGATTACAGTGGTAAGTTTTGCGAGGCTCAAATGGACGCAGTGCACCAAACTCACTCGATAAATTAATTAGGTGAAGTTGCACTGAAATGAGCAGCAAAGAATTCGGCCGCGGCGCCCTCTGAGGGAAGCTTCCCTTCTTTCTCCCAGGAACCTGGCAAGGTGGTTTCAGCACTTTCAAGAATTCAGCGTGTGGAGTTCAAACCAGTACAGTCAGGTTCTCCAAAGCAGATAACTTCAAAAACTCAATTGCTTATGCATATGCTGCCACAACGCTCTCCTGTCATGTGGATTTCTCTTAGGCCACTTAAGTGCACACTTTTGCAAATGTATCTCAAATCATTATGCTGGGATGGAGGATGCTCTGCAATAATTACATGCATTACAGAAAAAAGTCAAAAGATCATAAATTGACTTGGTTACAAAGTGTGGGGGAAAAGGTACTGTCTCTGTATGAAAACAGTGTGATGGGTAATTTGCATTACAGTACCAGATCACTCAGAGCTCCCTGTCTTCATTCTTCAGAATAAAGTACTTTGCTCACTGCATCAAGGTGACAAAACTAGAGTCACTTGACAAAACAATACACATTTGTTCCATTATCAGCTATTTCACCACCTTCTTTCTCTCACTACACGCTATATTTTTGGTCGTTTGAATTACCTCTGTGAATACCACCTCCTGTAATCTCCTGCCTCATTTGGTAGTTGCCATTCAGGTGATGAACTCAGTTTGGCCAAAATAGGTTTTGTTTTGTGCCTTTAGGCCAGAGAAGGATTTATTAAATTTTTTTTTTTGGTCTTTGTCAGGAACAAATGCTCTACACTTGTCTTCCAGCCAGGTAGTGCAACATAGGGACTGAAACAGAGATTTTATTTTATATGGAGGTATGATACCTGGCATTTTTTTTATTTTAAAAAGAAAATAATTTTTAAAAGAGTGATTTATCAGTGCTGCTAGCTGACTTAATTTAACCTTGTGATTTCTAAGAGAAGCCTGTAGATGTGTGACATTCAGAACTTGGCCCTCCCAGAGACAGTAACACAGTCAAGTGGGGGAGTAGAGCAACACATGGAGGGGAAGGATTGCATTTACCCCTGTCATTCTGAATTACCCTGGGGCTGTCTTTTCCGTTCACATAACCCTCTGCTCCTCACTAAAGGAAAAAACCCCAAGTACATCATATATGGAAGACCCTAAAACATGTGCAGTGCCTTTGAACATGCACTCAAGCCTAATGAAATCATTTAATCAGCAGGGTTGAAAACAGGGTTAAAAGTTTGTATGCTTTGCCTGATTAGGACTAAGGGAACGGGCCCTTAAGGAAACCAGATGGAGATATGATTAGTTTTATTAAGTGTTGATCCAGCTGCTGTATTTATATTCCCCTTATTTATATGAACAATATTTGTCCAAGCATCTGAATACAAAATAGAGAACTTCACTTGCTGTAGGCACCGTTGCTCCCTAAGTTTGATTAAGATGGAAGTAAAACTTCAATTGTAATAATGAAGGAGCACTGGCTGGCTGGACCAGATGATATCTTGTGTTTGCTGGTGAATTAAATAGCATTTGTTATCAGCAGTGTCACTGCAGAAATCGGTATAATCAGCGCACATTGCAGGAGAAACAAAAGTCTTTTCTCTTTCTACTGTAAAGTACCAGAGATACTGACCTTGTAATACAGAGGACTACAACACAGATGATAGCAATCTGGATGGTTCCAATCACAGCTGCTATTAAGACATACTGAAATCGTACTGGACCTGGAACCACGTAAAGAACGCTGTAGTCCTTTTTTTCACAGTGTTGTCCAGTATAGCCGGCATCACATCTGGAACAAAACACATTTTTTTCTCGTTATACCTGCTGCTTTCAAAGAATGCTGAGAAAACTGTATCTGGAAAAAAAAATTAGTGGCTGAAGCATAAGCTTATGTGTTTTTTTTTTTTTTTTCCAGAATGGACTCCCACAGAGAGAGTACCAGTGAGTGCTCAACCTCTCAGAGGGAAGGCTTCTGGTCCTCAGTGTCACCAAGGTCTATGACAGTGAACAACAGTGTGAGAGTGCCAGGAGGTGCCCAGGGGACTGGCTTCAAGTGGAACTACTTGCACGTTGTGATGAGAACGCATTTAGTTCCTTGCACAACATACTTTAGACTTCTCCCTTTCTCTGGGGAGGTGGGGGAGGGTGAAAAGCCATCGAGTTGTGGCTCCTTATGCAGATTACCCCTAAGGAGGTGATAAGCAATCATCCAGGCTCCATATGAAATGTGATTAGATGTTCCTGAAAGTGGATACATCATTTACATTTCGTCTGGTTGCTATAAAAAAACCCTCTATTGATGCTGCAGCCATCCACCCCGATGCTGCCTGCTGCACTGCTCACCAGTTCCCATCCTGCAGCCTGACATCTCCACTCTGCTCTGTGATTCTGGGGCCAAGCAGTGCTTTTACAGTTTTAGCTCTTGCCCTGTTTCCCCTTAATTGCCCAAGCAAGATGCAAAAATCCGGGTCAGTGGCAGTGGCAACTGCCAGGGACTGAGACAGATGGCTTGGGCTCCTCTCAGGTGTGTTAGTGGAGCACTAACCCTGATGGGTTAAGCCTTGAGCTTCCTCCCTTTTCTTCTTCTGCATTCCCACAGCTGCCAGGCACCTTGAGGAAAGGACATTTTCCAGCTGAATGGAGCACCTAAAATGCAGCAGCTGCAAAGAGCAAAACGTGCCCTGGCTGTTTGTGTGAGCCGGGAGAAGCTGGCTTGAGGTTCTGCCCTGGGGAGAAAGTCTGTTCTGTGTCTTTGCGCTCCCATTCCAGCGTCCCAGGAAAACGGTGCTTCATGTGTAACAATCCTTTCCCAGCCCCCTGGCCACTGTGCGGACTTCAGAAGTAATATCTGCACCTGTGCAGGGAGGCATTCACTGCAGGAGCACTGCAGTGCTTTCAATATATTCCTCCTCCCTGCCCAAACCTCCTCCCAGATCACCTCTGGCTGCAGCAGCCACCTCTGCCCCAGCCAGCTGCCCCACGAGCATCACTCCTGCCACAGCAGGGACGTGCACTGGTGGCATTCCTCTCCCTCAGGCTGAGGAGGGTACCGAGCGTGGCCTGAGCGCTTTGTGAAGGGCTTTTAAGAACACATCTAAATATAACTGAAGGTTACTGGATGGCTTTGCAGCCAATTAACATTGTTCATAACTCAATACACTTTTGGGACTTCGTTGAATAATTTAAGTCTGATGGATTTTGTAGCACAAAGGGCCATGGTTACCATTATTTTCCATAGCTGATCTAGATGAAGTGTTTCTGTAAGTCAATATTTCCCTGTGTGTAGCCTTCCCTTGCTGGTAGGAGAAGGGTTACCTGCAAGACGGTTCCAGCATGTTTGTGGAGTGCTCACACTTGCCATGCATGCAGAAGCCGTTGTAATGCTCTGGACAAGGGATGTAGATCCCTCTTGCACTTTCTTCCAGTTTATTTGCATTCTCTGTGAACACAGGTGAAGGGAACGTTAACCTGACCATGTAGGATAAGGTGAAATGATGGCAAGAACTCAACATATGGAAGAAAGGAAAATCAGAAGAACAAGATGCGAAAGATGTTCAGGGGAAGCAAGAGTAAGGGTCTGCCCCTTCAAACAGGTTGGTTGATGTGAAGATTTACAAGGGTTTATCTCATTCTTTTGTAATTCCTGTCAAGTTACAGCAAATGAGACACCAGAGAAAATAACCTCACTATTCAAAAACTGATGACAGAATAGCACATGCAAAATACCTGATTATTGACAAGGTTAGGAGAGAGACTCTGGGCATTTGCATGTAATATATATTACAATACTTTTGGTCGTTTAACGGAACATATACAGAAAGACAATTTTATGGCTGAAGTAGAGCGGGAGTCCAGAGCTGAAATTTATCATCAGTGCTGTGTGCCCAGAGCCCAGTGGCCTCCTCCACATCACACAGCATCCAGCACTTTAAACTAGTTTCACTTTCTGAGCCTACTTCTGCAGAAGTTAAAGAGTCACTGAGACTGCAAATCCTGGAAAATCCCTTCATGCAGGAAAACAGAGGCTTCATTTAGTTTTGAAACAGGTATGTGCTCAACTTCACAAGCTGAAACACAAGAGTGTTACCACCATGAACTCACATGAATTTTGTAGGCCACCAAGGTACTAATTAATCTGGGTAATTTTGCAAATTCTTCCATTTAACCAGTACTTATGATATCTCAAATGGTAACACTCCTTTTTCTGTGATAGTATCTTCTAGCCATGATTAATTAAAAACAGAAGAAAGAAATCTCATGATGGATGTCTGAGGAAATGTAGTTTGCACACAAGTAAGTTGAAGCATTTTTATCTTCCAAAGGAAGTCCCCGAGTGTTATAAAACAATTGCAATTTGTGTTCTGCCTCCGAGCCAGCCATGCCGGCAGCAGGCGTGCTTAGGTATTATCCCACCTCTGGGAAAAGTGTGTGCAGCAGATCCAAGACTCAGATTTTCATAATGAATTTCTTTTCTGTCGCTGCTGTCCAAGGAGAGTTGTAAGAGTCTCTAACCACTTGCACTAATAAAGTTGGTTATATTGTCCTTGTGTGGAAACAGGCGAGGACCAGCTCCCAGCAAATGAGAGTGACAGGCAACCTCCGCGTCCCTGCTGACAGCGTTAGCTTCTCTTTCATCCCTAGGATTTTCAGGACCTCTGCACTATGGAGTCCTATTGCATGTTTTCAAATGCACATATGCTGAACACAAGCCCGTGTGGCTTTCCCTGTTCCCTGATTACACTGGGATACCTGTGCGAGGCTGGGGGAGGCTGTCAGGGACCATGCAGGGCAGGAGCAGCGGGGGCAGGGAGGATTCCTGGGCTGGGGGCTGGCAGCTGTCTCTGGGACAGCACAGACAGGACGTGCTAACAGGAGGTTAGAGGTATGGTATAACCTCCCCTGACAGCTTGCCCAGGAATTTGTGCTCCTGGAAGAAGGTGGGAACACAAGGTCCATTTGGTCTGGCACTAAACGTTTTTGGCTGCCTCTAAGTGAGACACTGGCTACCAACACGTGAAACATATACTACGAGTTATGACCCCAGCAGGACTCCATGTATGTTCCTTTATGCCCCTGGGAATCCTCCCAGACAGAATAATAGTGTGTGATGTGTCAGCTATCCGTGGACTTGCCCACGGCACACACGTAGATACTGAAGTGCTCGGGACTTGTGGGACTCCATACCCACGTAGTGACCACCTATGCACTGTACCCGACGGGTTCTGGGTGTGCTGGACCTCTGCTGTGGCCCACATTCAAATCTATTTCTGTGCAGGAAACTGCAGCGAGAAATATGGGATCCTTATTAATACACATTTTTTTTCTACCGTGGAAAACATAATGCCATTTCCTTCAAATCTTCCATTACCAGAGGAAGTTTGCTTCCCCTCTGAAGAACAGGAGACTGCACTGTGTGCCCAAGCACGTGTGTGTATCTCGAATTGTGCTTTCTCAGGTACTGAGGTATCTCTGCCATGTCTGTGCACCACCACTCAGTGCAAGAACCCCTCCTCTCTCAGATCAGCCAGCAGTGTGGTTACAACAGTATGAAACCATTTGGTTTGATTTTCTTTTTTTAAAGGCACACTTCAAGATGGGGGGAAACTGTAACTTTCAGGACAGACTAATCTAGGACTTGAGAGGGGGACCAGGACCTATCTGGACGTGCAGATGCTCTCACTGTGTGTAGGCTGTAGGGCTGGCAATAATGTGGGGAGAAACCATGTTTTCTTTAACAAGGTCTCTAGCACACTTTAAAGTAAATCTAGGATCTTGCAGAACTTGTAATTACACCTCTAAGCATAATGTTGTGATGGAAAATGCTTTACTGAATCTAAAATGAGATGGCCCAAGCTTTGCTAGCATTCGTAGGATAAACACTTCATAGGGTAAACACTTCATACAGGAACACTTGTCACCTGGCTCAGAAGAGCCCACAAAACTTAGACACAAATTATCTGTATCTGTATCTCATTTTGACTGATGACTCCTCTGAAAGAGTCAGAGATGTAATTTAAAGGGAGAGAGGGGGAAAAGCTCATGTTTAGTTTAATCTGCCGTTTTGGTTACTCGAAATACAGACCACAATAAAAACATCATTTCATTCAGACTGAGAAGTTCCCCCTCCCAGCACATTTTGGACACATACAAAATATTTCCCTGCCTCAAACCAGGTTATTTTTCCCATTACAAAACCCATCTTTTCAGAGCCAATGTGGAGACCCAAACACCCAGGCATGCTTTAAAAGTCCCTTCATGTTAAAACTGACTGCTCCCATTTCTGGAAGGACCTGAGCACTTTTCAGGAATCCAGCTGTTGATGAGATATTACGCCTTATGAATGCATCACAGGGTTTACATCACCATGAAGCAAGAACTATAAATTGATTCTAAAAAGAGAGGATATAAATAAAACCATGCTGAGGTTATAAAGCAAACAAGAACTGTACGTATCTTAAAAAATTAAACCTAAATTAAATCAATTAAGACTTCCATCCTTATTATAACTTCGGATTATTTATAAATTCAGTATTGGATGCAATTTGCACTAATCAAACTACAGTATCACTACACTAAGGAGGCCCCTCTACCACACCCACCTCACACCTGCAGAGAGCAAAGCTAAATACAGAGTAAGCCACTTTTTTCCAAGCACGGCAGATCTGTATGCACAAAGCAAGGACGCAGACCAAATTCAAAGGTACTGAGGTTTCAGTAAGGTTAAATTCAGTAGCTCCTCTTCACACACTAGACTTGCTGCATTGTTATTGGCAACAATGCGGGAAAGTTTTACTTGCACCAGAAGGACAGAGCTGTACCTTTTTGTGATGGACAGGATTTGAGGCAGAAGCCAGCTGTAAAGACTAGAGGTAAAAACTGGACTGACTGGGTCAGTCTCTCCTGTCTCTGGAATAAAGAAATTCCTGCCATGTTTCTCAAAATGCTTGTCCTTTTTATTTCAAAAAAGAAATACACCCTCATCCTCCAGATCAATTGTATTCAGAAATCTTTTTCTTGAAGCGCTTTTCTGATAGAAAAAGTCACTTTGATGAAGGCAACATCTTTTGCATTTCTGCCGCATTTTTTGCATCTTTAGCCTAACATGACATTTCATATTGTTCACATCTCTTGTTAGTGCCAGCACATGACATGATAGCCTATCAAATAAGACACACTAGTCAAAACACATTATTTTTAAGTGCGTGGAGGCCAGATGCTACTCTGTGTAGCCTGAAACAGTTTATCATCTCTCTTACTGGAAAAGTCTCCCAGCTGAACCCTTGCTCTCCAGCCTCTCTGTGGATGGCAGGGAGATGCTAAGATGATGAGCGAATCTCTGGGATAAACTGGATCCTAAAAAGATATCCAGTGTGCCTGATCACCCACTCAGTGATCTTACTTTTTGTGATGGATTGTCTTCTGAAATGTTAAATAAATTATTTAAAGCCATCTTGTCTAAAGTAATATCTGTGCCTGTTCCTGTCTTTCATTAAGAAGGAGCAGAAGAATTATTTCAAATATATTTTGTATCATTTTAAATTTAATTTCTGGTTTGGCTACATGGCTTTCGAAGGAAAAGCCACATGTCTTTGTAAGCTGAGTCTACACCCTTCAGATTCTCAGGTAACTATATCAGCGAAAACTGAAAGTCAAAATCTGGAACAGCCTGCCTGGTTGCAGGATGTGACTGTGCAAGCGATGAAAACGAAGCAGCCAGCCTCTTCTCTGGGCAGCCCTCACTGGTCCCCAGCTCCCATCTGAGCTAACACGGAGCTTCTGTTCCACAACCAAACATGTGCAGTAGGGCCGCTGTCAAAGGAATAAATCCATTAGTGCCCTTGATGAGGATTATATGAAGTACTGTCTGGAGTGCCCAGAAAATTCTTTCCAGACATAAGGTCCTACAATCCACTTTAGAGAAATTAAAATAAAAATCTAGGCAAAAATAGGATTCTTGTATCCAAGAATTGACTGCCAGGCACTTAACAATTAGTTCTGCAGGGCTGGTAATTCTGTCACTCTTCACGTGTGAATCAGTGAGACTTTCTAGGTGATTTCAAGCAAGCAAAGTAGAGAGCCACAGCCTGTGAATTCTGATGTTAGTGTTTTGGCTGATGTACAGCAGGTAATGTTGGAGTTTTGGAAATAGTAAGTATTAGGCTATGCCCATATGAGAAAATATTGGCTCGTGTACAGTGTTAACACCTAGTGTACAGCCATCCCTAGACCAAGGGAAGTCCTGAAAATACATATATACACACATATTTCATCAAATAAGGGATGAGATAGTGAATGATGTGCAGCAGAAGCTATTTTGACACCTATCTCATTGGAAAAATTGGTTAAGGAGAATTGACTTACATAATAATTTAATCTTTTAATACTGCTGAGGTCAGTCAAATTTGCAGACGGAAGCTCTCACTGATATTGAAGTAGTGACTCCTTACACATCACATTATCAGAGGACATATAAAGGGAAAAAGGGATTCTTGGGTTAGATGTATGTCTTTAACCTTCTCAACCCCTTTTGGAAGCATATCCCCCTCACTCCTTTTACCTCCCTACTGGCTCTCCCAAAGATATGCTGCAGAGCTTAGCACTGGGAACTTTCCTTAAGAAAGCTCTTCTGCTCTGCATGAAAGACACTTTGTGTGCAATTCTTGCTTGAAATCAAAACAAACATCCAGACAGTACCACCTGTGGAGCAAAGGCAGGGATGCCCTGAATTTTGGGAAAGAGCTTCAGCTGATTGACTACAGGTGGGAATCTGAACCCTGTGGATAAGCCTAGGGATAGTTTATGTTACTCATCTTCAGTCTTCACAGAATCAGCAACTGCTGCTCTTTTGATGTAAAACGGAACTTTCTCAGGCCAGGAAGATCTGCAGGAATGGTTCAGAGGTCCAGGAGGAGGATGGTAAGCGTGCTGCTCTCTCCGAAAGTGTGGAATTGCTGTAGCAGGTTTGCTGGTACTTCCCCCCTCTTCAATAGCATCCAACAGGAAGTGAGGTCCCACAGCAACTTAGGGATGAAGTCCTTAGGCAGGCTTTCTAATCACTTGTAATGAAGAACTGCCCTGATAAATCCCAGTTCAGACCCAGCTCTGATGAGAGGAAAGAGATTTCTCCCAGGTCTTTGCTGACCAGCTCCAAGGCACAGCGTCCTTGGCAAACCTGCCGGGCTGCACGGCCACACTGCGCTGCTGCCAGCTGCTCAGGGCAGCCTGGGGAGCACCCTCACCCCACACCTTCCTTCTTCTGAAACCCTGCTTTTACCATTACAGAGCGCCTCTTTACAACGAAGAAAATGTGTGCAAGCAACTCGCCTGAAAATCACTGTTTGGGTGGGCGTTGAGTGAGAATTCCGAAGGAAGTGCTTGCTGCTGCTCAAGAGGGAGCTCACCAGCCCACTCTCCCTGAGAGCAAGTGGAAAATGAGATACCAAATGTCAGCTGAAAACGTCTGGCACCACTATGCTGCAGCCTGAGCCTAAATTCCTCCTGCAGCCACTCCAAGTACAAACTTGAAGCTAGTTTTTCTACAGAAACTCCACAAAAAATACCCTTCCCATATTAGCTGCTTCACCAAGGGGAAAAAAAGAAATGGAACATGGTGAAATAAATTACATTCACTTCTTTTCTCAGGCACAAAATAGGCTTGCTGAACACAGTAATTTATTAATTTTAAATGTCCCTATGCAAATCAGTTCCCTGGAATAAGATAAAATCCACTTTCCTTTTTAAAAATAATCAAGGGCTTTTTATGTTTGAGATGATGGCAAGATGTCCTAGTGCACTTTGAAAAAAAATATTGTGCTCTGTCTTTGCAGCCATGCATCGTAATTATTCAGCCTGCTGCCATAATTAATAATAGAAACCAATGAATTAAGACACTAATAATCCCCAGATGTTCAAATGGAGAACAAAATACTTTCAGCTTGTCAGCATGTATATGGGGGCTATGCTATATATGTTAAAGCTGTTGCTGAACTTTGGAAATCAAGAAGCACTTTTTTTTACAACATCTGTGAATATATCTTCCCTCTTTGAGAAAAGTGATTGAAATCAAGCAACTTGTTAATCATTTTCCTGCATACATAACAAGACCGTTTGTCTACTCAAAACTAAGCAGGACTGTTTTTCTTTTTTTTTCCACCCTTGTTTTCACAGTGTCTGTTGTCCCCTTGAATTCACAGATGCCTTACCCTAGAGTTGTACAGGCCCCTAAAAGCAAGTCTCCTGCATATAAAAGAAGGTGCTACCAAGTAGTTACTGCAATACAAAGTGCAATACAAACTAAAATTGCACAGTGATGCAACTACATGGCAGCAACCATTGCTCACATGTCTGAATAGGAACATCCAGCAATATAAGCTAAACTGAAAGGGAAAAAAACTCTACACGGGCTAATGTATTGCTCCAAAGCAGCATTTTCTCCATGTCCAGATGCTCACATTAGACTCAACTCCTCCCTGGGGTGATTGTTTCATTCAGGGAGGTAAGGCAGGCTGCTGCCTCACCTTGTCCAGCCTCCTCTGCTTCCCCGCCACCACGTTTCATCCTCTCACCGTGACCGAGGCCACCCCTAAAAGCAGCAGTCACTGCTCTTTGATGCTGCACTCCACACTCGATCCCAGGACACTCGGAGGAGGATGCTGCACTGAGCTCTCCCTCCAGCAGCTCCACAGAGCGGTTCATCCCTGCGTGCCAGCGGCACCTGCCGCTTCCCAGGCCAGCAGACTGGTGAGGTCCCTGGCTCCCCGTGCTGTCTCTGTGTCAGCTGTTCCCAAGCCATCTCCCCACACTTCTGTGGATGAAATAACACAGAGCTCTTTAAGGCAGCTGCTGCGAGGGACGGTCTTGAGGGCTGCAGTCATTGCTAGGGTTGTGATTTAATGACGTGGGGCTGTATCGTGGACTTATCAAAGCTCTGGGTAAGGGGGCCCTTACATTTTGTGCTGCCTTCTTTTGTGTCAGGATTGAATAAATCTGTGTTAACCCCATTCTTAGAATAGATTAAATCCCTCGTTGTGCTAACTCAGCTACTCTTTGTTTTTGGCAAGCTGCTAACGTTCCCTTCACTCAGATTCTCCTGCCTTAGAGAAATGCCACCAGCCCTGTGGGAGCAGCATCCTCCCCCTTCAGAAACCAGCAGTGTAGAGAAACAAAGTCATAGTTTATCTCCTTGCATATGATCTCCTTAGGCAGCTCATGACAGAGCCCTTAGAGGATGAGTTAACCTTATTATTATTGTAATTCTGTGTTGAAAAAGAGTTGGTGTCAGTTTAGAGATTTGTGAGGTTCCCTCCAATTAGGCTGCGTGCCTGAAGGCAGAGGGGCGAGTGCTGGATCCATCACGCGCTGCACGGCACGAGCGGGGCGGGTGTCACCCTCTGTGAGAAATTCCTCCCAACAGCTGAGCTGAAGGCTTGTTTTCTCTCCCATCCACCTCTCCTCCAGCTACTCATTAGTGCCGGTGCTGGAGGGGGAGAAAAATGGACAGGAACAACCAGATCAGAGCTCCTCTCTATGTCCTCCCCTCTGAAGAAAGTACGCCTGAGAGTTTCAATTTACTGTTTAATACCAGCTTAAACAGAGATGGAAATACCATCCCAATATGTGGATGTTAGCAGCACAAGATGCTTCTTTATAGGAACAAATCCTTCAGAGAAAGCAGGCGTGGATCTGCAGAGGAGGCAGAGGGTGGCTAGGAGGGGAGCTGCCAGGGGAATATCTCCATGTGCAGCACTATCTTTTGGGGCACAGGAGACAGACCACCATCCCTACTGCACAGCCCCAGCAGCGCACACACGTGATTCTCACTAACCAGCAGCTCTTCACAACCCTTCCCAGCCGAGCACAGCAGTGACACGGCAATATTAGTTAACTTAGTTAAGTGATGATTAAGGAACAAAACTCCCCAAACTTGACCGAGTGGCGTCCTGCTGTTTCTGCTTTGTGTGCTACTATGCAGTTTCTATATCAAAGCAGCCCGGCTAGTGCAGCACTCCAGAGCAGCTTATTTATATGTAGATGTGGCTATATGACATTTCCAAATGCCATACATTTGCATATGAAGGTTCCACTTTTTTTTCCCCACTTCAAGTAAACAGAGTCTGCTTCAATTCCAAAGCAGTGCTTTCACTCACTTGGAGCTGACTGAGAACCATCCTCCTTAAGCAGCTTAAAAACCCCCTGAAACACCTAATTTTCATAATTCGGCAACCTTGGCTATCAACAGTGTCTCTGGGTGGGTCTTGTGATTTATAGCTGCACCTTTGATACCAAACCGAGCTCGGAGAGCAGAACTGCAAGACCTGAAGATTTCATATGAAATGGCTACAGATAATCTGCAATACCAATCAATATTTGCAAATAGGCCTCGGACATATGATGGAAGCTTGTGGTCATCCTAAAAAAGCCTGTGGGTCACATTCATTATAGCTATGAAGATGGTATTGATTTTTGTCACTGATTCTCCACTTGAAAATAAGAGCAGGAGCATGTTGCAGGAGCTGCTGAGGAGCTCTGAAACTGCAAACCTAACAGAAAACCACAACCTTATGTAACACCAGGAAAGCCAAGTGGACATTATATATTCAGCTTTCTTGTCAAAGGAAGATAAGGCTGAAGCAGATGGTATGTGGGCAAAGTTTCAACCTGAATACATTGCCTTCTAAAAACCAACAGTGCTATGAAAACAGCCCGATTTTGTGGCACGAGGCCGATGAACACGTTACCTGCACATTAAAGAGCTGCCTGATGCCAGGCCTCGAGGTATGTGCTACAGAGGAGCTGGAAGAGTTTCCCGCTGGCAACGTGTGCATGGAAAAACACGGCTCTCAGCACTTCTCCTGTACCACCTTGCATGAGCAGTATGAATTATGCATGACACACAGACTGAGCCCCGTCCTCGTGCACGTTGGAGCTGGGATGCACAGCCAGGGTGTGCGCTGAGGGAAGCGGCCCTTCGGCATCCATCGCCAGGCATCCATCACCAGGCGGTGTGGGAGGGCTGGTGGGCAGCAGAGCGGATGGTGGTCACCAGACATCAGCTGTCCTCTCCCACAGCTCAGCCCTGCTGCCTGGCTGAGCTCCCTCCTCCCCCCCACATCCCCTTGGGTTGGGAAACGCTGAGGCGAGGATGAGCCGCTCCTGTGAGCCTCGGGGCTCTGCCTGCTCTCAGAAGACCGTGACAGGCGCTTCCTGACTGTGACAACAGGCACAACAACTCCCAGGAGTCGCCCTCGCTGTGGTCTCAGCTTATGGAGTTTCATCCACCCGCCACTGCATTTCCAGAGCACTTCATCCTCCACTGCCAACTGGAAGATAGCATCAACTATGACAAATGGGATGAGGTGCCAGAAAGCTGATAAATACTTTTGATATGGCTCTAAAAATAGTGAAGGGATATTTGTATCCTTCTGACACTTTTTGAAAAGTAGATGGATATGCATGACCTAAGTTTTAAGACGGGTGTCAGGAATATTGATGTGTGGAGGGAGCAGGATCGTTTGGCTGGCGTTGCCCCGGGGGACAGCCACATGTCTAACGATGTCTCCATCTCCCAGCTGAGGGTGTGCTTGGAGGGGGCTTGAGCAGAAAGATGGGAGCCCATCCAGAAAAAAACCAGGATTCATCTTGCCTACCTAGGACGTATCTTTTCCTCCATGGGGATGATGAAATGGGAGAAATGGGGTACAAGTGCTCTCAGAGCAGCCTTGCTGTGCCCTAAGTTATGCCCTTGCAATTCCTGCCAGGTTAACTCCAGTACCATGTATGATTGAGCCTGACGTGTTCCCAGGAGCACACCTGTAAAATTAATCTGGTATTTCTAATCCCCCTCTGGAAATGTGGAAGTCAAATACAGTTTCTTCCTCTTCCCTCCAATCTCTAGAACAATATAGACTCCAAAGGTCTCCAACTCGCACATCCAATCCCAGATGTCCTGAAGTCTTCCCTTCTTTGGCACCTATGCAGGTGGCCTGCAGGAATTTAAGTACGGCTGCAACTAGCAGCGCTTCCAGATTTCAAGGACTACACTGATAGAAATTGCTTTTAAGCAATTAAACTGCAGATTACCAAAGCATGCTTCCAGTTTGCATGGAGACGCACTTACAACCTGTATCCACCTGATTATAGTCAGAGAACGGGCACATCTTACGTAACACAGAGCTGCATTTTCCATCCATCCTTGCCCCTTCAGCCTTGTGCGTGGCTTTTACCAGCAGAAAGACTGGCCAGGCAATCAATGAAACAAAGCAGGAACTTCCTTTTGAGAAACTGCTGCACATAAAAGCACACCCTAATCCAATTACCAGGCTGCCCCCTAATTTCCAATAGGAGCTCCAGATCTGAACGGATTGTTTTCCACAGAGAAGTGGTGTTTGGAAAGGTTATATTTAGGTCTGCCAGCATGGTGTTACGAGACTTTACTTTCTGGTTGCACACTTCAAACAAACTCAAAAAACTATGACTGAAAGCAAGTATGAATGGCAAAATTGTCAGAGAGGTTTGATGGAAGGCACGGAGATGAAAAGGTTACCCAAGGTATGTGACAGCATGGACAAGTAGGTCAGGGATGTCATTTTGGCTGCAAGGCGTTTCCTTCAGTCCTTCTGACAATCTGAAGGTTTTACAGTCCTAGTTTTGCACTGATTTTATATTCAGTTTTGATTACTAAAAGCAGTCCTTTTTTTTTCCTTTTTTTTGGGGCACATGTTGGCAAGATGCTGCCAAGCTGAATTGTGACACCCATTTGGCTCCCTTCCCTCCCTTCCCTTTCTTTTTTTCCAAGGTAGCATCTGTGCTTGTAAAAACATGCTGCCCGAGAGGATTCATCCAGGAAACTAAAGAAAGAGCTGCAGAATTTGGGGGAAGTGTGTGTGAGAAAATAGGAGACTGAAATAAAAATACTTGACTCCTATATGTGGTATTTTTGTACACTTCCTGCATCACATGCCTGGCAAATCCCTTGTGAATATCCTGGATATTTTAGTTGCCAGAGCATGACCCTGAATGGCCTGTGACTACTCAGAGATATGTTTGCTGTTGGCTAAAAGCATGGTTTCAGCCATACTTTTCACTGCCTTTGTTCAGGCTATTCAGAAAAGTTTTGTTACGCTCAGAAACATTTTACTGGCATGCTGCAAACCCGTGATCACTCCTCCGTACAAATCAAACGCTACACTTGCTGTGGGATGAATCCTGCGTGGTTCGATGCTATTTTTACTCAGCCCTCTGCCCTGAGTCCTGCATTGTAAAACTGTGATGGCAGTGGGTCCACACAGTCTACAACCTTCCTTTTTGTATCAGTCCAGTTGTATTGTTAAAATCTTTTGTGGCTGCTCAGAGGGTTGGCTTTCAGCAGACTATCTGTTTGAAATTCCTACTTGGTAAACAGGAGCATACCAAGCAGTGTGCTTCCTTTCCCATGCCTGGAGCTGGAGAGCATCCCTTACTATTCCCAATTTTAAGTGTAGGAGAAAATGTTAAAACAATATAAAATGCCACTGCAGCAAAACCTGCTACATTCCTTTACTTATTTTACCAAAGATACACTTTCCCATCTGTCATGAAACCCTACAATGGAGGGACAGAGCCAAAACCTTTGCATGTTCTTGGGTTTGCATCAAAAGGGTTCAATGTCACCACACAAATTTAAGCTTTTTGTCTGTTACTCCAGTGCCAAAGGTCTATCAGGCAGCAGCTGATCTCTGAGATGCAGAGAGGAGCCCACCCAACGCTGCAGAACACACTTTGTGCCTCTCATAGCCTGAGGGGCTGCGAGAGACCCCTCCCGGGCGCACTCGTGCTGAAGACACCGCTATGGAGCCGTCACCTCTCCTTGCCTGCTGACTGCAAACTCTTCCATAAGTGCAGTGTCCTCGAGCTGACTTCCCCACAGACCCAGCCCAGACTCCGCCTGCTGAAATAAGCCAACAGCAGACAGGCTCTGGTTGCCTATCTCCCATCAAACTCTTCCATCCAGACCCATGGCTCTCCCTGTGTGATGGGACAGAAAGCAAGCACAGAGCTCACCCTGCAATTTCCTTCCATAAAGAGTGGAACAGCTTCTCTACACCACTAGAGGTACTGGGATTCATCACTGGTCACACAGCTCATTTTGAAGCATAGACAGAAAAATCTATTAAGAACATATCTTTTTTTTATAAATGAATACCTGCGTTTACTATTTTTATACACCTGTTATTATTGTCTTACAGCAGTGCCACAGAAGTGAGCTATAAAGAAGGCATTTGTGAAAATAAAGGGTTTGGTATTTTAACTCTGCACTCACTCCTAGAGTTAATACTGAAAGCGGGAGAAGCTGAATGGAAAAGAAAGGGCAATTCTGGGAAATGGAAAATTTACTACTAATAAAAATGGACAAAAAAGTCACACAGAGAAATCTCAAAGCCATTAAACTCAATGGCCATTCTCCCACCACTTTCAGCAAGGCCCAAATTTTACCTACTGCCTCTTTAAATCTTATTGACTCTTATAACAGTATTTTAAACCAAACAGCTGACATCCCTCTGCCCAGCCAAGGCCTTTTAAATCATGAAATGCAGGATGGAAAAAAATCTGCAGTGCCAGATGTGTCTAAAAACAGTCACAGTTCTTGTTGAGGCAGTCTGGAGAGGAAAATGTTTAGCATTTATCATGCCTGACAAAACACCAATAGTTTATCAGTTCTGATATTATAGACTAATAACAAGCTTTTCCATGGCTATTTCATTTGCAGAGCATGGAGACAGGCTACACTACTGTTACTTGATTTTAGAACAGTCCTTTTTATTTAATCCTTTCCCATCCTAGCTGGATGGAAGTACGTTTCCATTATTAAATGAAATTGTAAACTAAATACTCTAGGGAAGGGGTGTTTTTGATGTATACCTGACACAGCTTTAAACCACAGGTAAAATAAGAGGGAGACTAAAACCACAGGGAGAGTTTTAATTTTTTTTCCCCCTGAAAAATATTTTGCCATTATGTAATGCTGTCTAAAGCTTGTGATAACAGCAGTAGGCAAAGCAGTGCATTTTGATTCAGTGCTGATTATATTTTGACATGCACTGCCACTGGTACTCTAATAGCACATTTTGTTTACAGCTGTTGTGTTTCCAAGAAGAGAGCTTCACATTCACTTAACGCTCATGGGTACAAGGTAAAACGACAGCCCAAGTGTGTAAGAAGTCACCTTTCTGGGCAGCTAAATGTTGCTTTTCAAACCTGAGTTATTAAGAGCACTTCTGCTTGCTCGGTGATACAGAGGTGCTCCTTAAGCTGCTGAGCCTGGCCTTAACCTGAAAGCAGAGGAATGTTTCTATGGACAGAAGCATGGGAGAAGGCACAGCTTATATTCAAAATGCTGCATCTCCTGCTGAAATTCATACTTTCTCTAAACCATTTCCATTTTCCTTCAGAAACAAGTTTCTGTCACTCGTGGTTTCATGCACTAGATGTTAATATGAAAAGAATAGTTATGTTACATTGCTCGAAAAATTAGTGCAAGGTGTGGCTTTTAGCAGGTGTATTCAATTGAAAAGGAAAATGCACCTTTTAGCAGGTGTATTCAATTCAGTAGTGTATTCAATGGAAAGAAGTGGAACCATCAGCCAAGTGAAACTGTTGTGGCAAAATATTTGTCTGGTTTTACTTTCCTCACTCAAATCTATTAAGCCAGGCAAAATTTGCTACTTGTCTCCATCTAGTCTAATTCTGAAGTATTCTTAGTATTCTACTAAAAATAAACACACAGCTCCTTCTTTCCTCCCCCAGCTGTATTTCCTTTAATTCCACCAGATGCATTTTTACTCCTGAGTCCAGGTGAAAGCCTTTGTTATCTTAAGGCTCAGGTTACCACTGCATGTGTCTAAATGATCAAATTATCTCGTGTTTGTATTGCAATTTGACATGATAATACTCCTTCTACAAAAGAGGATGTTTCAGTCAGTTCTAAGTAGCAACCTTCCTTACGGTTACAACTTATTTATTACAACTGTCATATGCTTTCATCTCATGGTATTTTGATATCTAACATTTCATAAAGAATGCCAAAACATCCCATGAAACAAAATTCTGAGGAAATTCAGTTCTATGAATATTTCAAAATAATTTTTTTTTAACATTTCAGACTAGATCAAACACAAATATTTAAATGTTGATGTTTCTCAAAAATGGATATTCTAGCATCTCATTATAACTTTAAGTCTCAAATCCTTGGGAAGGCTCTGGGATTCCTAACAGCAAATTTACAGAAACTAGCCCTAAAATAGAGCTGCTGGGCATAAAAATACACTGTGGTACTCCTTAATATCTATCAACAAATTCAGATTAGTGTAGTGGATGGCAAACAGCTGCTGTGCACCATCTTGAACAGTATCCTTCAAGGATGACTCTTGAGATGATCGAAGTGCCTGGAGCCTGGAGGAAGGATGGAACCAAGGGTGAGGGAAATTCCTCCCCAAATCCAGAAAACAGGATTAATTTTCCACTTTATGCCTTGGGGAAGATTGATAAGAGTCTCGTCTCAGATCCCTTTTTTTTAAACTTTCTTTTCTTGTAGGGGAAGCAGGGGAGTTGAGAAAGGAAAGAAGATGCTATCAAGAGGGAAATGCCTTCAGGGTGTCAAAATGCCAAAGACAGTTGGTAGCTACCATGCCCCTAGCAGGTGGATGAAGTGCTGGGACTTACAGACTGACACCTACAACAGCAGCCCAGCTGATACAGTGTGAAACACAGGCACCACAGCGGAGTCCCCCAGCAGTCACACGTGCCACCCCCCTGCGCCACCCTAAGTGTCAGACTGTTGGCCCTACAGAGGAACCGGGCTGCACAGTCCTTCTAGATCCCAAAGGGAGAAGAACTTAAGCTTCCCTGTGACTTCTGGTGTGCAGTGCGTCTGGGGCTGTCTGCAGTAAATTTAGGTACAGAGCTGTGAAGCCACTTGATGGCCTGCAGTGTTAGATGGAGTTCATACAGAACTCTGCTATTTAATGCTGCTCTGTCTCAAAGGAGGGGCCTGAAAAGTGGCAAAGACGCAGTATTAACTAGGTGCTACAATGGGATTTAGTCAGACATAAAAAGACCTTTTTGAATAACTGTAAACCCTTTCACAGTGGTGGGGGCTGCGGCCAGGAATTATGGTGCATATTCCATATATCTACACTGGCTGTAAATCATGTTGCTTCATTCCCATAAACCACTGAAAACAAAGGTTAGGAAAAACAAATTTTGGGAGTAGGTTTTACTAGAGCGTAACAACTACCAGGATTGCAAACCATAAAAGTGATTTTCTGAGGGTCCCTACCCTTGCCATTAGAGGTCCTATTCAGGCAGTAGGTATCTGGTTAAAGACAATTTGAGAAATCAGGCACAACTCAGCTTGTGCTGAGTTTTGGGGATCACATTTTTATGTGTAAGCAGGAAGGTGTCTTTCTTTTCCGCCAGCTTTACCTCCCTTTGAGCTCACCCATTCTTCTGATCAAAACACAGATACTGAGCAGAGGACCAGAAGATCAGCAAGTACTGAAAGGTTCAGGTTTGCTCGTGAAGATGGGTTCCTGTGCTCCAAGTAACACCAAACATATGTAAATGAAACATTATGTGTTTATGGACTGGGACACAAATGGAAGAATCTGTAGAAATGCCTACATGAACTCAGGTTTGCTCATCTCTATTGCACTTAGAATTTCTGTTTTTATCCATAACCTTTACGAGAACAAAATGTTACAGAAGACTGCTGACATGACAGCATAAGGGGAAAACCAACAAGTAAGGCACACAGTCTTGGGCAAGCAGAAGAAGTGTTTGGAGCAAGCTTCATAAATTTCTCTGACGGAAACCCCAGATGAAAAAATAGACTTGGATTACAACCTCCACCCTCACCTCATATCTTAAGGAAGATTTACACCTGAATTCATTTCCAGGATTTAAATGCTTCAGGAATGCAGACAACAGTAAAACAGCCTGGTCTGATTTTGTATTTTTTAGGCTGCCCATGCCAGTACTGGTGTTACAAGTTGGAACTTGTTTTTCCCGTTTGTTTCCTACAGATCAAATTCTTAGCCTGGGTTTACTGAATTTTCAGGCTACCAAGCTTTAATGCAAATCAAATAGCTTTCTTTATAATGTTCACCCACAACAATACAGAATTTGTTTATTATGGGAAGAAAGCACAAACGAATTCTGCAACTTTTGATTCACATTCATTAGTGACTGAATTAAGGGCTAAGGTTTAGAGGCACAAATGGAAGTGTTCTTCCTCCTTGAGCCACATCATTCTAGGCAAAGAGATGTCTAGCAGTTCACCTGAGACCTAATTTAAGTTTTAATGCTAACAATTACAGGTTCCATGAGCATGACACTGGGAAATCGTAAGTAATGAAAAGGCACAATTTATCTCATTATAAAACCGCAAAACCCCCAGAAATCCAAAAAAACCAAGGCGCATTTCACCAAGCTTAGCGCATGCAATCCAAAGTTAGAGGAGAACTCCCATAAAAAGTGAGGTATTCTCTTGAGGCTGGCAGATTAAATGAGCAATATTTCTCTCTCCCTCTCGCTCGTTTTTAAAATCTCCATAAGCCTGTTTTTATTTCGCATGCTCCTCAGGAACAGACTGTTAGGAGTAAGTGCTGTTAAATCACATGGCACAGTGCTCTGGAGTGCTGCAGCTTCCTTCCTGGCAGGGGGCTTGTTTGTGAGGCTATTATGTGACCCCTACGACAGTGTGTCTTGTCTCCCATTCCAAAAAAACTATGTAGATTTCAGCAAGATAGAGCCAAGCAGGATATGAAGGTAAAATTGAGAGGGTTCTACAGAAGAAAAGCACTTAGGGTAGCCTGTGCTGCAGTGCCCATAGCAAGACAATTGCATTATTGCCCCAGTCCTTCCCATTTTAGGAATAAAGCATCCAGTCTTCCTCATGACTCAGAAAAATGCTGGAGTGGGATTTTCCACACTCCACCTTTTACAGCCCTGGAGTTAAATCACAAAAAGAAGCAGCTGCAAATTTTCATTTCAAAAACACCCAGGACAAGTGGAGGTTTGAGGGCCAAGAGAGTCATTGGGACTGACTCTGTTGGCTACTCAGACCTGAGCTCAGAAGTAGCTGGCAGTAAGTAACACTAGAGGAGATGCAAGGCAACAGAAGGGCTGGAGACCACCAGGCTACCAGAACACAGTGATCTCTCTTTTGTGTTTGAAAACCTCTCAGAAGAATCTAGACTGTTTTTTCTCCTGTGTTTTGCAGAGCTCATCTACCACCTTTTGAGGACTTTCACTGTGCATAAAACTTAAATATATTTTCATAAAACCTTGCAAACAAATGCAAATAGCAATTTGTAAATGCAAATAACAATTCAAGCAACATTTAAAAGCTTCCCGTTAAAAAAAAAAAATATATCAATTGTACCATTCTTGCTTGTCCACAGGTCGGAGTGTGTGTGTGTCTGTGTGTGTGTGAGCGCAGGTGGAGCTAGACAGCATTCATGCTGCCACACCGCTGT
Organism: Eulacestoma nigropectus; assembly: GCA_013397775.1. Classification (NCBI taxonomy): domain Eukaryota; kingdom Metazoa; phylum Chordata; class Aves; order Passeriformes; genus Eulacestoma; species Eulacestoma nigropectus. The sequence continues at coordinate 915,139 of VZTE01001006.1, read as the reverse complement.
CAAAATATTAAAATCTAGTTTTTTTCGATTTTAAAGTGGTTTGATGGAATAGCAGGAATGCTTTCTATGTAATCTATTTGTTTAGTGTGACAAACTCTGACTCCGAGTCTGAGGAATTGAAAGCCAAGCAAATCTGCATATGCAAGGATGTAATTTCCCCCACATTTTCACAAAGCTGCAGATGAGAAATAATTTCTCTCTAGCCATGATGGTTGCACAGTGTTCAGCTTTGTGTCTCACTTGCTAATTCCATTAAGAAGAAAGGAAAGCCTGGTTCACAAAGCCAGAGCAAAAATGCACCATAGTTTATATCCCATAGCTAAGCTGTGGGGCTTTATTATTCTTCAGCAGTTCAGCTAATGGCTGACATAGTAACAGACACAAAATTTAATTTAAACAGACAATGTCAAGTGTTTTAGACTCCAAACTTAACCTACTTTGAAAATGCTATGGTCTAGAGAAGGAATCTAGTCTGAAGTTCTCATATTCTAGTGCAGGGGGAAGAAAAGAACTAAAAAATAGTCACTATAGAAATTCAGCACTGCTGTTCTGATTCCTGGCCACTCTCCAGGCCTGTTACAGACAATGAAGATGGCTGTGACTGAATTGTATTTGTTTTGGAGTCCAAGACTCTTGGACTTTTGAAGACACTATTGAAGAGTCAGAGACTCTCCTTTATCCTTGTAATCTGCAATGGCTCTCATGGCCTTCATCCCACAGCCGTGTCCCAGCCAAGGAAGATGATGTGTTGACACAGATGGATTTTGCCCTTTTTGGTGGAGCTCTGAGTTTGCTTGGGCAACACAGCCATCTGCCGGGTTACTCGCCCGAGCACCCCTGGGAGTGCCAGGACGGCCCCGGTGCCAGGAAGCGGTCTGAAAAAGATCCAAGACTGTCATGTAGGTTTGAAATCCCATGGGAAGCCAGGAGGGTGAGCAGGGAACAGAGCAGCCATGAGCAGATGTGCAGCATTTTGTGCTCGTTATCGGTTCCGGGCACAGCAACAGCACTGGCAAGATGGGCCAAGGCACTGCCTGCAGGAGAGTTTACTGCCATTGAGGAACCCAAAAATACAACTCGAACTGACCACTCGTGGATGCACTTTTTTCACCAGAGGAGACTATTTGGGCTGAAAATGCCTCCTTCCCCCTTCCATCAGCTTCTCTGCGCTGCTGGCATTCAGCTGCTGAGACTTGATCTAATCAATGCTCAGATGGGGAGGTTTGTCTGGCCTGGAAGATGATATTATTGAATAGGTCTATCAAATTTGTCAGTGTCTTCGCTGACAATTTTCATGAATATATAACACTGAAATATGGCACATCCGTACTGACTTATTCCTTATAGTCCTCAAAATGGCTTGAAAAAAAAACCTCTGTAATTTGATAATGAGAAAGTATAAAATCATTAGGGGGATAATTGCTAATATCTAGATCTTAAGAAGAGAATATGTTGGAGAATACAAATAAATAGGCAAATGGATTAACAAGATGAGAACTCCTTGATTGCCTGGACTCTGAATTCCAAAATGCCACCAAAACAGCCTTATTTTATGCAAATAATGGGGAAATTTAAGAAAACATAAATCACAGGACTTTCAGCTCAGACACCACATTCTAAAACATACATTACACTTAAAATGCTCAAAAATGCTCTTTCATGGAAATTGAAAGATAAAGCGTATTTCTATTGGATTTGAGGGAAAAATCGCACCCATTCATTTATTCACTAAAACCAAATCTCGCTGCACAAACCTGATCAAGGTCAACAATCTGCCATTTGTTGAGGAGAGTGAAAATCTCCCCAGGCCTGATAAATACCTTGGGGTCTCAGAAAAAGGAGAGGCTGGAATTGCAGAGAGGCACAAACGCACACGTGTGCAGACACCGTGCTGACACGTATGGCACAGGCAGCCGTGGCAAGGGCGGACTGGTGACCCTGGAGAGGCGGGACAGGGTCAGAGAAGGGCCTCCTACAGCTCACTCTTCTCAGGTTTGCTTTGTTGAAAAGCGGGTACCGCTTCTTGGGATCGCCTGATATTAGTCAGGCACTTACAGTGCTGGCATAAATCTTGCCTGTGTAAAGCAAGAGCCCTTAAGAACCGAGGTGATGCAAACCTAAGGCAAAGATTTACCCCCCCAAAAGGAACGAGTACCCTCAGCTTTGCAAACTGAAAGATTTGTGCATTCCTGGTGAGCATCAGCGGGCTCGCGAGAACAGGAGGGAGCAGAGACGCTGATTGAACAGACGGTTTGAACAGTTCGGTATGGAAAAACTCAGCTGGGCGCTGGGACTTGTGGCTGTTCGCGGAGCTGCTGCCTTCCCGGGCCCCCACGGTGGGCGTGCGGGGGCGGTTATGGAAAAACCCGCACCGCTCAGCCACCACAGTCCCTGCAAAGAGCATCTGGCACTGCTGCATTAGCATAATTGACAACATCAATTATGCCCACTGCTATATTCTCCCCTGGGAAAGTCTGTCCATACAAGTCAATGTTTTTAAAAGCGTGCGGTGTTCACGGTCTCGGCGATTTTTAGTGCCGTTAAATGGTAGAGAACAAAGGTGTTCTGTGGAAAGCCGCAGGCTCAGGGAAATTGCTTCAGAGGCTGAGGAACTGTTGCTTTCTCACACAAAACTTCCCATGGTTAGGGCAGCATTTCCTGTCTAAGGAGAAATGAAGAGGGGAAAAAAGTAGCACATACCACATTCTTATAACAGCCATCACCATCAAATGTTTCTGCAGCTGAAAGAACATGAGGATGGCACGGAGCTTCCTGTCTGGCAAATGCTGACGCACGGAAGTTCACTGAGCCTCAGCTTTATACGGCTGTCTTCCTTTTCCCCGATTATTTCCGAAAGGCTGGAGTTGTTGCAGCTTTTTGATACAGCAGTCCCTTTCCCCTAGGGTCTCCTGACGGGGTTATGCCACAAACATCTGGGGACACTGGAGGCACATGGATTGCCCTGCATGAACTAGCAATTTTCACTCTACATGCTGTTACTGTGTGTAAAAATGAAAAATTTGAGCCAGAGTAATAGGTGCACACAAAAAAAGACATCAGCTGGCACAGGCGAATATGGCTGAGGTTCAATCAATGGATAGTATCTGATGAGACCCACCCAGGGGACACCAGCACCAACCTTGAGAAAGCCCACTGGGGCCTGAGCCACACCAGAAGTGCCAAGAAGCTGCTTTCTAAGGTGCAGTGTTGGTGTCCTCCTGTGCCAGAGGTACCTCCTGGACTTCACTACTAATTCAGGATGCCTCCATCGCTCCCACAGCTGTAGTGCAAGGAGGTGCCCGGTATCCTCTCCACAGGTCTCTGTCATCTCTCACTGGACCATCTGTTCCCACACTCCTTCTGACCTCTTGGCGCTTGGAGACCATCTCCACTACAGACCTGCTCCTCTGTGCCATGGCTCTGCCCTCCTCCCTGCACAGTAACCCAGTTCCCTCCTGAGTTCCCTCCTTGGCTCCCAATCTCTGACAACATTTTGCTGCAGTCAATTTTCTTCATTACATCTGTCCTCTTGAGTGTATCAATACATCATCTCTCTCCCAAACAAGAGCTGTTCTCTTCCTCCTGCTCACTTGAGCTCAAGGTGCCTTCTGCGCCCCTCTTCCTTCATGACCCATGATGTGGCTTTCTCTTGTCACCACTGCGACCTCCTTCTCGTCCCTAATCCCCAACCTGCCCTTCCTCCCTTCTTGTTACAACTCAGTTGCTTCATGCTTAACCGTGCTGTCTCCTCTCTAGTTGATGTGGGTCACTGCCATCATAAAGCAGATCCACCAGACAGCAGCAGTGTAGGACAGGCTGCACAACACAGAAAAGGGGCTCCAGGCCTTCATCTTGGCTTGGGGAAGCCAGCGCTCTCCTCAGCCCTCCAGCAAGAAAGAGAAAGGATTTAATGTAACATTACTTGGCCTTCCTTCTAACTTAAAATAAATCATCTTGTCCTACTTGGCCCTATCTCCTGCCCATCATCAGATACCACCTCAGCCTTTCCAGCATTTTAAGAAAACTGACTACTTCCTCCCACAAAAAGCTGAGGGCAATCAAGAGTTTGGAGGAAAGACACTGAAGACCTTTTTCTCTTTGCATGTTCCTGTCCTCACCAGGGGAAGGGCTCCTTGGAAGTAGGAAATACCTGGACCGTGGCTCACCCTTGATCTTTTAGAAATTCATCCCAGCATTTTCTTTCCATGGCAACTTCTACCCTCCCTGCTTTGTGCTGCAGCAACCCCCAACACCTCGCACTGCTCTGCCTCACCCAGACATCATTTATTCAGAGCTCTACGTTTTAATCATCATGTACTGTTTTAAGCAGGAACAGAACAATCGTTTCTAAGGCTGGGTACCCCACTGTCACAGGGATGGCACAGAGGACCTGCACAGGAGAGGACCAGCTGGATTAAATACTGCCTCAGGACTCTCCCAGCAAGAAGTGTTAAGCCCTGTGAAACCGTCAGCTGGATTTCTCCCAAGCCATGCAGCTCAGGCAAACCCGGGGATGCGCACCGACTCTCTCTCAACCCTCCAAAACCACAGAAATATCGTGAAACTGAAGCAATGAATGCATCACCTGACCCATTTTCACCAGACCTTCCCAGAGGCTTTCACTGTCAGTGTGAGCTGTGAACATTTGCATGCACATGCGCGCGCACACACGTTCAATTTCTAAATCAATCCTCCCAGGCAAAGGGTGTAAAAAATGTCTCCCAAAGCTCACTAGTATTTACATGTTTTTAATTTCAAGTGCCATATAGGGCTATTCAGCCATTATATTTTCCTGTAGCTTCTAAATAAATTAAACCCATTTATCATTTAAACCCCACACATTTTAAGAACCTTATTAACTTCATAGTTAAACGCTGACAGGTAATATCTATTATGGCAGCGTTTCATGGTAACCCAGCAGTGCTAGGCACTGGATTTTCACTTCCTTAAACCTGTATATCATGACAAAAATATGCATAATCTAGTGCACTGATTCTATAATTTTCAATAACGTCTGCTAATTCTGGCAAATAATTTACAGTACTTATTTCCTCTGTCAGAACAGGTGTTTTATGGTCAGAGTATCTGTAGGTTGATAAAAATAGAAGCCGCCCATTTATTAAGAAGAGAGTTTGTAGCAAAAGAAAGAGTAATGGAAAGACAATGTTTTCTTAAAGTAAACCAGGAAAACCATACTAGAAGATGAGGACACTTCACCTTAGCAAGTCAAGGAGAAAAGAGACTTACACAGATCCTGTGAATTGTGATTCTCACAGAATAGGAACCGTACCTGCATAATCTGTTCTTGCATAATGCCCGTCTTCTGATTTTGTAGTTGTTGTAGTATTGTCTGTGTGAAAAGAAACATGTTGAGTTGCCTGGGGAGCCTAGACTCAATACAGCCCATGCCCCAGCCTCAGTGCCCAGGCAGAGCTAACTTCACTTGCACACTCATCATCTCTGCTGGCTGCAAGGATCTCCTGGGCCTGCCAGGTGAAAACAGCAGGATCTGTTTTCTAACAATATGTGGTAACAGATTGCAGCTGGGATAAATATATCAGTCTGAAGCAGGAGTTGTCATTTATGCTCTACTTGAAGTAATTGGGGAGTTTTAATATGTACCCTGAAATGAACTGCCACTTAGGGTGGTTAACTTTAAAGAGATAGGAATAAACTGGGATGTGTTTAATACACCTGTATAGCATGGCCTTATAAGTAGATGTACTGAGGATTTATGGGTCAGAAGCTAAGGAAAAATCTATTGAGAGTCTGAGCCTCAGTAGACACTTTATTTTCAGGAGCTATTTAAAGGCAAATTTTCTTCATTTTTGTTTTAGAGAAAAACAGGGTTTTTAAAGTCAGCTCAAGGGTTACAGGTGATGTAGTAGCTCAAGAGCTGGGCACAGAGAAGCACTGTATTTATGGAGAATCAGAGAGAGCCTTGAGCCATGACTGGAAAACTTCCTTCCAGGCACCTTTGGCATCGTGAGGCCCAGCACAGGTCACTGGAAGACCCAGCCCAAGCACTGTGTTTGGGAGCACATCTTTGGAGAGTCTCCCGAGACGGCCTCATGCTGCTCCAGTTAAAGGAGCACCAGAGGATCCATCCTGGGTGGCAAAATGCATCTGAGGGGCATTCCTGCTGTCCTGCTCCCAGCTGCTGCCTGGGAGACAGAGCTCTGGGCAAGCTGCTCTGGGCAGGAGACTGGTGAGTGATGTTGAAACCAGAGCAGGGCCAGGCAGTCCCCTGCTGCTGCTGCGGGCAGGGTTAGGAGCAGTGCCCTCCTCACACCTCACTGCACCTGCACCATGGAGGGCTCTGCCTCTCCCCACAGCCTGTGCTCTACAGTATAAACTGCAACAGTCTAATGGAAATGTAACAATTCCCAAGTAAGAAGCCAGCTCTGGTTCTTTTTTTTTTCCTCCCTGAACAAAAATTGAAAACATTCTTTGAAATGAGTTTTGTTATGAGAGTTACCTTGACATCGACCCAAAGACATGACTTCAATTTTCTCCTGTTTCTGGCATGATGCCTCTTTGATTTGACATGCATTATCATAAGATTTCCCATCGGAAGCACAAAGAGGATTGAAGTTGGTTTGAGAACAGTCAATGTTGCATACACACCTGAAAAGATACAGAAAGAGAAAAAAGAAGAGGCTAATATGAGAAACTTTTTTCATGACATCATAAATACATCTCAGAAATATAAGTGTTTGTATTATCCTGACTGTACAATGTAAATCAACATAATGAAAGAGGAAAGTTCTGTCAAGAGGTCATTTGTATTTCTTGATGGAAATGAGATGCAGGGAGAGGGAAGAGGCACATAAAAGCAAGCAAAAAGAAAGATAAAAGAACTGTGTTTTACATGGAAAACTATGCCACAGCATTACCACTTGTAATCTCTTGTAAACCAAAGAGATATGCAGATAAAGCAAGCTGCTGACCCCTCCTGCAAACTGAAGGAGCCACAAAATTCTCCTCTGTTCAGGAACTGTCCACTGTATGTAACACCATATAAATGTGGGTTTATAATGATTTATGATTTGATTCTGAAAAGAATTACAGCAACTAGAGGCACTCTGATTGTATCAAAGATGTGATACTGAAGCCTCACTTCACCTCCCTGGGATAAAACCACCTGCCAAGACCGAGACTGAAGCAGGGAAATGACCACACGCTGTGCCTCAGGCTGGTGGGATCTCCCCAGCTCCTGGACACAGAGAGGCTACTCACTATTAAAACCAGCAGAATGCTGTTTCAGGGAAGACGCTGTGCACAAGCACTTTCTGAAGCACTGGGATAACTCAGCAACCAGAAAGCCTTACCCAGGTGTTACCCAGGAAGGTCAGCGCCCACTCCTGGCTCGGTGTCGTGCTCTGTGCGGGGGGAAGGCTCCCATGTGCAAGAGCACAGCGTGAGCAAATGCAGGCAGGGCAGTGGTGGCCCTGTTCTCAGATTGCTTAGGGCCATCTCCAGAGACTCCACAGCTTGTGAGCTCCCGGGCTGCCCTGAGATGTGAACCAGAGCACAGGGAGGGATTCACTTCCAAAGTCTGCTCTGGATCTGAGCTAACGCACTAACGCGGACACGTCCTGATCCCAGCAAGCCTCGCCATTGCTTCTAAGATGGAGAAACCTAATTATTTCCATCAACAGCAGGCTGCAGACTCTTTTCTTTAGGTTTCTCCTATTTCATTATCATTAGCAATGTCAGACATCCTTGGGCATCAGCAGAGCATAGGCACGCTAATCTTCTGTCCCCCAACTGTGCCGTGTAACAGACAGCTCAGCCTCAGCAAACCCAACGTGATCTTGCTTGGGGACAAAGCCAGAGGTCTAACCTGGCAGCTGCTCCAGCTCTTCTGAGCACGTAATTGTGCACATGCTGCTATCTAAACTCTTCCCGGCTCCTTCTGACATTCAGGCAAAGTGATGCGATTGATGCTCTATCTCCAGCCCACTGGTTGTGCTGAACCTCACGGCGCCAGCTCTACAGCTCTCCCTTTGGAAAGCTAACTAATGGAAATGTCAAGCCTCTAGCCTCGCTGCTTGATTTAAGAAAGTGTTTAAAAGTCAGTCCACCTCTCATTTGCAGCAGACATCTGGACACCTTTGACTACTGGAGGGATACACACAAAACTTTGGTGGAAAGAGGAAGAAGGAAATTAGAGTGTGGGTCAGATCCTTCCATCACCTTGTTTGGCCTCTGGCCTCCAGGAATGTGCCCAGGGTGATGGAAAACAGCGGAACCAGTAGTTGCCTTCTTTTAGAATTTTTTTTTTTTACACTGGGTAGGTCTATTTACCCCAAATGTTCACAAAATACAGGAAACTTCAGTTCAAAAAGAGGCCAATGGTGAAAAGCTGTGGTTATAAATTAAATTACATGATTTCATAACTCGAAGAAAAGCATCTCGCTCCCTGTGTGTAGCAATTTCCCCACACCGATAAACATACAGAACATAGGAAAAAAAATCCAGTGCATTTCCTAAGAATCTCCTTATCAGCAGAATAAGAATGTTCTGCTCCACTGAAATATTAACCATCATCATTTCTTCCTGCAGCCATTTCCAGCTTCCCACCTTAGTCAAACTCACTTCATTAGGAAACATTTACTGCTCAAGTAATAGCAATTCTTTCCACGTAGCTCCACCATTTGCATTTCAGATGGGACACAATCAGCCATATGCTCCTTTTTTTTTGTAATAAACCAGCTAAGAAACAGCTTCACTTCTCTACATTTTGCTACAAAAAAATGAGTGAAGGTTAATATATATTATGTTTCAAGTCAAGAGAAAATTAAGCAAACAGGAAAATTACAACAAAAGGGTGCTCTTTAGGGGAAATCTCAGCAACTTTGGATGCAATTTCAAAAATACCTAGGGGACACAGGAACCTATGCTCAGAGTTAGATAGTTTAGAGACATATTTTTAAAGGTGTTTAAATGCTTAAAGATGCATGCAAACACTTTGTGTGGGATTTTTGGTATCTCAGAGACCTATCTCCCACTGATTTCAAAGACCGCTTCAGAGGCCACAAGGCATTTAATTACATCTTTTGATACCTTCCGAAACACCAAGATCCAAAATTACTTTCCTGACCTCGTCCAGCAAAAGTGAGAAGAGAAACAATGTTTTTCTGAACCCCATTCTAAAATCTCAACCGTGAGAGCAGCCTTTCTTTCCAAGCAAACCTCTGCAGCAGCCGCATGAAGAGGACGTGCCATGTGAGCACCACGGACCACGCACTGCTTGTGCTGGGGGGTCAGATCACTCGTGTGCCAGGGAGACCAGAAAGGGACACCCCCAGGATGACACCATATGCTCCAGAGCCTTATAGGATCTCCTGTGTGAAGCGTGATTCTCAGGGCCAACTAGATGGATGTTGAAGAAACACCAAACTTGTCGCCCCGATCTCCTTGCTACAAGGATCTGTGCGTCATCCACCCCTTGCACAGTTTTCAGCAGACAACTTCTAAGCTTGCATCTGCGGTTTATTACTGCTTTTGCACTTATATACTCAAATCCTACTTTAAGGCTGCACAATTAAGTCGACATCAAATACATGTCAGGAAATGTGAAAGGTAGGATTGCATCAGAAAGATGAATGTGCCTGTGTTGCTGACTCTTTTTAATTTATAGTGCTCCTCTTACCAGGGAAAATGATGGCATTCAAACACATTTTTTTCAAACTGGAGGAAGAAATAGTCTGCCATTTTGACCATGCCACCAAATTCCAGAAGGGCAAATTGCAGGGAAAGAGGTGAGGCATGTACTCCAAACGTGTGTGCCCAGGCAAATGCAGCCTCTGAGAATGCCTCAGACTTGAGTGGGATCCACCAGTGAGGTAATACATACCTAATGAGCAGCACTTAATGCATTTGACTGAATGAAATCCTGTAAAGGTGCCTTCACTTCTTGATGCATTATAAAGTGCAGAAATGGGACTCTCTCGTATTAAACAAGAAGGACCAAACCGTGACATCCCCGCTTGGCTCAGGGTGTATGTTAGGTGAGAGCACCAATGGTGTTCAAGACTTCAGCACTTGTGGGACACAGAAGCCCCCCACCCTGAAGAGAGCTTCCCCTGACACCTGCCATGCACAGGGCTGGCAGTGCCCATCCCACTGCCATGCGTGTGTCCAATGGGCCGGCTGACTGCCTGCAGCTTCCCGGTCCCTGGGGCGCTCCAGAATGCCTCAAATTTTAATTTGACCATGTTAACATCCTGCTTATGACTTCTGATTATAGTTCTACCAATAAATCTATTTGGTTTCTGTGTTCCTAAGTGTAGCACTGAAGAAAGCCTGGCAATAGAAAGGCTGACTGAGCGTTCCTGGGGCTCAAGACACTGTGGGAAGGTCAATGAGGTCTCCTAGGGGGTCACAGGATGAAACCGTACCCAAGAACATACACAAAATACACATGTAGGATTTAACCATGCCTTCTGCAGCCAGAAACGCAGCTTTAAAAGCCTCTGTGAGGAAGGAGAGCCTCCAAGATGTCAGCAGACACCCTGCAGCTCCTCTGAGAAAGGAAGAAATGCTGGTTCACAGGCCCTTTGCATCTTCAAGTAATGGGCTCATACATTAATTGATTAAAATTTGGGCTGCCACCATAAACAATCATTGAACAAGGCTCATTTTCTTATGTCCTTTATTCCATTATTATTTATCATTGTGATAGTCTCCAATGAATTCCCTTTCTTTTATATGCTTTACTTTATTCCATTTCATTTCATATGATGATAATCTTGGAGGAACTGAACATCCAGCAATCTGTGTGGTTACTTTGGTGATCATGGAAGCAAAAAACACCAAAGCAAACTAAAAAGACTGTCCGAGGGGCAGGCCTGGGCACCTCCTGAGGGGAGTTTGGGCTAACTCTCCATGATGCATTTTGCAGCACTGCTTGATGACGTTGCTGGACCCTGTCATGGGAATGTCACACCCAGGATGAACCAGAAGGTGTCTGCAGGCAGAGGTGCAGCCCTGCAGATAAGATGCAGGAGAGGCCCAGGAGGATGCCTGGGGGAGAGCTGGCAGAGCTGAGCTTAGCCTGAGGCAGGTGAGATGCTGACAGGGACTTCATTGTGTCTCACTACTGGCTTGTGGGGTGTGTGTTGCTGCACTCTGGTCTGTGAGCTTTGGGAGCCTCTGTCAAGGCAGGAACTGCAAAGAGGGTGCTCAACAGATAAGGGAACCCACAGGCATTTTGGGAGTGATCATCACTATTTCACCTGTTTAACACGCTTCTCCCCTCCCCAGGGAAATGAGAGAAGAGCACAAAAAACTCCTTTCCAGCCCAGATCCTGATCCTGAAGAAACGCTGCCCAGCCCTCAGTCTGCTCTACGTGCCAGCAGTGGTGGTGATGTGCTGCACCAGGCTGCTTGGCCAAGCTGGAACAGCCACCTTGGCTTTCTGTTGAATCAGTCTCCATAAAAATTAATGGGGTCAATAAACCAGGCACGGGTGAGTGCACAGTCTCCTAAATCCCCACGCTTCTGCAAATAACATATGGTATTATTTTCTGGGCACAGAGAGTACCTTTGCCTGCAGAGAGCAAGCTACTGAAGAGAAGAGTCATGGCTATGAAGAACTGCCCCTGGAAGGAGGAACTGTTTTAAGGAGGAGTCTCAATAAAATGAGAGAGTGGTTCTTTGCCCATGAAGGGTAGGGGAATGCTATAATTCTATTTCCTTAGTTCATGAACAGAATATAATCATCAGTGACACAGTGATGACAAAAAGAAATGCACTCCATGCTTTATCTTTACTCCTAAGACAACTATTCAGTCTTTGTTTCCAGCAATGTATTACTGAAAAATTATTTTAAAAAAATTACTATGCAATATCTGCACGTAGCATGAGGAAGGCTTCCTATGTAGCTCTGATGGGAAGCAAGGAGGATAAATGAGACAATGCTTCCAAAAGAGTGGTTTCACTGGGAACAGATGCAGGCACATTTCTGTCAGAGCGAGATGGCAATGGCAGTTCTTCCCCATTCAGCATCTTTTAATTAGCCCTCTGCTGTTTGGAAACCTGAGAGCAGTGTTGGTACTACCTCTGTTTATTAAAGATTCATATTCAGACTTTGCTGGCCATGGGTCATTTGCTTTTTGGAACCAGAGCAACAGAAAATTGTGCCTGAGATATCTGAACGAGAAGTACTTAATGAAATGACTAACGTCTTCAGCCAAGTGTCTAGTTGATTACAGGGTCCAAACAGCAGAACAGCAATAAATCTGCCACAAAGAGAATTGTCAGTCAAGAAAAAAGGCATATAAAACCAAAGAGAGAGGGAAGCAAGGGCTAAAAATGTGAAAATGCAAATCTAGTGTTATTTTTACTAGTCAGAGCTCATATGCTAATTTGGTCAAGTGTGAGATCCCACCATGTCTCAGAGAGCACTATTTTATAGGGAAGGTGAAGTTCCATTCTGCAATCATTTTAAATGTTACATATTTTCTCCAGGCAAAAAAATAAAAAAAGCAATGAAAGACCCGACAACATTCTGCAGCATAAAAACGCCCAAAGCCTTTCCTTTGCCCCAAAACAGTGCATAAATAAAAACACAGTTGTTGTACATTTTTGATATTTTCACCAGAGACATTTCTTACCTTCCTCTGCTCTGACTAGAAAATGGTGATCAGAAACTCGAATTTCTGGATGTCAGCATAGTCCTCTCCAAGCCCCCTGCCCCTCCGAGTAGGACATTAAGTGCCCATTTAAAGCAAGCCTGGCAGTATATGCCTGCATAAAGAGCCTGGCAATCAGTCTCAAATGCCTTCTCTATAATTTGGATTCCTGCAAGGTTTTTCTTTCTGGTACACAGGGCATCTTTGTTGACATTACCAGCAGGCAAGCTGAAATGAAGCCAGGCTTAACATTACGCCTCGACACTGGAACAGGCATTGTAGCACGGTTCAGCTGCGTGTCAGGAGGCTGGTGGGAGCTCTCATGTACCCAGGTAGCTTTGGGGGTGTTTAATGTCTCAACACAACACCATGCAGAGACACTTGAACAAGCTCTAGGCAGAGACTGGGCAAGGTGAACCTCTGGGAGCTCAGGCAGCCTGCTCAGACCAGCGCCACGCCTTGTTCGAACACACAGCCTGTGACAGCCCTTCAGTGGCGAGCAGTGACAGTCACCCCTGTACCCACCTCGGCAGCACCCACCCACAAAGCCACCTGCACACACAGGCAGCTAAACTGGATTGCCCCGGGGGGCTTGGACACACCTTTGTTTTGACATGTCAAAAAGACCACATAAATCCGAGCTTCTGCCGCTGACCCTCAGCCCGTCTCCAAGCACACCATCGAGCTCCACAGCGATCTCAGACAGCCCCACAGCAGCAACGGCCCGGCACTGCCACAGCCCTTTAACAGACAGGCGGAGTCCTGACGCCCTCAATGCAGAGTCACCAGGCACTTGGGTAGTCTGGCCAAACTCAGGTACCCCACAGTGGTCTCTGCAGCACGTGGAGCACAGCCCAAGAGGATGGCACCCAACGGATGACAAAACCGCCTGGCATCTTTGCCTGCTTCAGCATGCACTGAACATCAGGTACGCTGACACACATATATAAAATATATTCATAATGCACACTGGCACACAGTATTTTACACTTTCTATGAATCATACCCTACAACCTGTCTGTGCTTGCCAGGAGACTGAAAGCCTATCACTGCACTCTTAAGAACATCATTAAGAGGCTAAAAGAACAGAGACTCTGCGTGTCTCCTTCAAAACAAATTTTGCCATAATTTTGAGGTTGATGCAAAACTTTAGCTGCAGTGCAGAACAATAAACAATACATATTTTATAATGGCAGCACAAAAATAGCACGCAGTATTTCTTTCCTGGGCCTGCTAGTGCTTCTCTTCTGCTTTAAGATCACAAGAGAAGAAAAGCACGGCTTTTTTTGAGTGCCTTCCATTCAATGTTTGTTACTTACTTATTTATTTATCTAATTTATTTTTCCTTTTCGTCCTTTGCAGCCCTGCTTCTGCACTAAGGGCTTTAGCATGCCTAGTTTGCACGGTTTCTTCCCTGGGATATTTTACCTATTTCAACTGTTCAAATGTTTATCTTCACCAGGAGTAAAAGGAGAAAAGCTTGATTCCCTCAGGGTGATGCAATGTTTCTGCATGGCATTTCAATAGCATCCTGTTATTCAAACAATTAGAAATCACAGAGGCCATGCACGGAATTATCAGCATACTGCATGGAGATTTTTATTATAATGCAGTGCATAATGAAAATGATTTGAAGGACCCCAAAGCACCATAACAGAAAGAAGCACTGAATAATCAGGTGATTTTTTTTTTTTTTGCTGCAAGAGCCCAAAATATTGTTTACTGGACATATGTCAAACTAAAATGCACTAAAGTGGTGAATTTACTGATGGCCTTCCTTGCATACCAAATGGAACACTCTGGGAGTGTAGCTGGAGACAGAGCCAGGAGCTTGGGCTACAGCTGCCACGCTGCTGCTGCTGCTGCTGCATAGCAGGGACTGCCTGGCAGTGCTTAAAAATACACATGGATTTGTCAGAGCATGCTTTTCACGGCAGCTCACGGAGGATGTTTCAAAAGCACGGGCTGCTCCTGAAGACACCTTGCTGTACAGCCGTGAGGAGAGTCCCTGGGCACTGGCTGCTTCCCAGAGCTTGGTGAGGAGCTGGTCTCATGCTCCTCCAGTTTTCAAGAAGTTATCTTGGAGACTGCAGCTCATGAAAAATGCTTTAATCTGCAGTGCAAGACACTGCAACTTGAGTCCTAATTCTCCTTTAATTTTTGACCCGTAACTCTTTTTACTAAATTTTTGACAAAAAACATTACAAACTTAACCTTTGCTTCCTTCTTAAAATTCACAGCACCAATTATAGTATGACCTTCACCTGGCTTCCCAATGCCTCTGGTGCCCTCAACAGTACATTGAATTGTACGCTAACAACTTTAGGGCAAAATAAATGGCTCTCTTTCTTTTTTTTTTTCTTTTCTTTTGTGTCCTTCTAAATATCATTCTTATTTAAAAGGTACTAAGTGGTATATAGCAATCTTTGCTACATTGGATGCTTTAAAGCCAACCAGAGGATCACAAGGTTCATGACTGGGTTTGAAGAGTCATGGAAAAGCCCTCATGCTAGCTATGTGACCAGAGAAGAAAATTCTAATTCTGTGCACGCGCCAATTCAAGTGTCTGCAGGTATCTAATGTGTAAAGTTTATTTAGAACTCATGGAATAAAATAAATGCCTTTTTATGGTTTGCCTACCCATGGTGTCCTTCGCGTCTCTGTGGTCTGTGCTAAAACAAAGCTTTGCTGACTGTTTCTGTAAACATTTGAGGCTGTCCTTCATGAGCAGTTTATTGCTGTGTGCCTCAGACTGCTGATATTGTTCACTCCTATCTTGAATCCAGCAGAATAATGAAATTTGTTTCCACAAATCCCAGAGTTTCACCCTGGACTGCAACAACCAGTGGGAATATTGCAACGTGCAGTGGGAAGGATGGGACACTATCTAGCTGCAGGTCCTGGCATGGGCCTTGCCACGCAGGAAGGCTCCATCTTCTCACAAAGAACTGCAGCCCTGTCTGGGACCAACAGCAAATTTCTGCTAAAACCTTTGTTAACAGCACTAGAAGTTACACCTGAAAGTGGAAAGTGGAGTGATTTATCAGTGAAAGTAAAGGGACGATGGCCTTTAGGCCAGCAGAGACC
Organism: Eulacestoma nigropectus; assembly: GCA_013397775.1. Classification (NCBI taxonomy): domain Eukaryota; kingdom Metazoa; phylum Chordata; class Aves; order Passeriformes; genus Eulacestoma; species Eulacestoma nigropectus. The sequence goes on along the minus strand of VZTE01001006.1, from coordinate 899,411 downwards.
ACTGTGCTGCCAGCCCCATCCCTTCCAGCACGAGCCATCCACTGCTGGTGGGGAAGTGGAGACCTTCCTAACATGAGTGAAAACTGTGGTAAAGGAATTCCTCGATGTAAAGTCTGCCTCCACATGTGCAAACCCAGACCAGCTATCCCCAAAAACCTCTCTGCATCCTTAAACATGTGTGCCTCCCTGTTCCTCATGGATTCACAGAATACTCTGAGGTGGAAGAGACCCATGAAGACCATCTTCAGTAAATGGCCCCGCAGGGGTTGGACCCACAAGCCTGGCGTTATTAGCACCACGCTCTAACCAAGGATACCTGCCTGAGGCAGCACCATCTGAACTGGCCACGTACTCCAGCCTACCCTGCTTGGTCAGCTGCCTTCAACTACAAAACACAATCCAGTCTAGCTATTTAATGAAATTTTGGGAGGACACTTCCAGGCTTTCCTTCAGGCATTGTTTGCGCCTCCTGCACAGACAGAAATAAGGCAGGATAACCTCATGTTATCCTGCCCAGCAGTGAAATGAGATCTCAGCCCACAGGGATGAGCCTGGGACCCAAGCAAATCACTGCATTTGCAAGAAGGAGAGTGCAGTAGTAACCCTCTTTTCCTCAGAGTGTTCAGGTCTGCAGGTGAAAGCTGCTGTACAAAACTAGGCACTGCTGCTGGCTGGGGATGCTGCCTCTCCTCTTGCTGCCTCGTGATGACCACAGGGGCTGGCTGCTTTTGGGATCAAGCCCCAAGGGAAAGCATGCTGCCAGGGAAAGGAAGACAGACGAATGGCTGCAATGTGCCATCCCAAGGACATGTCCTTGCCAGCAAGCTAATGGGATGAGAATAACCTTCTTCAGGTCTGGGACACAGATCAGTGGAATCCACCAGCAGCTCCTTGAAAGGAGCAAGTGCTGTGCACTGGCCAGGACAGGTGTCCCCAGGGCACCCGTGCTGTTCCACAGGGGAGAGCTCTGTTACAAAATGGGCAGGCTGAGGTGTAGCAATTAAATCTGTACGTCTGGGGACATCTCACACAGGCTTTTAGCTGCAGCCTGCACGTGGGAGGGGACTGGGGCAGGAGATGGGCTCTATGAGGAAGGGACACCTGCCACTCTGCAGGGGCTGTGAGAGCTGAGGTCAGCCCTGTGCGTCAGCTCCTATTGAGTTTTCCTCAGGCTCATATTTAATGCATGGGATGTATTTTTAATGGTTTAGATGTGTGAACAAACCGTGGCCTTGATGTTCCTACATGGGTGTGTGAAGGAGCCTCCGACCTTCTGCAATGGATGTAGTTCTATTTTAACAGTTAACATAAAGTGGGATGGAAGAGATGAAGCATTCTATTAAGACATTTGATAATAAATTGGTAAGTGCTTTCCCAGTGTTTTACATACTTATTCTCTCTGCTGATCTATTTAGCCAACACATGTAATTCTGAGCTACAAAGTTGTATTCCTGCTTTCGTAAACATACTTACATAAAACTCAATAACAACACAGTCTATTTATTGCTAAAACGCTAGTAGGAAATTGGAAAAGGTATAAATACAATTCATTGCTGGTGATCTCCTGCCCCCTGAAGGCACTGTAAGGCTCCAAATCTTGCTCAGTTCACAGCATCATAAAACCGAAGCAATAAATGTCACTCCTTTCTTGATTGTGCATTAGGCCAATCGGCTTTTTATTGCGACTAAATAGGCCGTCAGGAAGGCACTGCTCGCTCGCTTTACTGCGAGGGGATGACTTCGGCTAAATGGGGGGCCAGGGAGGGAGGAAAGCTTACTTTTAAATAACAAGGCTAAGAGAAAACGGGGGAAAAAAACGGTGCAAAAGCACTTGCTCTGCAAGGCCTTTGCACTTGCTCTTTCATGCTGTAATGCCTTGATGTACGCTGACGATTATGTGTCAATGCACATTAATATCTCATGTGCTTTACCATATTATCATCCCTTATGTGCACTTTCACAGCCTGGTGAGCCCAGGCTCTGCCAGCCATGGGGTTACACAACCAGCATCACCATGGGGGTGCAAACTCTGCCCTGCACAGCTCCGGGGAGCACCCGTGCACAGCTCTGCCCTTGCAGGGCCCAAAGGGACCCTCCTGTGTCCCTCCCACAGAGCAGCAGGAGCTGGCCATGATCTTTGCCACACCCTGTACTACAGCAAGAGCACAAAACAGGGTGCCAAAACCATTCCTCCCAATGCAAATAAAGGCATGTGCTCAGAAGGCTGGGACACTTTTCCACCCAGGATCGAAAACCACAGTCATAGCTGGTGGCAGAGGAGTAAAAAAAAAAAACCCAAACCCTGAGTTCATTTGCTCCCCTGTCGAACTGGGCACATAAAATCATTCTCTCCACCACGCTGCCACGTGTATATGTTGTATGCAGACATTTCCTGAAAAGACAGAGGGATGCTGTTGCTGTCCCACACGATGCTAAGCCACACATGGGCACCCTTGTAGCAGGTAAGGGTCGGTGTTAACGCAGTCCCACAGCCACACCACCTCGATGCTGCCACCACCCCACATCCTCCAGCTGGCCCTGTCACATAAATGTTTAATTCACCTGCTCACGCTGGGTGAGCCATTCCAGCCTCCCAGCCAGGCGGAGGGAAGGCAGGAGAGGACAACCTCCCTTCCACCCTTGGGTAGTGTCCTCAAAACCCTCCCTGAGCCCCTGAACGTGGGCAGCCAGGGCAGCCACTGCAGCTCCTCCCCCCTCTCCAGCAAACAGCCACCTGGACTAGCTGCAAGCCAGCTTTACATTTCCTCCCTGCTTTCACAGTCCTCTGTCCCTCCAGCCTTCTCTGCCATGACCACCCATCCCTCCACGCCTCCTGTCCACACACCACAGAGACGCACCTTGGCCATGGAAACCTAACACGAAAATTGGTCTACGTTCAGCCATGCTTCTACAATTACTGCAGCTTTTTTCCCCAACTCTAATGCTGACAGACTAATTGCAATACTAATTGCAAAGACAAATGATGATTGTGTCTCTTACAAGCCTTCCTCCCCTTACATTTCAGAAGAATTTGTGTCTTGCTCCTACAAGAGCATGGCACGGTAAGACATGAAAACCCCCCAAAATCTCAGAAGTTATTTTTGGCTTTTGACAAATCAATATTTCCTCTGAAGCAATTGAAACAGTCAGTAAGGCAAATTCTGCTTTTATCATCACAATTTCCAAGTTATTCCTTTGCACTGTGTGACTGACAGAACATTCATATTCCAGCCGAGCTTGTTCTCCCTTCCACCAGCAAAAGGCTCCACAAGCTACTGAGAAGTTACTCCATAGTTATCAAACTGGGAGAGAACTTTTGTTTCACTGAAGTCAGTGGGATGACTTTCATTGACTTCCCTCAGTTGGAAGTTCACCTTCTGAACTGAAAACCAAGTTTGGGTGAGCATCTGAAAAGAGGAGCATAAGGAAAAAAAAATCTATAAGCTTTATGACTGTGTAGAGTATTATTCCCTGGACACACAGAAGGTTTGGCTGTAATTGCAAAAGATAAACAATGCCTTTTCTATTACAAAACCAAATGTTAGGGATTCTATTTTTTGGATAAGAGATGGATGTGTCATACAGGGTCCTTAAAAACCTACTTGGGTGAGTAGTACAGATGGAATACAATGTGGGTTTGCATTTATCTGAGAACATTTAGAGCCATGATATATAGTCTACACGACAGACTTCCTCGATGTATAGAGAAAATATAGCCAATTTCTTTGTGTAGGCTGAATTATTTACCAGAGTGTTCCAAAGTGTATTGGTAATAAAACACTATGAAATATAAGTAACTCCAGACAATCTTGGCTTATGTTAAAACAAGTTTTTTGTTTTTTGGTTTTTTTTTTTTTTTTTTTAAAGAATGTTATTAAGAAAATAAATCCTGAGAATCTGGAAAGGCAGGACTTACTCAAATGAACATAAGCCTCTGAAGGATTGTGTTGACTCGATGGATAGAAAGGTCAAATTCTCCCAACCATCATCCTAAAGGAGTTGGGAATCAGTCTCACTTCAAAATTAAATAGGCTATTTTGGCACCGGATGAAGGATGCAGAGATGCTAAAGTGATTCTGTGAAACTCACTTGACTGGGAAAAATGGCTGGTTTTAACTAAACCCAAATAATAAATATAGAGAGTAAAACAGCTTCACCACATGGCCAAACAAGCCATCATTTTTCCAAGTATTAACTTTCTAGCCAGGCCACTAGTAGTGCAATCAGTTTAGAAACACAAGGTGCTCATTCCCTCATCCTCCTCTGGAGAACTGGACCATAAGCTTTTCTCAGAGCTGCTGAACATAAAGCCAGCTGCTTTTTCCACATCTTTCCCGGCTCCTTCTGCAGACTCCTTCTCAGAAGGAGGAAACCCACTTACTTTTGGATCGATTCAGGGTTTTTTTGAAGTCTGTGGGGATCTTTCCCTGTTTATGGTAGGGTACGAAGTCACTTTTACACCTAGGCCAGTTTAGGTTGGAACTGCCCTCTGAAAGAGTCCTACAGTATCTCAGCAGCTTGGCAGAGAGAAACCTGACAGGAACCATGGCATTCATGCAATGCTTACCTGGGGACCTTATTTCCTGACTCTAACATGATGTCTAGACATTGGTTTCTAGCAAGCCAAATCTTTCACCTAAGCTGGAGGTGCTGCAACGTTGTTCTTGTTTGTGCTTTGGACAGAAATTCAAACCACAATTTTGTATTTTGCTAGTTTTCCCACTTTTGTGTCTGTTCATGTGGCATTTTTTTCCCAAGTCCCAAATGAAGAAACATGGCTGGGTTCTCTATTCAGCTCTCATACTCCAGGCAGCAGGATCTGGCTGACCAGCCTGCTATAAAAGCCTCCAACCCGGCCCTTTCCCAGGGCAGGCTTCGTATCTAAAACATAACATACAGACAGGTGGGCGTCATCTTGCTTTTTCTAACATTCCTCATGTTTTGTCTTTCATTGCAAACCCTTTGTTGACTAATTTCCAGTTGCTTAGGCTACATTTTTTCCAGTGTTACTGACTCCTAGCCCTGCACGGTGTCTCTACACTTATCTCAACGTGGCATCTCAACTGTTTCCCTGAAAGTCAGCTGCCTTCCTTTTATTTTAAAATCTTTTAGCCATAGAACATGCACCAAATGAAACATTACCAGTTAAGAGAGACAGCAGTGGGCTCATTTCTGGGCAGGCACTGGAGGTAGCTCTGCTATCAGGCTGGGGCTAAGATAAGTGATATGGGTGTGAGAGGGTGCAACCTGCTTGGTCATCTGCTGCTGTGCAATGCAGAGATTGTGCTGCAGCGCCTTTACTTCCCTCTGCAAACCCTTTGCCTGGGCTCTTACTAGACATGACTACTAAGCTCCATGTGAAGATTTATGCAGCAGCAGATTCACTTCATGCCTTAGGTATGATCTCAAGTTAAGCAGAAATTTAAGTTTTTGCAGAATTGTGTATTTTTAATGATTTGATTCCATTCCTCTGTTTATTTGAAGCACAAGTCCAACGTGTATGTTTAAGTGTTGTGCCTAGGTATGAACAAAGATCTACTTTTTCACTGGAAGAGAAAGAAAAGCAGCAGAAAACAGCAATATATCTACTGTATAATGCCTGGGACATTGCAGACGTTAAAGCAGCTCATTGTTTCTGCATCTGGAACAAGTAGGTCACACATAGTTATTATACACACTGCTGAACATGAAGCAGCCAATACCCGTGTAATGTATGTGAGACTTCAAACTACCTTTTAGTACTTTATAGCAGTACAGCATCTTGTTTGCAAGCGCTCTGCTTGAGAGCAACTGATGGAAGGGGGAAGGGACCCAAAGCTGACTGACCTAATTGCTATGTGGATTGAGAAGCTGGCAAAATCATGCTTCTTTTACATGTTTGCTTTCCATACTATAATAAAGATAAATATTGATTGCTAGGGCAGTATTGATTGCAGGGGTCACTGCAGATGGCAGCTGCATGGTTCGCACAGATACCTCCCATGTACAGAGCCACTTATTTGCATGAGAATGCGGTTTCACCCCCCTCATGTGCTGCTGACTGTTCGCTTGCCTTGTAGGAGCATTTACCCAAACTAAATGTACCAGTGATTAGCAGTAAGATATGAAACGAGGGACTGAAACTGTTCATCTTCTTAATGCCTTCTGCCTATGCGCCTGTCTGCCGTGGGGAAGTGGAGTGTACTGTGGACAGAAGCACGGGACACAAGGGACCCGCTGTAATTACGCTGCAGTGTCACCGCCGCGCCCGGGAGTGCCGCACAGCGCGCCTGGGACCAGCGCTCCTTCCTTCCCCGCTGCCCCGCACACTGAACAAGCCACGCGCCTTCCTCCAGGCCTGGGTGCCTCCCTCCTAGCTCCCAGCTTGGGGTCACCAGTGTCCCTACAGAATGGCTCCAGCATCTTCTCCTGAGCTGAACCCGCCCAGTGGGACCCTCGTCCGCTTGCAAGGAATGGAGAAGGCTCCTCCAGTGTGAGCCAGGCTCGTGAGGAGGGAGGAAAGTTGCCTACTGCTAGCACAGTGCTTACTGCAGAGCATGATACCCCACACCCAGCCAAGGAGGAGTCCTTGGGGTGAGTGGGACCAAGTTGCAGGAAGCAGCAGGGGCATTTAGGCACCTTTTTATCACTGGTGCAAACCCTCAAGTGGCCCGTTTCAGGGTTAGGCACTTCCTGGCACGGAACTGCTGCCTCTCTCCTGCACCTGCAGCCTCCAGCAGGGAGGAAGGGGCAGGCAGAGGAGAAGTCTGGAGGTGGTCTCCTCACCTCCTTGGACACTGCCCGGCTGCAGGGGAAGCACTCTCCAAGCACACCACACACCTCTGAGTGTCTGCCTTCCAGCTAGGAGCCTGCATCTTATTGTGGGCAGTGCTGCACTTCCACACCGCTGCTGGCTGACCTGCTGCTAGTGGAATTCAAAGGGAAAGTATGCATATTTAACCCCAATTCATCACTTTGATTTTGATTAACTCTGCAAGTCAGAGGTTTGCAGGATTTAATCTTATTTTAAGAAAATACTCCCATTGCCAGCATTTTCCAACAGGAAACTCAACCAAAGGATCTTTCTTATTATGTATCTCCTTCCACTTTGGACATATTGGTGGACCTCTGAAACAGCTGCCCAGTATTTATCCAAACCATGGCTTGCCCAGCATAGGGAGCGCCGTTATTTCCTCAGTGGCCCATAAGGAGGAGATTAATGAGGGGACCCAGGTTTCTGACGTGGTTCTGCACTGACACCAAGCCACTCCAGCAGAGAGCAGGCACTCCATTTGGTGAGCACTATTTACGTACAGCGAGTGTTTCATAGATGCTTTTTGGAAGATCTGAGCAATACACCACCGTTCAAAACGTTACGCCTCATTCTTCAATTCCTTTTAAGTATATCTCTCGGGGTGTTATGTTGAGTAGCCCGGTCTTACAAAATCAATTATTCCTTAGCCAGCTCAGAAATAAAACCCAAAGCAAGCAACACCAAATGTCTGATTTACCAATAGATTGCAACCTCGTGCTAAAGAGCATAGCCACTGCCCTGCTTTAAATATTCATGAAGCCCTCTGGTGCAAAATGCATTAAAGGTGGGAATAATGCCAGTAATACATGATCCTCTTAGTGGCAAGAGGCTTTCACATATTAAATCAGCAAGATGTTAAAGACTTTCAAGTGAACAGTCTTTGTTTTTAACTCAGAGAAAGAGATTCACTAATGGAATGCCAAATTGCATTCACTCTCATGATACTTGACTGCAGAATAGGATAATAACACGTGTGCTTCTGCATGCCACGGAAAACCTGTTATTACAGAGGTTTCTTTCCTGCCTTTTCTCTGTACTTTCCAGAAAATGTTCACACAAATCTTACCCCTTCAAGTAATCTTCTGTGTGCCAACCCCCCATTAGAATCCCAGGAGTCTAGCCATTAACAGATTGGTTTTACACAAATAAAAAGATTTAAAAATAATGGTGACACAGTACAATAGCACAATTTAAATGAGTGACAACTGGCAATGAATAACCAAAAAAAGAAAAGAGAAGAAAAAAAGAGTTAAACCAGAGATAACGGTCTGCAAAATATAGACTGTGACAATGCAGAATAATGTCAATTGTCACTTCAAATCATCAGCAGCCCAACCACATCTGCTATCACACCTGTGCTCTCTTTTCTGATCTGCTCTGGCACCCTAGAAATAGTAGGCGAACAGCCAGCCTCGCATCTCCAGCTCTCTGAAGTCTGGCGCTGCTACCAGCCTGCATCCCTCTCACCCGGAGCAGATCAGGCACTCACCCTGCACCCTCAAACTGTTCCTGACTGACAGGGATTCGCTGCTGGTGCTGGGATTGTCATCCTGTAATAATGGGTACCAGGACCACCAGGAACTGCTGACCCCGTTGGGATTCTACAAACCTCATCAGTCAGGTGAGAGCGCTAAAGGAGCCCTGCTTACATCTGATACCTGATCCACATCAAAACAGTGAGCAAATAATAAATCACCATTTCTTGGCAAGGGGAGTGGGGCAATACATGTCTCTGGTGCCAAACATGAAAATTCAACTAACAAATATTTGAAAGAGGGATCTAGAACCTCCATACATAGTCCACTTTTATTCTAGAAATAAGAGTAATGAAAAGCTGACACGCAGAAGGCTTGTTGTTTAGAAAGATGCTTATCCAAGGCTAATCAGGGGGCAAGGACAGGGAAACAGGGCTCTGTTATGGCATATGAAGTTGCTTACTTCAAAGCAGACCTTTAACAGGCTTTACATGGTCTCTGTAGTTCGGGTTGGAAATCGGCTTTCCTGCCTCCTAACAGTTTGTCTGGGAGCATCTTCCCAGTGCCAGCCCTTCCCTGCTTCCTGCCCTGAGAAGCACCTTCCCCTGCAGGAACAGTGCCTGTCAATAAAGACTGAGCACCTCAGCTCCTGCCATCATTACGCTGCACGGTTAAAGCCAAGTTGTTTCAAAGGGGAGGAATTAGATTGTGCAAAAGCTGCACTGGGAGCACTGGGGTAAGTTGGATCAGGCAGTTTTACCAAGCTATTTCTGGAAAAAAATAAACACTGCTACTCAGTGCTTATGATTAATAATGTTATCTTGTAGCTAATTTTATTCCTTGCCCCTCTCTTCTCCTGCCTTCCAATTTGGAAGCGCACTTAATTATGAAAACATGAGCACTAGACTGTGAATTTTGATATATTAATTTCACCATGGTTTTGTTTCTACACTGCACCACCAAAGCTCTCAAGGACAACCAGTCAAGGAGACAAGGAAAATCATAACACCTGGGGTAATTTTCTTAAGCAAAGTCAACATTAGGCAATCTCTTACTCACAAATTTCATTACATTACTGAAACCTATAACCATGATGCACCTTGCTCCTGTTTTTCAACACCACAATTCCGTTTGATGACTGCAGCCAGAGCAAAGACTCAATGGTTTGTCTGCTTGGGGTTTTTTTAAGGACTAGAACCGGAGATGACTGATTACTAACAGGCTGGCAAGACAAAACCAAAACGAGCACAAATGGATAACCATGACCATATTCCTGAGCTTCTTCACTGAACAGCAGAACTGTTCCTAATTCCACGCCTGACCAAGGGTGCATGGATGCCTTGCCTGGGTGGGGTCAGCTGCCCAACACGGGGCCCAGCTCTCATGTTCACCATTCATTTATTGATTGTTATCTGCTCCATTCTTATTCTCCACGAAAGAGCTTTGGCCTCATTGTTTTATTGGCATCTCACTGCCCGGTCTGTGTATCCATTCTTTAGCTACCCCTAGCCCACAGCTCCAGCAGCACCATCCAGACAACAGCTCTAACATTTGCACGGTTATTTTGTTGTTTCTCTAAATCTGTTTTAATTACCTAGAGAGAAACATGAGGCGTGGCATTAGGGCAGTGTTAGAAATACAGCTCTGTGAATAGTGACCTTTTTGACCTATTGGCTGTTCCAAAATCACAATGAAATGATTAGCTCAGAGTTGGCTTAATATAAGTTTGCATATTTCCTAGGCAAAATGAAAAATAAAAGTCTGAGTTGATGGAATTATTTCCCTTCAGCTTATGTAATTAAGGTTTAAAATAGCAAAAAAATCTGAATAATTTTGAAACCCCTTTTAAAAAATAAAAATTAAAAACAGTTCCATTGAGAAAATGTCTAAACGTACACTCTCATTTTTTGAAGCAATTAGGGACAAGGTTTTCAACTCCAGCAAACCAGGAAAAAGTGAGACAGATTTCCCAGCGTTTCTAATGCCACACATGAATTAACATGATGATAATACTAATGATACTTTTTAACTGGGAAAGCTTTAGGTCAATTATTTTTCCCAATTCTATTTTTACTGAAGTAGGAAGCTGTAAAACCCCAGATGGAATAACATAAGTTATAATGGCAACAAAACGGGTAACTGTGTTTCTAAACTTGGTCTAAATTGTGCATATTCCAAAATTATAAACCAACGTGTTTTATACATTTTTTCTGAGTAATAACCACTTCAGTCACTTTGAGATGAATCTCTGGGTGCAGAAAATTGAGTATCTAACATTTGTAATGCTTTCTAAGTCACAGTATCTTTAAATAATACAACATTCATTAAAATAGAAGAGTAGAGCAAATTACTGTACCAAACATCCTCTGCATCTTCGTCACACTCTGCCCCAAACTGGCAAATGTCACAGGTCGATGTCTCTTTTTGATTGGTTTCACCTGAGCCTTCATTGACTGTTTGATGGAAAGCAGAAGAATATACATTAGTAAAGACAGCACTGTAGCAAAGCACTTCTCTCTCTCTAGAAAAATCTATTCACTGCACCAGCTCAATGCGCCGCTCACAAAGCCGACGGCCGGCCAACAGTGCTCCTGAGCGGGCCAACACAGAGATTTCCATGCTGGCCTGCGATAAAGCCCCTCAATTACAGAGTTAAAAGGAAAACCAGAGAAAAACCCTTCCTCTTTCCTCTCCCCTTAAACAATGACCCCTTCAAGCCGGAGCCCAGGAAGGTCATGTCTCCACTGAGCCTCACTGCTTTGTTCCCTGGGAAAATAATGGAGGGGCATTGATAGCATCACATGCTGCCTCGTGTCCTTTACCCGTGAAGGCCTTGAGACGGCCCCAAGGGGATGCTTTCCTCGAAAATGTTTTGAAATTACCTGCCGTGTGGTGCAATCTAGTCCACTCCAAAGGCAAAACATTTTTCTCTGCAGAAGCACAGCTATGAGCCCCAAGGACTAGTTATCTCTGGCAGGAAAGATTTAGTGCTGTCCAGAGGAGAGGACAATCTCCAGCATAGGTTGAATTTGAAACCTGGGAAAGTCAATGCTGATGTCTGCAATTGTGTAAGATTTGTACCTGGCCCTTAAGTCAAAAACATGAAGGGACTAAAGAGAAAATAAAAATATGGGTGTAAGAGAACTGGGAAAAAATATTGACGGCTGAGTATTGAAAGACAGAAAGAGACCACTAAGGTAGGCACCAAGAAGAGGGTTTGTTAAAAGATCCAAAGGAAACATTATCTCTGTTTCTACTGAGGTGTATAAACACCCTTTGATATCTTTTGAAAGACGCCACTCTCCAGCAAGACAGCGTACCCAGCGATATCCTTCTGCCAGTTGCAGAGTCATTAAACCAACGCAGACTTTAAGCATCAATCAGCGCCGACTGATGTTGTTATCTGCACAAACAGCCTCTGCAGTGTCATCTCTCTTGCATTTGGAGTCAGCACTGTGGTGCAGGCTTCTGCACACCTGGGTGCAACCCACCAAAGCTGGTGGACACGCTGAAGTGTGTTGGTAGCCCCAGCGACACCCACTGGACAAATCATCTGCCTGATGTACATCCAGGTTGTTACCAGAGGCTTTTGTGTCAGAGTGCTCCGACTCTGAATAAGCTGCTTTTGTTATTTACTCAAAAAAGGACAAGAATCCTAGGCTTTCACAAAGCTGTTTGAGGAGAAAGGGCTTTTGCCCCCCGAAGAGCAAGCGCGATTCCAATGCCTGTTTTTCAACAAACTTGCTTCCCTATCTTGGACAAGTGATGCAACCTCTGCCATGCTTCCCACTATGTGATAACAGGAATAATATCAATTCCTACCGACAGAGAATGTGGAAACAAGTATATTAAAATATTGTGATATGCTTAGATACCACAGTGACAGAAATCACAGAAATACCAAAGGTAGATGACTTATCTAAAATGCTTTTTTCCTCAGCCTTAATATAGTCAAAGGAAGTGTTGGTATTTTTAGCTATGGACCATGCTGCATTAATTTCCTATCAGTCATGCTTGAATTTCAACTATATTAAACTGAAAAAAAATCACCTATGAAGAGCATTCTGATTATCTGATTATCCCAAAAGGAAAAAAAAAGAGAGTTTTGCTCTATTTGTACAAACTTGCTCACCTTTATATCCGTAAAATTAATGTACAATAAACCGAAGGGGAAACCAGGAAAAACGCACACTGGATTTTTGTTCTACGGCATTGTCAGGCTTTCCAGGGAGGGTCTGAGCTGTGGTTTTCTGTCTCCTAAAAATGACTGAGAAACTCTGTAGGCTCACAGGTTATAAAAGCCAATGTATGAGGGTGGACAAGGAGTCCAAGTGCCACATCCTCACACCAGTAGCATCTCCAAGTGCTGCCTGTGTGATTCTGGCCCCACATCATCGTGCTGCTCGTGATCCTCCCCACGTCCCTGCAGCTGCATCCAGGCCTGCAATGTTTCATTTACATTTTAAATATAGAAATCTCTTTTACTGAGGAGATAACTTTGACAGCCAGTTGTGGCAGGGGATTTCCAGTGAAATTAGGCAGGACATGTAATGAGTGACGATGGGACCCGCGGGCAGAAGACTTCTTACAACAGCCAAGCATTCCTCACCTATCAGAAATACGACAATTGCTCCAGTTCAGGAGGGTGAGAATGTATACTTTACGGAATAGAGCTTTAATTTCTTTATCTCGTTATTCTGCAAATCACTTCCCTTGCATTTCCTTTTAATTTAAAACATATGCCCTGCTTTCTTCCTCCCTGTAATGTTTCTATTCATAACTGTCCAGCACGTGTCGCTTGACCGGGGACCTCACATGGTTCTCCACCACAGAATAAGTGAAACAGCTACTTAAGCCATTAAAAAAGGCATTTGAAAGACTGAACATGTTGAAGAGAAGTAACTGATTTAGATAACATCATCCACACTATCGCACATTGCAGTTCTGAATTTCTGCTTGAAAATAATAGGTCACTCCTTCATATCTTTCTGAAGAAGCTCAGTGACCAGCTTTCCATGGTCAACGTGCACGTTGTCATTAAATGTGCAAATGTGCAGCAGCCCTTACTAAAAAAGACAGCTGTTTATCTCCTGTTTATGCTCTTTCTGTTGTCGGTAACATAGATAATATTATTCTTTACATTTCTTGAAGGTGTGTTTTCTCTCCCTACACAAATATACCCACCGGCATATGCACCCACACCCAGAACTGACACACACAGGGCTTGTTTTCTCCAAGCTGTGCAGATAAGTGCTTTGATAAATCAGACATCTTACAACAAGTTATTTTCCCAATATTTCCTGCTGCTTTCTAGCTTGAGGACTAGTGGATGCTTATTTTCTAAGGTGACTCTTTTTCCTTTTTTCCCCTCACTGCACTTGCTGATTTGCACTTCTTTCCTAAGCCAACCGAAAAAATTTGTTAGCAAAAATAATCTAGTTTCTGGATTCCTCTTCTAAAAAGGAGAATGATTCTTCTTCTCATGCATGTTACGTAATTCTTGTATTAGCAACTACTGAGGTTTTAACACCAAGGCCCTGCAGGGATGTAGTAGGGCTCCAGGGAGGCTAATCACTGAAGCCCACCACTTATTACTCACACAACTGAGAAATGTTAAGCTGCAAATTCCTATTTGTATTAGCAAGATTATCAACTTCAAGAATCCAAAGAAATGTGCTAACAAGGGGTAGAAGGTCACTAATATTATCTGAAAGTCACTTCAGAGACTACATCAACCTCCTAAGCAATATAAATTCTCAGCTGTGAAGGCACTACACACAATTTACAGAGTCAATGGACTGTGGTAACCACAACAGCTCCTGTTTTAATCATTTGGTCCTTCTCTGGCACTCTCACAGCGCTCAGATCAGAGAGCTGTGATTTCAAGAATATCTGTATTGTTTGCAGGTCCCACAAGAAAGAAACCATTTCTGAGGCATTTTAGTCTGTTTCCCTAGCTGAAAAAAACAGATTGAAAGTATCATGGGTAGATTGGTCTGACCCTGTGCTTATTTCCTGTAACATCAGGAGAAACTAAAAGCCCCAAACCGCCCACTCCCACTGTAAACATCTCTAGTTTCTCTTTACACTTAATCTCTTTGATTCAAGTCTCCTGTAGGTGCTGCAACCCCGAAAAATCATGCTAGGACTTCACCCACACAGCTTCCCAGACTCATGCTCTATTAGGAGTTGAATTAGTGGTTTAGAGGTTTTAAAACATGGACATCAAAATCTCTGTGCTAGAGCTTCTGAAAAACCCTTTATCAGTGTCTTCCGAAGGTGCTTGATGAGTGGCAAAGCAGGGATGGAAATAAATTCCTTGCAATTTCCAGAAAAGCAGCTCCAGAGGGATGGTTAGGAATACGCACAGCATCCTGATCGGACACACAAAGGGCCACAGGGGACACGCACGTACCTTGCTCCACAGCCCACACTGTGAGGAGTAAATGGGAGTGGGAAGAGCAGCTGGTGAGCCATGAGAGTGAGAGACCATCAGGTGGCAACACTGGCTAGACACAGATCTCTGAATCTCTCTTTGCTAACACGCCTCTGAAGGTAACAGGGCAAACCCAAGAAAGCCAAAGCTAAGTTTTCACATAGCTTTGCAGGACTATTATAATAATCCTTATTCAATATATTTCAACTATACTGGAGAACACAACAAAGAAACAATATAAAACATCCCCACACACTTGAATATACAAAATATGACTATAATGAATTATGAATTATGACTACTCTTATGTAATCTTCCTTTGATCGATGTGATCAGACATGTGCTCATCACAACCCCTGATTCTGACTTGACTCCTCATGGTGGGATACCTTTGCTATTGTTGAAAGAAAAACTTCAAAAAAAGGCTTGCTCTAGCTCATCCTAATAGGATACATGCTTGTTTTCAGCTATAAAATCTACGTAATAACAAAAATCACAAGGAGATGAGAGTTGATGGCCATTTTTTGTACTGCGGAATGAAAGACAATGTGCAAATTAAAATGTAGTGGAGGAGAATGTTCTTCAGAACAGCTGAGGTGATCTTGCCACATGCTTCAGTCCTAACAGGAGTGCTCTGGGCAGGTGAGAAGGTGAGTGGACGAAGTGAGAAAGCTCTAAGCAAGCAGGGCAGAGAAGCCAGCAGAATTTACTAAATGTGTGAGAACAAGCACTACCTACAGCTCTAGCAGACGGCTACCACCACCTCACAAACTGCACCAATAAAAGCCCAGATGCTGCAAGCGACTTCCCTCTAATCAATAAGCCTTTTTTCCTGAAAGCATTAGCTCAGTCAAAACCTGCAAAGTGAGAAAAATGAAGAGTGCGAAGCAAGGGGTCAACTCGCCAATGACTCTGCCCTCGAAGCCTGGCAGAGACTCAGAACAGCATAACAGTCAAAATGAAAGGAAAATGGCCTACAGTATTGGTAATAAATTCAAACTCTGACGTGCCTTGTTCTGCTTTACTCCTGCCGGCTGGCTCCATCTCAATAAGTACAAATTTGCCCTCTCTCACACCCATAAACACTCTGGGGAAATTACTTATTGCAGGGGAAAACAGTGTCTCTGCCCAGCTCAGCTCAGGACCCAACACAGAACTTCTTAAGGAGACCTGAAATATTCTCCTTCACGCCAACGTGCCTTTGATGGTTTCTCCTTAGCACCACAGGTGAGTCCTTGAAAGCCCCTCTCTGCTATATGGGCAGGTGATTTAAACAGCACCAGGGCTGTGCCATACCTGGGCTGGCTGCCCGGGAAATCAGACCCCCTTTCTCAGGGTTTGTACTGCCGCAGGTCCCACCTTTGGATACCTTTGTGTTGCCATTCTCAGCCAAGAGCTGGAAAAGGTTAATGGGATGACTTTGGCATGATGCAAATACCTAGCAGGGTTTTTGAGGAGGAACTAGATGCACCCAGCCAGCTCAGATTGCTGATAAAATGTGCTCTTATCTTATTGCTAAAGACCATGTAGATAGAGCCTGGCACTGCTTTGATGCCAGTCAGACCCAATTTGCAGTATTTTTCAGCTCTCGTATTTATATTGTGACTCTCAGCTTATATTTTTTTTTCTTAAAAATCATAACCAGTGGATTATCTCAATGTATCAGGATCTCAGCTTCCATGTATACATTTGTTTTGAAAGGTATGCCTAAGCTTTAGAGCAGTGGAGAAAAAGCTTGTGAGTATAACAAATACCAGGAACTCTTACATTTATAATTTTTAAAAACTACTTTTGTAGGGCTGATTCACAACTTTTTAGTCCAATGCTGATTTGATCTTGGACAGGAAAGCAGCACTTCTGGAGCAGCTCACCCTTGAGCACAATTCAGCCACACCTTGTGGGTGAATGCTGTGCTTCTGCCCTGGATACAGAGTCTCATCAGAGCAAGAAAACTGTCTGGGAATGCCCTGAGTTCGGAGAATAACTAGGACAAAAACTGTTTCACACTATTACTAAGCACTGCTGCTCAGTCTTTGCTTTTTACCTCATCTTGCTTCCTGTCATGCCTTCCTTCTCTTTCTCTTGTCACTTCTTTCCTTTTCCCACCGCCCCCGGTTTTCCAGTGGCACTTTCCCAAACCGAGATCCCACCCGGAGCAGCTCTGGCAGCCCTGCAGATGGGGAGGTGCTGCTGTGAGGAGAGGTGTGGGCCCACGCATATCCACGTGCCCCTCGCTTTGCACAGCTCAACATCTTGGAAACCTTGGAACCCTTCTCCAGCTGTGACCTGGCTCGGGGCCATCTCCTGGCGAGATGGGCAGCATTCCCACCCTCTAAGCCTCACTTACGGTGGCTAGAAGTGGATGGGATGGGAATGGTTTCCCAGGAGCAGCGCTGCTTCTCTGCACCTGCCTGCCTGCAGCTCTCTCCTTTCGGCAGGCGCAGCCGGAGGTCTCCTGCAGCATCCACGTCCGGAGCCAGGCCGTGACCCTCCACAGACCTCTGCGGGGACTTGTCTGCATTTGTACAACCAGGGCCAGGGGGGAACACATTCAATTCTTACTCAAAGTGTATTTATTCTAAATAAACACCACTTGCTTGTTGCTGTCTCATGCATATTCCTGCAGCTCCCACAGTGCATTTGATAAAAAATTAAATACGATTAGTTGAGGCCAGTTTCTCCTAGCGAATATCTCTAATGGCGTTACAAAAGGAATGGCTCATTGAATAAAACCCTATTGTAAGCTTTCCGAATGCTGACATGAAACAGCTGTGGTTATTGCACCGTTGTGTGGTCCCCCCACAAAATTTGACGTTTGCCTGGTGTCTGTGGGCTGCCAGCACTGCAGATTTATGAAGGTGTACGACAACCAGCACTGACAGTATTTGCCAGCGTGAGGAAGAGTAGGCTCATTTAATTTTGCCAAGAGCTTCCCCTCATAAACAGCTTTGAGTAAAAAGCCAAGTAGCACATGGGGACTATTCATCTCTGCCTTGCATTAATTTAAAGAGAAATCTCACTTCCTTGGAGGGGAATTTTCAAGAAATAGATATATCTTTTTGTAAAAACACTCCTGCAATACTGCCAAAGCTTTTGTGGCATCAGCCCCTGTTTTTATGTATTTCAATATGCACAACAGCATGAACAAAACAACCAACTGGACATGGCCACAGCTGGGAGGATGCAATGCCACGGTCACCAATCGAGGCCATTATTAAAGGGCCTGGAAGGAAATCACTGTAGCCCTAATTGCAAGGACCGGAAGATTTTTCAGGATCAAGGAGAAATAAAAGAAGATGATGTCTGATTCCTCCCTCAGGTTGACTTGCCTGGCCACACAGATCATTAAACCTCAGCACTGTGTCAAGGTAGGTAGGAAGCTGCAGTCCAGGAAAGTACCCAATGTCTTAACGCTTTTCTTATTTGTCAGAAAGTGGCCATCACAGGTTACCCCGAAGCAGAGTCAGGTTGAGCTGCTTCTGGCTGGCTGGTCCTATGTGCCAGAAAGAGGCAGAGTAGGCCAGGATGGAATTCCACAGATGGAATGTATGGACTCTATACACGCTGTAACATGGCACTTACAAATCCTGTCGAGAAATACTGCATTAGATGCAGGTTCAGTTAGAGGAATACGAGGCAGCGCTGCCTTCCTCCGTAGGAGATGTTACAGTTGGACATAAACCACAGAAATTACCCATCTGTGCTTTCCCTGACCTCTGCCAAGAATTCACATCCCACCTGAGGTTCTGAGCACTTTCATTCATTCTAGGCAGAGAGGAACCTGCATCACTGAATTTACAGAAATTCAGCGAGAAAAAAAAAAAGATCCAAACCCATGGTTTCACAAAGCCTACAATAAGCAAGTCTCAAATGGGTGATGTGACTTTCCAGGGCTTTCCACACTGAAAGGGTGCTTCTGCCAGCTTCCTACCTGGTGGAAAGATTAACAGAAGTCTTAACTGTGAACCTTGCAGCTACTCATCTTTGAAGAAACAGAATGAAAGAAACAAAGATAAAATCTAAAAGAGCTGTCTGGCATCCACTTGGTGACTACTTCAGTTTTAAGATCTTTGTCATTTTGCTATTGATTTAAGTCTGTGTATCCTTTTGAATATTAGTATGGCTAGCAAGATAGCAACATCATACATAAAAATGTTCTTTATTCCAGAACAGATGAAACTCCCAGTGGTAAAAGAAGATTTAGGTATCTCTGAAGATTTCTTATCGCTGTGCAACATAACTCTCTAATGGTTCAGTGCCTTGGAGGGTCATCTGAGATCACTTATCACATAAATCAAATAGGTGGCAGGCTATAAGAATGGAAGCCTATAGCAATTTCATGTCTTTGCTTGCAGACATCAAATCTATCTTTTAGGCAGACTATAGAGGAGATAATATGCCGCTCCATTTAAGCCACTGAAGAAACCCAAATCTGGGTATTAACCAATTTTAGGAAGCTGCTCCTAGTCTCGACTGCATCACCATTATCTTGGGAAATGACTGGTTTTAAATCCTAAAATGTGGACAGCAGACACTGGTCGTGGTTTTAATTTACACTAAAGCTTCTGCAAATCACTCTGGCAATGGAAGGGAGTGCCAGATCAAGTGAAAGTCCAATTTAGTTTATGTCCCATTTACATAATCAGCGGTGTGTAAAGTGGATCCACTGTAAAAATGACTTGGGTCTACCTTTCACTGGATTCAACAAGAGGAACACAGCTTTCTTCTCCCTCTCCATTTTTCTTCCATGTAAGACTTCTTTCTCTTGATTTCTGTAGTGTTAATGCAGGTTACACACACATAACTGAGAGATGGAGCTGCCCTGGGGCTCAGAAATCAAAAGGATGTGTGCCAAGCTCATTTTTAGTAGTGGAGTCTCAGAAGGGGGCCAAAACTGACAGTCAAAACCCATGTGCAGCCAGGCTGTAACCTCATGACTGAGAGCCGGGAGAGATGGCTCCTTAGCTGCCTCTTCCTCCACCAGCTCAGCGGATCCCCAATCCCCCTTCACAGCTCCTGCCCCAGAATTTAACATTTCTGCAGTAGCACTCCCTGATCTGCAATTGCCACCACTGATCCGATCCTCTGAACTCGTACAACCAGGGCTCATCCCTGAGTTTGCTCCTTTCCCTGTGAGAATTCCCTTTAAAAACAAAGAGGAAAATGCATCTCAGAGCTAATTGTAACGACATCTCTGCTGACACATGTGAAGGTACTTTTGCCTTCCCAAGGCTGTAGGTAGGCAGTCCTTGGGTCTCTGCTGCAGCCTGGGGTGCACAGGAGTGCTGGCACCTAAAGAACTTGCCAGAAGCAAGATGAGGGAAGCTGCAAGGTCTCCAAGTCCTGCTAGAGGAGACACAATATTTATGCAACACAGATCCTATCTTTTACATAACCCTACTCTTCAACAAACATGAAAACACATGGCGTCAGTTAATTGCATGAAAATATTTGGTAGTAAGACAATCTTTCGGGAAAAAACCCAATCAAGCCATGTTTTTCCCTTTTATTCCCATTATTAGTGGGTAGGTTGAGGCAGTGCATGAGCAGCACCATTACTGGCTTAAAGCATTCCTTAGTTTATGGTTTATGCAGCGGAATAGTTGTGTCCACAGCACAAAAGCCACGAGAAACACTGGCAGCACTGCTGGTAACCTAAGCAGAAAGGCAGGGCAGTTCATGAAGGAGTAGCACAGCCACTTCTGCAAGGCTGGCCAGGATTTAGGAGAAGGAGCCTCCATGAACCAGGTCTGAGAATAAACAGGGGATCTGATTTTGGGCTGCCACCCAGAATTTACGTGACTGGGAGAAAAAGCCTCCCAGACCTCCACTAACAGGACAAACAGGCTGAGTGTGACGCTTCAAACTCAAGGCCGAGTTTGAAGCGGTGGGAAAGCGTGGATCTGAATCCATTTACTCCAGAACAATGCTGCCCTTCTGAGTATAATTTTACAGACGTGTTTATGATATAGGGGGAGCCATATGGCACGAAAGGTTTAAACATTTAATCTCACTTAGCTTCAATACACTGCCTATACAGAGAACGGGAAGCCCAGCAGGAAAATGCCAGATTTCATTCTCACTTAGTTGTGATTAACCTTTATGAGCTCGTTTCGAGTTTTGTCACCTGTGAAGTCACTCGGGGCAGGCAGGCTGCAAAAGCCCTGGCTTGCTGCTTTGGCCAGGGGGCCACAGCTGCTGAGCTTGAGCTCTGCAAGAGCTCCACTGCCCAAAATAGGGGCACTCTCCTGCCCCAAATGGCAGTGCACCCTGCCCCTACCTTCCCTGAGTATGCAAAGCGTGAAAGGGACTACAGGGAATGAACGACCTGGAGGGACTCTTGCCTTTCTCTTCCTGCAGCTGGGTCTCCTTGCGTCGCTGGGCTGGGTCCAGTGGAGAGCAGCCCTACCCCAGCAGACAGACACAAGGCAAACAGCTGATACATACCACACTTTGCAAATATGCTCTTTCTCATTAATACTGATTCCCACACACAAACGCTTTAGCTATATCCACTGATTGCATTACCATTGCAGAAGTGTAATTAACAAATTAAAAGGGAGGATTGTGATTCAGTTTAATTTGGGGAAAATCTTTAAATAAATAAAATTAAAAAAAGGAGCCTGATGAGTCTGATGTTTGAGGATCGTTACCCTCTGGTATTTGCTTTAATTCCTTGGACATGCTTTAAGAGAAATGCTTTCCTCGAAACAAACGTCCTGAGTATGCTGCAGTAGTGGCTACACGGGTACTTAAAGAAGCAACAATGACAAAAACCCCAAAGAAATGAAAGAAATCCCGACAGATGCTGAACCAGATACTAGATTGCAAATGAAGGTGTGTCATCATGGAGAGAGGAAGGGGGAAAATGCCAGATGGAAGGTGGTCAGACTGATCTGAGACTGACAGCTTATTCACCAAAACTTATGAAAAGCAACACAGAAATATGGACACCACCCTGCCCACAAATATTTGTGGAAGGAGGGAAAGCAGAAAATCCCCCATACTTGCTGCCCTTCCAGATCCTTGCATGATAAAATAAGCCAGTTCCACCAAGTAAATCAATGTTTGTGAGAGCAGTCAAAACTCCTGAGCCAAAGTTAGACTGAATTTCTCTCCAAACACCAACTGAGCACACCTGGAAGAATGGCTGCGAAATGATACATATACTGCCCCTCACATTTCCTACAAAAAACACCTTTCAGGTGATCTAATATTATGAGAAACCATAATCATTAAGGATTGATCATGCTAATATAATTTTCTGGATGGCTTATTAACCTACTAAGACATGTTTTTCTCTACTTCCCTTCATTAGCGACAGCAATAATTAGGTAAGGACAGAGTAGCAAAATTGATCATATGCTACTGCCGAAGGAGACAGAGAATGTATCATGGACATTCAGCATAATGTTCTCCAAACTCGAGATGCATTAATTTTATTTAGTACCACAGCTATTTTCTGCCTTTGATAGAAGGAATCTGTTAATGTAGATACTGTATAACAGGAGCTTATTTTTCTCGTATTCCAAAATGGAATTTTCTTTTTCCTTTAAAGTTCATAGCACAAAATGAGATGAGACAGGAAAACATCCCCCCTCTCAAGCCGTCCTCTCCTTACTTTAGTCTCCTCGTGAAAGCAGCACTTTGAAGGCAGAGCAGCTGCAGAGCCCTGGCTGGGAAGCAAAGGAGTGAGTTATACTGTCCCCTCCCGGGCAATAACCCCCGAGCTCCAGCAGACCTGCAGCAGGAACTTTCCCCCACCATCCCACTGACGTGGCAAGTGCCTGTAAACCCAAGAGTGACAAAGGCATCACAGCCATGGTGAATTTTTAGTTTTTTTTTTTAAAATGTGAGCAACTGGCTTTCCCTGAGCTCTCCCCCGTGTGAGCAAGAGGCAGCTTTCTGTAGATAAATGCATTGTAGGGAGCTGAAAAGAGTTGACATTACAAACTTGGCACTCTGATGGCATCCTGTACGAACAGGGAAAGGGAGGATCTGCCAAAGCGAGAGCCAGACATAGCATAAAAAGCATCAACCCAGCATATTGACCTTATTTAAGTCCAAACAGCATAACACTAGAATATGTAATGCAAAAATGTCATAAATATTCCTTATTCTACATGCACATTAATGTTTTCTTTAAATATGCAATTCACTTGATATCTGCAATCCCCCCTTCTTCAGATGCAAAATCCAAAATAATGATTATATCAGTCATTGCTTAATACATTCAACTGTGGCCCTGATTTTCATGCATGAATGGTCATTTACATATCATTACCCATCATGCCATCCACTCAGATTTTTCTTTCTAAACAGAGTAATACATTTAAAGTTGTCATTTTACAACAACAACAAAAAAAAACAACACAAAACAAAACAAAACAAAAAAAACCAAAAAAAAGGGACTTTCATTACTCGTTATCTTATCTGAGCTCTTAGCAGCTAATAGACCGGAATATTAAAATGGAAAATTCTCAGTGTGTGTGACAACTGTCACAGTGAGAAGATCTTAGAGAAGAGGCAATTATCAAGGGATTTTTTTCAAATTTGGAAACACCGATAAATATGAACAGAAAAGCCGAAGCAAACCGACCAGAAGCAAAACAGTAATTATAGTACATTCTTCTATTTTCCTAGCACAAGTCCTTGTTAGGGGCAAAGCTAGTTCCATGTTAGCAAAATCACTGCGGACAGGAGGTGCAGTTAGAAGCTTTGCAGGAATAAATTACAGTTTTTCAATTAATATTGCCCATGCCCACAATAGAGGAAGGATTTCTTTCCCCCTCCCCCCTGCTACTTTTAAAGTAATTTTCTGCTATGTTTAATTAGGAAATTTCTCTACAGAAGGGAATGCGATAGAAGATTAATTCTGTATTTTCTCACCCACTGTGTCAGTAGACTCAAGTGGACACTATAAACCCCAGTTAAATACGACGAGGATGATCAAGCACGGAGCTCCTTTCGAGAGGTCGCGTCCGCAGACCGTGGATCTCATTTCAAAACAACCGAAATGAGTCAGGAAATGGTGTCTCTCCGTGGTGCAGTGCCACAGAGGAGCGATTCCAAGCGCTCCATGGTGTGAGGGTTCACCACGCCAGCTGAGAGGGTTTGCTATCACGGCTAATGACACCGAGCGCCGCCGAGTGAGAAATGGCACTGCCACAACCGCCAATGTCCTGGGTCTGCTTCTCCCCTTCACCACTAATAACTATTCCTCCAGTAGTCCCATCCTATTTTACAGCTTTTACGCCAAGTACGAAACAGCAGATAAACAATAAATAATGAAATATTCGCTGGTGGGCAATATAGTAAATTTGGGTTTGGTTTTTTTTTAAGGGGAGAGACAAAGGGTGCAAACTGTATTTGCTTTTAATGAACAGCAAAGGGAACGAGCTATTTACCCTCAGGACATAAAACCCCACGAATGGTCTATTGCTGCCAATGCTGATTAAATATCAGGTTAAGGCTTTTTAAAATTGAAATCCAAGGAAGAGTAAGAACAATTACTTAGAGGAAACTCAGACCCACAAGATGCAGAAACGTGCAAGATACTACCCTTTGATGAAGACGGTAAGCAGTTTTCTCAGAAGTTTTACTTGTGAAGTGGCTGAACACCAAAACAGAGAAAGCATGAATGATTTAGAGGAGACAACACAGACATGAAGCCTAGTAGAGACCGAGAGCTTTGTGCATTGATTAACCAGGACCAGATTGTTATAATACAATAGAAGTTGCCAGTACAAACCTCCGGGGGACAGGAAAGGTCAAAACAGGACAACTGGCAGAGAAAAATGTGTAATGCAGGAGGAATTTAGAAACTTCAATTCCAGTCTTATTCTGAGCTTAAAAAAAAAAAAAAAAAAAAATCAATATTTTGGCTAGTCCGAAGTCTATTTATTCCCCCACATTTTGACACATTTATAAGGCATTCTTATCCCACTCTGCTTGATGCTACTCTGGTTTCATGTAGAGAAACACTCCAGCAGAGCATTTAAGAAGGGACAGCCACCTTTGCAGAGTCCAAGGGAGAGCTGCAAGGATGGCAAGATTTAGAAAACACAGTTCCGTGGTGAGCTTAGGGGAATGGAAATTTTTTACTTCAGGAAAGAGAAGACTGAAAGGAGACTACTCGTCTCAATATGAAAAGGAATGTAAAAAAGGCTGCTAAAAAAAGAAGGATAATCAATTGTTCTCCACATCCATTATTCCTGAGACAAGAAATAATTGACATAATTTACAGCAAAGGAGATTTAAGTTAGATATTAGGAGATTTTGTCCCCCCAACTTCTAATAATTACCGTGGGCTGGAACAGGCTGCACTGGAATGAAGCTGGTGTGCTCAGAGGTGGCTTCTGAGACTGCGCCGTGCAAGGTCTGAGTGAGGGACAGGCTAACTATAGTTGTTCCCCTTAGACTTGAGGAGGATGGATGAGACGATCAGTTGAAGCTACTTCCAGAACTATGTGCCTATGACTACACCTTTTCTGCAAGCCAGGGGATGGCTGGGGTCCACACTGGGCACGACTCAAATCTTTACTTGTACAAATTTCCACTGAAATCACGGGGCATTCTTTGGTAACATAATTAAAACATCTTCATGTCATCCGGGTGTGTGATGTCTGCCCATATATGAAGACAGTATGTGTTTTTGCATAATCTCTAAAAGTTTCTGACTCCTGCAAATTCAGAGGATTAGGTCACACCTAAGGCCTTGTGGACAAGATTTCAGCTCATCTGATCCTGAAGAGGTACAGGAGCCAACCACATCTTCTTCCTCTCTCAGGAGAGAAGTTTATTTCCTTAGACACAGTGGTTTGAATATATCTGTTCCAGTTGACCAAGATTTTGTTCCATTATAATAAAATACCTTTTAGAGAAAAGGCATAGACCTCTTTAAAAGGAAGACACTTAAAAAAAATTGTTAAATGGGCTGCAAAATCTACGTTAATACAGAAATACAGGTAATGGATTTCCCAGAGCAGTCAGCAATGAGTTTCCAGTGTTAGCACTCAGCTCGTCACCCTCACGCCAAAATGATCCCACCTGTGGTGACTGCGCCCAGATGAGGAGGGCAGGAGGTGATGGAAGGAGTGAAGCTCCTAATGTGAGCTCCAAATATGTGGACAGGAAAGCTGGGAACTTCAGGGAGCCCTACTTTCCACCAGAGCAGCCTGTGCCTGACGGAACGTGTGTCAGGAGCCTCGGCGGCCCATGCGAGAGCCGAGAGCCACGCAGCGCAGAGGGCTCGCAGCCACCTTTGTTCTGCATCCCCTGGGGCTGCACTTGCTGCACTGCACTTGCCAGAGGCACAGCACAAAGTCTGTCCCCTCTGCTCCTGTTTCCAAGCAGTGAGCAGCCCTTCCACAGCAAAGCCAGCCTCTGGTGGTTCCTCAGCCTCCAGTGCCCATTCCACGTAGCTGCCGAGGGGCACACGGGGTGTGCTTTGTTCCCTCCTTTTTCCTCTGAGAGCGGTCAGGCCCAGGGCAGGATTCCACTTTATTTGCACAGTGATAACACAGCCTTTCAGAAAGGAAATACAAAAAAATAACGTTTTGGTGCAGGCACATCCATCTGTCATCTTCAGTAAGCATGCAGGTGCCATGTGAATGCCCGGTCACTCCTGTTAAAGCTGAATGGGCAATTTTCAGCCCAAAGTACATGAAATGTGTTAGCATTTTAATGATGCACAGAACAATTAAGAATATTACATGCACGGTTCCTGATCACCTTGAGATTTTCTCTCTACTTAGCACTGGGGAAACTCAACCTCTATAACCCTGCTAGAGCAAGAGGGCACAGCTAGAATCAGGAAACAGTGAGCTGAATAAATTGCAGCAAGGCAGGCACTTTTTAAAATGCAACTTTTCCTTCCACAAACTCTTAGATAATGATGGAAAAAGTATCTGCAGTGAATTCTGATGACCGAAAAAAAAAAAGAAAGGCCAGAATAATAAATGTGTCCCGTGTGACAGCCAGGAAAAATGAAGGGTCTGATTCAGGTCCTGTTCTAATCAACGGGACCCCCTCCATTACCTCTGCTAATAATCCCACTAAACCTTTTATGTCTGGTTGAGTAGATAGAGCACAGAGGTAAGAAGCAAGAAAGCCTAGGCACTGAAATGGCAGCTAAGCATCAGGTAAGGCACCTGAACTCACCCTGCAGTGGAGCTGTGTGTATGAATACGTACAGAACACATACACATGGTATCGATGCCATTTCAGGAGACAGAAAACCCCTTGTGTCTTCCCCCCCCCAAGCACAGGATGAGGGGATCTGGACCAAAAAATAAATCAGAGAGAAGGCAGCCAGATTCTCCATGCATAGCCAAGCAATGTAAACATAGCTAAGCAGTGCAATCCAACGTGCACATACGGAGAGGCAGAAAAAAGGATGTGGCCCAGTGTGGTAGGGAAAAGTCTTCAGTTATCACATATTAAGTATCTGCAATAGAAGATGCAATGCTGTTCTTGCTTAAAACACTATGTAAAATTTGCTTCAGGAAAACCCCCGGGGATAAATTCTACCTGGTATGTGCCAGCCTAAAATGCAGGAACTGATGTAGTCCCAGACATACAGCACGATGGGGAAGGAGGATGTGCTTCCTAGCTCATGGATGAGAAGTCAGCTTTCAGCTCCTCTCAGGTGGGTGCCCATCAGACTTCAGAGGAGCAGAGCTACCTCCTAACACGTTGGGACCAAGCCCTGTGTGTTCACCATGAAAATTACTTAGGAAAAGCTAATTAGCATATGGTAGATGTGGGTGCATTTCATTTCAAAGCCTGTTCAGAGCGAAAGAAGCGTAAACATCACCTAACCCAACCATTGCTTTCAAGTACCTTATTTTCACATTGAGTTGCTGTAAACTATCCCCGTAGAATTTTGTTGTAATTACATGCAGTAAAAGGAACAACCAGGTAATTACCTCAGACTCGGCAATAACATTTCTACATTAAAACGTAAGTGCAAGGTGCATAGCTTGTATCCGTGTTTCAGCCATAGGAAAAACAGAAAACTGCTCATTTGAGGGCAAAACCACACATTAAAAAGCCCTCTGGCAGCTACCAGCGGTCCGGTGCTGTCCCAGTTCAGGCTGCTTATAACCCCACTGAGAGCAGTGCACGGTTTTACAAACAACCGTGTGTGTCTCCAAGGGATGTTTTATCCTCCTTGGGAGCCTGGCACCCTGAAGCATACACAGGCAAGCTTAAAAGAGTCCATTTATATGTGGAGAGAGGTACTGGAGAAATTGGCTTTCTGACCCTGGTCCCTGAGCACGCCATGGGTGGGGATAAATGGGGGCTTCCAGCCCCTTGCAACGCTCTCAGGCAGGAACCGAGAACACTGGGGGGAAGGTGGTGTTGGATTAGCCACATTTCACCTCCACAGGCTTGTCTTCCATGCCGAAGGATTTTCTGTCTTTCATGAGCTTTTGCACTTCATTTAAGCCCTAAATAAAGTGCAAATAGCCGACGGGAGTAAACTTTACTCTCTACCTGTCAGAATAATTTCCTACCGAAATTAACTTGTGAATACGCCTTAAAAAAACCAGACGCATCTTCTCTGTAGCCTGATTATTTGTCTGCTTTATTTTCCAAATGCCTTTTTAAAGCTGCTTTCCCATTTTGGGTGCAAATGGAATCATGTTAATGCACTGAGAGGATGCAGAGCAAACGCAGGCTCGGACTTTACTGTGGTGTGTGTGATCTGGTTTATACACTTCCCCCAGGCATGACTCTTCCCTTAACAGTACTCACATGGGCTCTGTGCCCAATGTCCTAGAACCTGCATGTTTTGCAGACATACTGCAGTGAGCTCTTGCCATAGGGGTTGTGAATTTTCTCATCCTTTTGCACCAGGAGGGGCTACACCCGCCACCCTTCCCCGCCCAGTCTGGCCTGGCTGAGTGGGAGGAGGAACTTAGGGATGCCCCATGACAAATCTCAGGAAGACACTTCAAAGAGCAAAAATGAAAGAAAAGGAGAAAAAGCATTGGTTAAATATCAGTACTCGAAATGCCAGCAGCCCTGATGAGCTGCAGCCCTCCAGACAGAGGTGATTCATAAAAGACCCACCATCTGATAAGGCCTTCTTTCAGCTTAACAAAACTTGCTGTCTGCATCACGTCTCTTATTCTGGGATTTCAAACAGGCAGCTCCCGGTGCCGGCTCCTCCTGCCTGTTCCATGGAGAGGTGGCAGCATGGTTCCTGCAGCATTACGGGAAGGCAGTGGCAAACTCCCACCGCCCACCACCACCTCCGGCCCCCTCCCAGCTCCAGGCAGCACCAACTTTCTGATCACATCAGTCAAACAAACCAGAAACAATTACCAGCTTTGATTTGTGCTCCGAGGTTTCTTTTGAATCTCAACACCCATGGAGGACAGCACAGGCTTTTGCATCACTGCCCGGAATCTGGACAGGCCAGAAAATCCCAGCTGTCCAAACCAGAGCTGGCGGCCCTTTCTTTCCTACAATAACCGTGGTTGTAGGAAGTTTGCTAATGGCCTTGCTTTTTGGTAGAGCAGAACTCATCCTCTGCCATCCAGCGTTTGGTGAGAGCATCAGCAGCATGCCATGGACAGCTGCAGAAGTCAGGGGAGGGCTGGAAGAAGTCAGGGTGGGTAGCAGGAGTCCATCTGAGAGGATTCCAGCTGCACCACGCACCCAGCATCCACCAGACGCTCTGCCTCGCTCCCAGCTACCACTTTGTTAACGAAAACACAGATCTCCTTTTCCAGTCTTACTATCACAGGTAGTTTAATCAAAGAGCTAATGAAGCAAGCGGGAAAAACAGAGCCATGCATTGTGCTGGCTCCAAGAAAGATGCTTTAGAGGAACAGAAACCTCCAGTGACCTGACAGTTGGTGGCTGAGCTGGCTGCAAAGCAAGCGACCCAGCTCTGCCAACACAATGGACCATTTCCAGGAGCTAAGCCTGCAAAGAGCTCCAAGTGCCCACCAGCACATTCAAACCCTGCAGCAGAGCACAAAACATGGTTCTTTTATCTCAAAGAACCTGGTATCTATCCCTCTTAAACCAGGCCCAGCCTTCTTGATCGCATCCCACCTTCTTGTCTGAATCTGGGCTCACTTTCTTCACCGTTTCCCACCTCAGAGTCCTCTCTGACAAGCACAACATCTGCTCCTGTACGGTTTTGGTCTGCATGTTGGGATGGTTCTTCTCAAAGACCCCAACCCAACCTACAAATTCCCACTTCTTCCTTAGTTCATGTATCTAAAGTGGGATTATTTTATGGGGATCGTCTCCCTAATGTCTGAGCAGCTTCATGGTCTTACACTGTGCCTCTCTGCTTCATTAATGCTGCTGTTTTCCTAACAATATTTCCGTGCTAAAATGAAATTCACACACTTTGCATCCCATGAACATTAAAGACTTTTCAGGGAATAAATATAATTGCTCAGCGCATCAAGTGTGATTGACCCCTCTGCATTTCCTGGTAATTACCCTCAAGAACCGTGTGCATTAGACACTCCCTGCTATCAGAAGTAGTGTCTAGGGACTTGTGGTCAGGTTTACTAAAATACCCCCTGCAGTACGTGACCTATAAGACATATATGCATATCCTACTTAAGTGGATTCCACTTTGCTCTTGGACTTGCATCCGGCCAAAGAAAAAACGTCCATTAAGCTATTCTACCACATTACCATTATTTGAAACAAAGGAAAAAAATATAATCACTGAATCACAGAATGTTCTGAGTTGGAAGAGACCCACAAAGATCATTCAGTCCAACTCTTAAGTGAATGGCCCATAGAGGGATCAAACCCACAACCTTGGTGTCACTAGCATCAAGCTCTGACCATCTGAGATAATCTCAGTGGTATATACAGCATTATGTTTTTCTATCAGCTTCTACATTTTTTATTCCTGCCCTTTACAAAATACATTTACAAACAGAAGTCTGTACTTAGAGTGGACTCTGGATATTCACATTTACAGACCATCTATTTTCCCTCTGGAAGCATAAGATTTTGTGCTGATTTTGGCTGAGGTACAGTTAATTTTCTTCACAGTGGCTCACAGAGGGCTGTATTTTGGCTGGCTGGGGTTAAACCACTGCAGTCCTTTCAACGGTTACTTTTTTATTTACAATATAAATAGATTAACAGGAGTTATGCAGCATCAGAAGCTTCACCTCAGCCTGTGGTCACACACGCCTGTGGGACAGGTACCTGTCTTTTTCTTGTTCTATCTCTAAGTACTGATTGTCACTGCCTTCCT
Source organism: Eulacestoma nigropectus (assembly GCA_013397775.1). Lineage (NCBI taxonomy): Eukaryota > Metazoa > Chordata > Aves > Passeriformes > Eulacestoma > Eulacestoma nigropectus. Next base: position 868,458 of record VZTE01001006.1, on the reverse strand, counting down.
GACAGGTCAGAACAGGCTTTTCTTGCTCCAAACCAACCCCCTATTTAAATACTGGTGCTGAAATATGCTCCTACTTACCAAGTAGTACTATTACGTTAACTTTGGCTTTGAATCACATTACTTCTCATCCTTCTAAAACAGTGGCAAACCTAAGCATCTGAGTAAATGCTATTCCAAATAATTTGTGGTCTTTCACCACTGCCAAGGTAAAACGGTGCACCTGCTTTATGCTTGCTTCTCCAGTATTTGGTTCAGAACCCTTTCAAAGCCAATGAGCACATTAAGCAGTTGAAAAACATTACAGTCAGCTTCAAAAAACCCTGCCAGGGCCATAAACACCTTGTCTCTGTGAGCTACTCTTCTCTCTTGCTACCAGTATCCAAATGGATGGATCTAACTAGTCCAACTTGCTGAGCTCTAAATCACATCAAAGGTATCATTAACAACTGGAAAAAATGATACGGGTCATTCTCAGAGACATTCCATTTCCTGTAGCCTATCTGCATTCCTTCTTCACACCCTTTTGGCTTGAGATCCTTGAGACTTAAGCAGAGTTCAGTGATTTATTCCCAAGGAGGCTTTGGTAACATTGTTCCCTTTTTTATTGATCTTCTGTAACTGGTCTGGTGCCAGCAGACATGCCCCAGAACCTATATAATGTTTCAGTGCATTCCCCAGCACCTATACAATGTTTCAGTGGATTCCCCAGCACCTATATAATGTTTCAGTGCATTCCCCAGCACCTATTTAATATTTCAGTGCATTCCTCAGCACCTATATAATGTTTCAGTGGATTCCCCAGCACCTACATAATGTTTCAGTGCATTCCCCAGCACCTATTTAATATTTCAGTGCATTCCTCAGCACCTATATAATGTTTCAGTGGATTCCCCAGCACCTACATAATGTTTCCGTGCATTCCCCAGCACCTATATAATGTTTCAGTGGATTCCCCAGCACCTACATAATGTTTCCGTGCATTCCCCAGCACCTATATAATGTTTCAGTGCACTGCTCCCTGGTGTGTACTTTGCAAAAGGCCAAACCTCCTTGATATTCTCCCTTTCCATGCTGCTCTGGCTGAGCAGCCGCCAGCCACCGTGTCTGTCCATGCTCTCCAGCTGGCCCATAAACCAGTCCTGAAATCCTGGACAGGCCTCATGACACCAGGGCTTTTTCCTTAATTGCTTCCACAAATTTTGAACATCACTCTTGCCTCTTGCTTTGGAGTTAGATGGGAAGGAGCGAACCACAACCTCTGCTGTCTACTCAGATTGCGATATTGCTGAAGATCTAGTTTTTCAAACCTTTTAAGTACACTCGAATTCATAGCAATTTTGTACCCTGCTCCACAGAAAAGGCTGAGGGGTGCAGATAATGCTTTCAGACTATTGCTTATACATTTTTCTTCTCTCTAGATATTCTAGCACCCATCTTCATGCCTTAATTGGGTTTGGGATTTTAGGTGTTTAAATTATTGTTCCTAGGACTACACAGCCATCTGCAGGCTTCAAAGCTAACCTCTTTATTACTAGATGAAGAATCTGCTAGACAAATTCAGGAGAGAAATAAAGATGTCACCTGTTGATCACATGCTAGCAAACCCCACTGTTATTATACCAGAGGTAAGTGCCATGGACCCACACCAAAGCTCTTGTCCTCGGATGAGGTGTCCCTTGAGCCCAAGGACATTTGTTCTGGCAGGATGACTACAGTAACCAAAATGTAGCTACCACATTCTCATTCATCTGTCACCTGCTCTCAAAGCAGTTGAATGCCCCAGAAGAACTCATCAATATCATCCTGGAAACACCTACTTCCCAGCACATGTTAACCTGCAGGAGCAGCCATGTGAGTCCTGAGCTAGAGAAAAGCGGTGGCTTTGCACAGGAGAATAGTGGTTGCTGGATGCTGAAGGCAATAGAAGGGGACAGGATGGTTCTGATGGCCATTTACGGTGTCTCATTAGCTCTCAGTTGCCCTTTTGAGTCCCTAGCTTTCTTTTCCAATGTCAAATGCATGGAACATCTCCTAGAGAGAAAACCATTTTCCATATTTCACATGAAGAGACCTAAGCAGCGAGGCTGTGCTGAGGCTGCCCACCGTGTGGGCACTGCAGAGCTGCGTGTTTCCACTGCCCAGCCACGGCCTGGCAGACTTGGCCTCATTCTGGGGCCACAAACCTGGATTTTCTCACTTTGCACATGCTGAGGGCAGGAGCTGGAATTATGCACCATATGCTGTCCTTGTATAGGACCAGAACATGGCCACTCTCAGCACAGTCTTTGGGAATAAGACTCTGAACTCAACTTGGCAGAAGCCCAGGCTAATGTTTTCACTGCCAGTCACTGTTCCTCTGGAAGCATCCCAGTATGGAGCAGAAGGCTTTGAAGGCTTTGAAGAAGGCAGGGCTTGCGGCGATGAGACAGGGTAGACATTCCACAGACAGGTAAGAAGAAATTACTATGGCAACACCACACGTCTTCGTCACAGGTGGAAGAGCTGTTTCCAGTAGAGCAGGATGTTCCATAAGGCCTAATGTAACCTTGTCTTCACAGTTGGAGAATACCTGAGAAAAATAGCTGGGTGTGTAGATAACTAGAAAATCGGCCTGTACTGCCAGAACACGTGGAAAGCACAGAATAAAATGACAAAGAATACCAGGGCCTCCATCACCAGGCTTTGGAGGAGCAATGCTAACTACATCAACATTTGTGCCCTGCCCAACTAAATAAGACAGCACATCTTCACCTCTCAAAACTGCCAACTCACTAAGTTCAACTGTAAAGTTCATATTTCTATGAATTTTGCATTTCTAAGGGAGTCCAGAATACCACCAGCAATTTAATAAATTTATAATAAGTACATCCAGGCCTACTGTAGCAACAATGTCTGGGTAGCAGTTCTGCATGCTCTGAATACAAGTGGATATTAAGAGAGCCAAGAGCAAGGGTTAATCATGGTGTTTAAAAAACAAAACCACCTCTGCCTATGATTCATTTCACAGACTTCAGCATTTCACGAAGCAAGGCACGTAGCTGAGTATATAATCCTTGTGGGCTCAATTTGAACCACTTGTAGAAATGAAGAAGGGTGGGTACAGTATTTCCTTGGGTAGGGAAGGAAAGTCATCACATTAAGGAAGGGGGTTGGCTCTGTGTGAATAAAACCCGGCTGCTACTGAATATATTGACACATGATCTGAAATCAGATTTGCGGTGGTGCTGCCAGGAGACTGAAGAGGTCAGCTGTCTGTTTTATAAACTGCCAACATTTTCCCCTCTCCCTGCCTGCTCCAGCCTCACCAGAAAGCAGCATGATGGATGGGAGAAGGTCTCCCTGCTCCCAAAAACCCCTGCAACAGAGGCTGTGGGCAGGCTGTCACCTCTGCCTGTCACTCCTGCCAGGACAAGGAACTACAAATACGCTTGGTGCCAAGGGTCCCTGATTAGCCCCACACTCAGCACAAAGCCATCGTTATCCTTGCTCCTTGGGCCATAATTGTTACACCCATGGCCCTCTAATGACATTTATAAGCTGTGTCTCAGATAATATAACACTGCCTGTTGAGTGGCAATGCTCCCCAGGACAGGAGACAGCGCTGGCTGGAAAATGCCTGCTCCCTTCAGGAGGCAGCAGCTCTGCTGGGCTCCACCTAAGCCCTACAGCAAGATGCACTGCTCGGACAGATCAAGCACCGGGCAGGTTATCAGCCTACGAAGAGGGGCCACAGGGTCTCGGTAGAAAAGGGGAAAAAAACTTCCCCAGTCTGAGCACAAGAAAGCCTGAAAACTTTCAGACTTTTTGGATGAAAGGTGGCTTTAAGCATCTCCCCTCTGAAGAGACTGGCAGAATAAAGACACTGTTGGAGCACTTGAGCTTTCTACTCTCAAGCTCGCCGAAGTCCACAGGGAGCATTGTGTTGCCTTTGGTCAGCATTGGATCAAGCCACAGATGCCAGCAAAAGCCATCCCAAGAACAGAATTGCCTGTGCTGGTGCAGTCTGCCTGCGTCCCACAAGAAAAAAATCAAGGAGAAGTACGGAGAATTATCTGAAGGGAAAATAATCCCAAATTTACACTTGGGCAAAGCACAAAGCTTTGTCTTTATTACCCCTCTCCCTAGGTAGATTTTTTCTTTCCTCTTTCATGTTCACCCTTGAATTCTCTCCTTGCTTTCTGGGGACATGGGCAGGTTTTGACTCTCACAGTAGATACTACCAAGAGAACAATAAACAGGTGATTTTCACCTTCAGGTGCCTGAAACTTCCTTTAATGTTTCATTACAAGCACATACAGCGGGCTGGCAGTGCACATAGTGCAACTTGAAAAGAACTGCGGGTCGAAGTATCTCACAGCAGAATATTACTGTGGATTTAGCACTAATTCCAGCTTTATTCCTTTCCTAATTCCTGTATCACATAGCCTTATCTACAGAGATAAAGTCCCTTGAAGTGCAATTGCTTTGATGCATGGATGGAAGACTTTTGTCAAAAAAAAAGTAAGATTTGCTTCGAAAACAATCACCACTATATTTAGACCACAGTCCACTCCAAACTCCCCTGACAGGTTTCAGTGCAAACAAGCAAAAGCTTCCCTTGGCTGCCTACAAAAGTCACATTTCAGACAAGCCTGTAGTGTACCAGGATTTTAACCTCCTGGCAGTGTTTGGAGCACGGCCACGCTCTCTTGAAGCTAAGGCCATCACTACCAGCACAGTGTTTGCACACCACGTAGCTGATTCCCCGAGTGCCTCAGAGTATCAGTGTCCCTGAAGGGCACACTATTGATCCACAGGTAGATTATGTTACTTGCTTGGCTTTGGAAGATCCGCGCTCCCTGCCCGGCATCCTTGCAGCAAAGGGCTGTGTTTAATGCACGCTCTGCCCGGGCTTTCAGCAGCTCTTCAAGTCAAATCATAGCGGTGCAAGGCATAGATCTTTTGATGTCAATTCCTGTATGATTTTACAGCTGGCAACAAAGAAAATTTACATTTACAGTTGACAGCAACTTTCAGCCAGACGGATTTCGAAGCACTTTAAGAACTATCATTCAAAACAAATAATGCTGAATTAAGATATTTCTGGGTTGAAATATAGAAAATATTGAACAGAACTATTCAGCAGCTTGGGGTAAAAGGTGAAGAATAAGCTATCCAATTGAATGAGTGCAATGCAATTTTAGTTAGGCAGGATGCAATTACAAAAGCTGGAGTCTGGCCAAGCCAGCAAGGTTAACTGCTCTACTTTTTCTAAAAGTATCATGGGATTTTTCTAACGACCACAAGTTAATGATGTTGTGTCTGAAAGTCAGCACCTCTCCCCTTACAGTGGCCTTTACAATCATTTAATAGCAACGGCCCGATACCAGATCCAGTGAGAAAACCCCAAATTACCATTCCTACCATCTCAGAAATCTGCTTCTCTTAGAAAAATGGGTTTGGAAGGGACCCAGTGAGCCACTAGGTCCAGTTCTCTAGACTCACAAGAAAGATCACACGTACTATCACATCACTGAGTCTATAAGGTTTGATACACCTTCAAGACTGATATACCTTCAAAGGTATGAACTCAGTACCAGCACAAAAGCAGCTACACACATAAGTCAAACAGGACTATTAGAAAATCATGCATGGCGAGCCAGCTTAAATATGGGCATTAACAGAAGAGAAACTTTATGTTGTTGGCACCAATTTTCCTATCTTCAGATATCAATGTTGATGGACAAATCTTCAGCTGAAAAAGGTGGCAAATAAATTTTCTACAATTTTTAGTTTGCCACACATGCCTTTGGATTTATCTTGGTCAATCTATTTCTTTTAAATGAACTTTTAGAGCGTTCACTCAGTCAAGAGGTGACCTGTGTTTTCAATTGCTTGCTAGAAAAATCATTAAAAATAAAATGCAGAAATTAATTGTGATAACAAATGGAATGGAAAGACTAGAAATCTCAAAGGCCTTTATAATCTCCCGTTCACATCTCGAATATGGCTCATGCAGACCAAACCATCAGGTATCACTTGCTGGTGAACATATATAACATTCTCTTCTGCCAGATATAAAAACTGCATGTGTCAGTAAGCCCTAGAGTATGATCTACCAAAATCAACAGAGGTTTTTAGGTTGATTTCTCCATGCTTTGACCCTCATGTAGCAGATTACAACAGCTTACCAGCTGCAGAACAGCATTTGCACAGCTCGTTGGCTCATGCCCCTCTTGTTGAGTGTTGATCTGATTAGGTAAATGAGATTTTATGACCGACCTTCTAGAAAGTATTGGGCTATGCTTTTCTTGTACAGGACATTAGATAAAGAAATCATAATAGCCTGTGATCGCCTGGTCTCAAAAATAATGGTATTCTAAATCAAACAAAGGCAAAACAAATCCAGCTCAGAGAAGCTGGGGCAATTTCTCAGAGAGCAACTCTGCCAGCCATGAAGATCTCTACTGCCATCAGTGAACTGAGCATCTATCCTAGAGGATCTATCTTGTGTTAATTCATTACATTCCAAGCAAACCACACAATAGCTTCACTGTTATTTTTAACACTTAGCACATTGTACCATCATTTGCTAACAGTTACTTTTTCTTGCTGCCAACAATTAACTTGCAGGCCTAGTGAGAACTTAATGGGACTGAGATTCACATCAAGTTTGCCAGAAATCTCAGGTTCTGACACATTTTAAGGTTGCCGGTAGACAGTTCTTTGAGTTCTCACTTTAACTGTTTACAGGTGAAACAGCAGATCTGATCTTTGCTCTTATGCTAGCTGGAAGTGAGCATACAGTTGTGAGTATCTGGCAAGAATTTTTCATCTGAGATTTCATTTCCTGTAGATGGAAAAGCTATCTTCTGGTCCTAATACTCTGATCTTTATTTGATTAAAAGGATTCATTCTGATTTCTTTTCCTGTGATATTGCATAATATCACAGTGCCCTGTCTCTTTTGTGAGATGTCTTCGGAGGTCACTGCTTGGCCCTCCTCCGAGTCCCTCACCTCAAAAGTACCACTGTAGACACAGGGCTGATTTTGCTCAGTCTTGAAATATGTGAAGATGTTTAAGGATGCAGGCAATGCAGCCAAGCTATATTCAAAGGTCTCTTCTGTCATCTGAACTGAGAATCTAAAACCTGGCGTTAATATTAATCAAAACCGGTTTATGAATGTAAGCTCCTGCTGAAAACAGAGGGATGTGCATATTCTCTTAGCTTGGATCAAACCTTTGATGACTGAAATATTTTTCAGCTAGAGACACCAAACAGAAACAAAGAGACATTGAAGAAAACGTAGTGGTTAGCACTGCCTTTTCTCTCAGCAAGGAGGGTTTTACAGCTGTGCATTTGGAGAAGGAAAAATCCCAAACCCCACAACGTTTATGTACCTTGGTATGAGTGCAATAACTCAGCAATAACCCAGCACATAAAAAAGGAGCACACAAAAGGCTCCGGGTGAAACTCTCTGCTGTGCAGATTGCTTGTCTGCTTTGCTGGTTCACCCTCCAGCTCTGCGCAGGGCCCGGGAGAGGGAACGGATCACACTCAGGCTCTGCCCATTAAAAGCAGCACTGACAGCTGTCTTCAGATATTTGGCTCTCTGTGCTCAAACCCAGACCTGAACACAGCAACCAAAGGCAGCATAGACACAGCTAATGTGCTTGGTGAATAGATGGATGGATGAAAAATGAAACCATAAGAAACTAAATTTCACTGAAAATTTAACGTTCCTCCAATAAAAAACGTCCTTCTTAACCCAAATGTGGCATTCAGTGCAGAAGTTTTTGCCTTCAATGAAAACTTTGGGGGTTTTTTTTTGTGCAAGAACTCAAGGTTATATTTATTTTGGTGACTCTGACTGTACATTACACAGTGGTGCAGGCTCACTGCAAACACTTGGCTGTTACACGGGCTCTCCTCGGGGGCAGCAGACCCTGCCATCCCCAGCTGCCACAGCACATTTATTCTGTGCTAAGAGCAGGTGAAGGGGCATCAGCTGCAATTCACTGGGCATTTTTCTTATATTAGAGATACCTGGGATCCAGTTCTGTGCTACATATTATCCTGGTGTGGCAATGCCAGTAGGGCTTGCACTTCTGTATCTCTACAGACTGTGAAGATGAAGCAGTATTTACTATCTTAAAAAGAAAATAATTACACAAGTGTGAAGTAGAGCAAGGCAGAAGAATAAAAGTCTTTGTATTTAAAAACTAAAACTATCTGGGGATGGCTGAGAACCCACGTTCATTAAGAACATCAAATGTAAAACCAGTTTTTTTGTGACCAAGCCACAGGAATATTTTTTTAAAATGAAAACTATACCAAAAGCGAAAGTGTAAGTGTAACTTTACTTCTGGAAGATATTTTTCCTTTCCCCCCTCTTTTTTCTAAGCAATAGGCTCTCACGTTTGTGGAAACCTTGCTTAGCAGAGCTTTCTAGGAATCACAGATTGTTCTGCTTTTGATTGTATCAGAAACATTTTTTTTTTCTTCTTAATTTTGGCATGAAAGCAGATGATCTAAACAACTGAAGTGGTTTTGGCAGCACAAGTTTTAAACCTCATAGCAAACAAAACATTTTTGTCACTGCACCTTTTTTCAGACACGTGGCTGGAATTGATGTGGCCCATCCCCTCACAACCTGAGCAGTCACTCGAAGAGGCTGAAGTGTGTGTACCTTACATTCATGTGTATAAAGTGAGATTAACACGACAAAATGCCAACTGAGCTTCCCTACACATGAAGAGCATGCAAAAAGGAGCTGTCACTTGGCTAAACAGCCACCAACTTCAGACACCAACGTTAGGAAAAACTAAGATTACAGAGAATTTAATAAATCCCAGGGATGTCTCACTTCCCCAGAGGAAAGAAACCACCTGCCCAAGCCCACCACTGAGCTCTTGCTGTCTTGCATCGCACAGTGGGGATCTTCCTCCACCTGCCACTTCTTGCTGCTAGAAGTTGTCTGCCTTATTTGGGATTTGATTCCTTTCCACGCTGCCTCACAGCCTAACTCTCTCACCTTGCAAACACACACAAGACTCTCTGCCAGCAAAAGCATTCTCAAAAACAGTGTTTTGACCAGCCTTCCTCTTTTCAGGAGTGCTGTATTGCTTTAACATTACATCTCCTCCAGCAGCATGACACTTTTCCCTCGCTCCCCCCACCATGTGTTTGAATCCCTGACACATTTCTGGTGTCCATCCCATCTCTCTGGATCTTACAAACATTACAAACCCACACATCCATGGCTTTCCTGCTTTCATAGAAGACCTATTAAGCCAATAAAACTACATGACACTTTCCCAAATATAATTTTCTGACATGAATCATACTCGAAAAGAGAAACAAAATCAGCATAAAAGGAAGAGGGAAGTTGCTACATTAAGGTGTGACCACAAACAATTTTCACAGCTTTGCTTGCATCCTGTAGTCTTTTGGCAATAACAGTCTCTACTTACTCACCTTTCTGCTTGAAGAACTTGAAATCTCTGGGTCTTCTTTTTCAGCCAGAAGGATTTTAACACATTATGGATCTTATCATAGTAAATAATAAAATAGTCATATAATATAGTCATCTGGACCAGTAGACAAGCCCAGATCTTTTCCAAGTGTTCCTACAGAGCATTTCTTCTTTAACTCTGGACTGGGGTTTACATAATAATGCAAGCTCTGATCCACAGACATATTAGACACCACAGTTTTAATGGGAGTTTAACAGTCTGATGCATTATTTGATTTCCAAATGCAGTCAGTGCCAGCCCATCATTAGACAGCAAGGCAGCAATGTGGCCCTGGGGAACACTTCTCCCTAGGCCCTAGTAATCACCATCAGCCCTTAAATCCATGCCAAAGTGTTAGTTCATTCAACATTTTGCTCTTTTTTGTTACAGCTTAAAGAGAAGAACAGAGAGTAATTTCATACACAAATGTACAAGAGATTTGGTGTTCATCTGGTGTGAAGAAGGTAATTTAAAAGCTCTTCTATTTAGAAAATCTAAATATAAGAAACTTTGGACTTCATTTATTGAGATTCTGAATCAGGTCTGGAGACCAATAATAGTTCAGCTCACAAACCATAAAGAGATGCAAGCCCCACTAATTTCATGCTCCTTTAATCTGCTTTCATCAACTGTGTGGATTTTGTAAAAGCACTCAAAAATTAGATGTTACCGTTTAGTAAAAGCATTGACTGATTTCTAAAGGGTTAGCTTGCAGCTACTGAAAACATTAGTGACACGGCAAATAATCCAGCGCTATGAGCTGCCCTGCACTACCTGATTTCTGCTCTAGCAACACATATACAACTGTGTGAAAGTTATTCCACGCACTTAATAAAGAGAGAGAAATAAAGCTTGGCCTGGATGTCGATCTGATTCCGATGAGGTTATAAATAAACTGTTGTAGTCCCCAAGACAAACAGTTTGGATGTGCTCAAACATCATATTCATTAACATAGATTGTATTTACACAATTGGGAAAAAAAAAAAGGCACCAGTGAACAAGGCCATTGATTTCACTGCAATGAGCAATACAAAGCAACTGAATGCTGTTAATCAACAGTGTGAGCAATATTGCTTTTACCAGTTTACTATTAAGTTTTTTCAACATGTATTTTCTTCATTTCTGTGATCATTGTTACAAATAATTGCATTAAGAGTGCTGTTTCATCAAATTGTCTTACGACTGCAATAACCTTTCATGAAGATTTCTAGGCTAACAGTTACTGTGAGTATAGAGAGAGCGGAGTTCTGAGGAAAAAAAATCCAAACAGCTCAGTGCAAATGAAAACACATTGTGTACAGCAGGTCCTGGCACTGTGCTGTGCAGTTACAGGGAGCATTAATGGAGAACAAGCCTGATGCCATCCAGCTCATCAACTATCATCAGTTTCTTGACTAGAAAAACCAACATCATCTCCATCCTTCTACTCCAAGTCAGCAAAACGCTGAAAAAGCTCCTGTGAGTAACAGTCACAGCGCACATCAAAGCATAGACGCTGTTCATGTTCATTCATGAGACGCTGTTCATCCATCAGGAAGGATCTGTGACAAAAGTTAGACCCCGCCACGTGTGACCCCATGCCTGACCTGCATTCCTTGCCTCCTTGGAGAGGAGTGATGCAGAAGGACAACTTGCCATGAGCTGAAGTGGTAGATGGGCACTAATATCTTGCTACACACTGTCTGAGCATAAAAGCCTCTCCAGGAACTCAACAGGAAAGTCACTTCCAAAATAAAGTAACTTCCAGTGACATCCGAGCATCCAGACTTTGGAGCCAAGTTTAGATGGCAGCAGCAATGACCAGAACTCCTTCAGTCATGAGAAACACTGCAGATACAGCAACACCACAGGGGTAATGAGGCAGTGATGGACAGACCAGGAGATCTGACGACACCGCGAGAAAGGCGACAAAATCTTACAGTTTCTGAGATGACAAGTTTTTACCACTAGGAGAAACAAAGAACTGTCATTCCTAATATTGGAGTGCTGTGCTAAGCTCTAGGTAGCCATGCTTAAGGAATTCTAATTTCTCGGTCTAATTTCTGTGGATAAGGGGAAATAGAAAAGGTACACAAGACTGTGGCCCATTTGACCAAAGACAGAGGCTGAGAAGAAGTGCAATGGCTCTCCTAGGATACTGTGGTTCGGAGAGAGAGGACACGAGTCAGGAAGTGGAAAGAACTGGGATCAATGAGCCAGAGTGGTCTCTGACACTCCTGTATGGAGCTACTCAGCTGACTCTCATCAGAGAAGATCTGGACTGTGAACTCAGACTTCTTTCCCGATAGAAGATCCAGAAACCCAGGAATTACCACAAGATCCGACTGTTCTGTTGGAATTTATATGCTAAACTTCTCACCTCTCTGGAAAAAATTACAGCATTTTTGTAAGGTTTTAAAACCTGCAATAACATCTTTCAAAATGGGGGAAAAATAAAGCACAAGAGAGAAGGAAATGCACATGGAAATATCATTCCTTCCTGAAATCAATGGATACTGGTTTTGATAACATTACAGTGTATTTATCATGCCCCCTTCCCTCCTCCTGAATGGGGCCTGTGAAATTCTGACATGAACTCAGTGAAACCCTGCTCTGATTACTGCATCATCTCTGCAGGATGAGATCCAGGCTGTGTTAATGTTTTCAAAGGAAACGGAAGGTGTTTAATAATTTCAACTCAAAGGCTTTGGCAAAAATTTAGTAGTATGTTCATTTTGATTACTTTGGTGTTCAGAACAGACAGGCTCCAGTGATTTTATCACAGTCCTGGTATGCCTAAAACTCACAGGAAAGAAAAATCACCCATTTCACTGCTCCTTCGAGAATCAATTGGCAAAGTCCTTTATCAACAGAAAGCAGGGGAGGTGAGCTAAAGCACTGCTTGTATTTGTTCAAAGTACAAAATGTGCAAGTCAGATCTAAGGAAAAATTATATGACAACTGGGTTAGAACTATGCAAGGCCAACCTTTTCTGTACTGTCTAGAGATCTCTTGTTCATAACCTCAGGCTACTATCAGCACTGTGATGCCTGCAACAAAGTACTATGTGCATATCAGCACTTGATGAAGTGAATGAATAAATGTTAAATCCCAAAGCATGATGTTCCTTGTGATCACTATGAAAAGCCTGCAACCCTTTAAAACAGGAGCCTTAACTTCATAATCTCTGTGGCATCTAAATCATCATGAGAAACGAGTTCATTTTCCATACACCGTGTTCTGCCAAGCAAAGCTATTTTTCCAAACACTTATGTAACTGTTCACGGGGAAAGGTGAGACTGGAGCTAACCCCAAGCATGCTCCGTGCTCAGCTCGGCCTGATGAGATGCCTTCCGCTAAATGGAGCAAGTTCCTCTTCAGGTTCCACCCTCCTCTGGCTCTTCATCTCCCCTGTACTCTCTTGTCAAGTGCTGGCAGAGGCCCTGAGCAATAAGCAGCTCATCCACTGCTCGGGCAATGCTGGAACAACTGCCTTGTACTGGCAACCTGCTGTTTATTCCCAGGGATCCATTCATGTCACAGTGCTCTATCAAGGTTCAGACCCAAAGAATGGACCAGCACATCTGTGTTCAGGGTCTGATCTGCAATGAAAAGATTTCTGTTGAGCTGCATATTCGGACTGAATCCTGGACCTGCCTTTCCATACTCTTCTCCATTTTAATCACAGGCTTTCTTTAGGCCTCTTTTGTGCTTTCACTCTTTGTACTTACCTTGGATGACTGTAAACTGGCTGAACAGGATAAAACACCTTAATACCCAGCACTGTTAAGAGGAGTGAGAAAGCAAAGCAGCATGGCTGCAGAGCAAGGCTTCAGCAAATACGGACAAGCATTCAAACTGATGAGAGAGGACCCAGGAACCATGAATCCAGCTTAAAAAACCACTTTTCATCAAAAATAATAAATCTGAAGCACACTTTTCCCCCCTTTGGTTTCTAGACTGCATTGCCAGCTTGCTTTCTACCACAGAGAGGCAAGAGAAACTACTCAAAAGCAATCAAAGAAATCTCAGATCTTCAACAAATCACATGTAGAGGATCCTAAGCTTGTGTATAATTTCAAAAGACCACAGAGCTCATGATGAAACCACAAAACTTGGCGGCAAGAGCCACCCCTTGCTATACACAGTTGGGAAAGAAGCCATCTTCCCAAAGCATTTATTTACAGCTCTCTTGACAAAATATAGCTACACCTGGAGCCATTAAGCCAACATCAGCATTCCCAATGCTTTTAACGATCTCCAGAGCAGGCCTCTAGAGACAGCCAGTCTGTGAGCCATGGAAGAGAAAACCAGCAGTGTGGAGATGGAGGTTTTCTCCGGCCCCAGGGACAAGATGTGTGGCAGCTCCCAACGGGTTTGATTTCCCAGATGCAGACCCAGAAGGAAGCCTGTACTCGGACTAGACCAGTCAGACTGAAAGCGAGTTCTGATTCTGGCATAAATCAAGAGGAGACAGCACGAGGCCTATGGGGAGCAAAGAAAAGATGGAATCAGGAAACCACAATTCATCATTTATCTTCCCAGCATCCTGCTAACAACGGAAACTTCCAAACGAATGACTATTTGAATGTGGCCTTACACGCAATGTATCATCCCTGAACAGAGTATTGAAACATCAAATACAGAGTTCTGAGAGAACCAGGATGTTTACAAACAATTATAAGGAGGTGATTGCCTAATTTTGGTCTACGGTTTGGTGTATTTACATTCTTATATTCAAACATATCTGTACTTTGTAATATTTACATATCTCTAGTTTGAGGCTTCACACAGTAGTGTTATAAAAATGCTGATTTACTACTTATGCAGACACAGTACACATTTTACTGTGCTGCAAATGCAATTTGCCAACCTGTTTCATTCCTCCCTTTGTAGTTGTATGATTAAATATTTTCATTTTCCTCTATTTATTTTGCTTAATAAACTTCCATGCATTTTGATCAACGAATACTACAAAGTTTGGCTCTTGCTAAAAAAAACGTAATCTCAAAAAGGAAAAAAAAATCGGTTTTCCCTATCAGTCTTTAGGTTTACCACTTGACCGAAATATTACCCCACATACTATGAGAATTACTGTGCTGAGCATTCAGTATTGACCAAGGAGGAGTATTAATGAACACCAATGCTTTCTACTTCACTGTAGGAAATACTTAGAACCCAAATTCCAGGTACAAAGAATGACAATTCTGAAAGCACCAGTCTGGGGTGGTTGTGGATGTTTTCTTACACACACCCAGAGATTTCTGTTTTCTCTGTTCTTGCATAAATCTTCCTCCATTAGCTGATTTGATCAGATTTCTGAGAGATTAACTGGCTCTCTCAAAGCTCCTTCTACGATCTCAGTAAAACTATTATGATTATTTATATCTCAATTGCTTATCTGTAAAATGAAAATAACTGTACTCAGAGAGGAACTTAGCTTCATCACAGAAAACATACACCGACTGCAAACATTGTAATATTCTTCTTTAAGCCATAATAATGCTGACATTTCAGTAGGGTTTTGTTCTTCCCCTCTCAGAACTGTTAGAGCTAAAACCCAATGCTTCGTACCAGGTACTGAAGCGCCGAGGAAGAGTATGATATAAATATACAGATATGAAACAGCATCAAGAAATGATGAGTTTGATCTTTCAAAAGGCAAATCACTAATCTCTGGCTCTAATAAGACATGGGATGATAAAGGTCATGCTGAGTAAAGGACTAAGCTGACGGATCAGTCCAAAAGTTTCAAAACTGATATTGCTACTCTTGTGCCATTGGGGGAAAGAAGCAATCCTTTGTGTGACCTGCAGCAGAGTGTTACAGGCACATTGGAGAGACCCTTTCACTGTGCTTGACGCAAGGGCAATTTTAAACTCACCCAAGGATGTGCAGACTGAACTGTGGCACAGTGGTATTTTAAATGCCACAAAATTATTCCATTTATTCTTTCAAAAGACACTTTCAATCTGAAACTGGTAAAAGCTCTTTCACCTCCGCACATCTTTACGAGGATGATTAATGTGATTCAGCAGAAGTTGCCAGGTGACTGTGAAAGGACCTTTGGTCAACAGCAACTTGAATTAGCTGCCGATACGAAAAAGGAATTGCAGAGTAACACAGCTTTATTCAATTTGGGGCTTGCTAGTTTAGGACTTGATGGAAATCTGATCCACAATTGCCAGCAAATAAGAGAACCTCAGCAGAGCACTACCAAAATCCCTGATTTACACCTTTCATCCCCAACAGTGTGAGCACTTCATGGTCACTCCCATTGGGGTGATAACTGGTGTTTGGCACCCTGCAGAGCCCTGCAAAGAGTGGAGCTCCATTTCACTGGCTGACCTTTCCTCCATTTCTTTTGCTCAGGTGAACTGGGTGCTGTCTTTTAAAACCCAGCCTGTGGTGCTTGTCTCTACAATAAGGGCAGTAAAGATCTGTGGCGTCTCACAGCCCCAGAAGCTGTTACAAAAACGCTGCACTTCACCTGCTGCTCTTCTACTCAGTCACCATTGAACTGGCTTGTCCCTTGCTTTCAAGATCTTTGATGAAAGCCAATGTCCTAACACTAAAAAAGTCTGAGAAAACAGCCAAACCTTTTCCATTGAAGAGCTTATTCCTCTGTGTCTCCAGATGAACAAATGCTGTGAGATGTACCTGAAAAAGTGTCTTGTTCTCTACTTTCCTTTCAGAAGCCACTTTAAGCTTATTCTGGGTTGAATTTGCAACTATGCTCTCAGGTAAAGATCAGGTAGCACCACACTGATCAGGTTCAGCAGACTGCACAGACAAGGAGCAAGAGAAGGCAGCGAGGGAAGGAAGAGGAGAAGAGAAAATGAGGGTACATTTTTGGGGAAGCTGCGAAATGAGGCAACTTCACTCTCGTGCTTTCTCTGCCACCCAAGTGAGCTCATTAATGCATGCATTATTTGAGGGAGATTGATTGATTGCATAAGGGCCCAGAATGGACATAGTTATTGTCATTAATTCTAAATAAATACAGTATCATACAAACTGCATCTAAGGGGAACAAAAAAAGCTTTTGTCCCTCTCAGCAGTGAGGAAAATACTAAGTAAACACTGTTAATTATAGAAAAAAAAGGGATGGAGCCAGGCACAAAGCTTTTAGGTCACTGACTCCATTCACAGAAAAGGGGAAGAAAAGAGGGTAAGGTACAATCTAACCTAATTATAGCTTTGTAAAAATTATTTTCAAGCCATTAACTGAGATTTGGCCTACTTAGATTGCAAACTTCTAGGGGCAAAGACTTGTTCTTCTCAGTACTTGCTTGTCTTGCAAAATGCAAACTGTGTCCCTGACCAGAGCTCCTGGGCCCTGGCATATTAATCCTCTGTGCCATGAAGGTGAGCCAGCCTTGGCTGGACACATGCCAGGAGCTGTGCCTGCTGCTGAAGGACCTCTGGAGCTCTCCCTTGAAATTAGCAGCTGGCAAAGTGTGGTTTGAGATTTGTGAGCCAGAATGGAAAGAAGAGAGAAAGGCTGTTCAATCTAACACTCACGTCTCCCCATGAAACCCCAGCTTCTCTGGCGTTAGAACAGGCAACCGTCCTCTCCATGCAAAGACCAGCGTGAGCCAGAAGCCAGGCCAGGAAAAGCTTTTCCTGAGAACTCAAGGGTATACCTACAGTCCTCCCCAAAATCAGTCATCCAGAATCTGGGTCAGTGTAAAAAAGAATTGGAAGAGTTACAAAGTTGAGTGGGAGAGGACCTCTCGGGGACTGATCCCAAGTATCTTTCAGGCTGAGAGTGCTGTTCACTGAGAATGAGCACATTCTTTTTGATTTTCTATTTCTTCCAGGTCAGTGCCGGCATAACCTGCTATCTGCAGAGAACCACTTATTGTCATGGTTCTGCTGTGGTATGTGTGATACCTGCTCGTTTTGTTCAGGCCTTGGGTGCTGGAACCAAGAAAATACAGAAGTGATTCTCTGGAGTGGGTGGGGGAAGGTTTGAGGAGATGTCTTGCCCAATTCTCTGACTGCAGAGAAAGAAAACCTTGAAAATATAAGTGCACCATTAAAGATCTTGAAACTGAAAGGCAATAGCAGAACTGAAACACATTATTTTAAAACAAGCTGATTTAGAGTCATTCCCGATTTTAAAATGTGCCGTGAGGGACTGCACAGTGTAGAAATTCTGTGCTCTTGAATGGCCCACACCTCCCAGCACCCTGGCGATTACTTTTCAATTGCAGGTGAAGAAGTTCCACAGTGTAATTTATAAGTCATCTCCAATCTGTGGAAAGCTCTGATATATTACAGGTAAAAGCGCTTCGCTTCTTACACGGCAATCAGCAGATGTCAGGAGTACAAGTGCTCGGTTCTACCGGTATTCAGCCTCATGCATAGGTTTGAAAAACAAGTGCAGAAGAGCTGGCCCAGAAGCATTATTTTTTAATTAAGAGGAAAAAAAAAAATCTTTACAAAGCACCTTAAACTGACAAGGTGAGGTGTGTGGAATGACCTAAGACAGACAGGCACTGATTGAAAGCCATTGAGGTAATTCCCGAAGTAATTAGATCTTTGGACAACAAAGTGATGAAACAGGACAAATGACCTTTTCTCATTCGCACACCACCAGCTTATTTTCCTGATTTGTTCCACTCTCCAGGAACAGTATTTCTTTTAAATACTATCAGAAAAAAAATATGGCTACGGCACTGAGCTAGGATGCAGAGTATCTGGATTCAGCGCCTGGCTCTGCTGCAGATTTCCAATATGACCTTGGGCACATCCATTAATCTCTTGCATCTCAGTTCTTTAGCAGTAAAATGGAAGGAGAGCTACTACTTTTTCCTTGCCCGCTTGCTTGTCTTCTCTGCGGAGCCCGTAAGCGTTTTCAGAGCAGAGTTTCCTGGCATAACCACCTCTATAAATTTAGCAGAGGCCATGAAAGTCAAATGCTGCGCTAAAAGTCAGGCAGAGGGAGGCCAAAGGCAGCATTTGGAAGCACTCCCTGGTCCCTGCACTACCTGTACCTGTGTCTTGTCTGTATCTGGGACGTTCCCAGGCTGCTCCCTGCCCCAGTGCAGCGCTGCCGGCGTGGGCAGGAGATGAGCCCCTGCTGCCCACTGACCTGCCCACCACAGGAAACCCAGCAGCCATGCATTTGTGAGGCGGCTCCCATGACCTCAAAACCCCACTTGAAATACAGAACTTACTTTTGGAGCACAGGAGGAAGACAGATTTAAGCCTAAGCCACATGGAAATTTTTATGTAAGACACCGCATCAGAGAATTACACGTTGGCATTACAATGTTATTGTGAAAATCTACCTTTTTTGGCATCTAATCACCCCTTTACTGCATGTGTGAGAGAGAAAATACATGAATATGCACCCAGACAATGCCATACAACTTCTGTCTGCATATAATGTGCAGATACCTATGTGTGCATGAATACACATCATTACACACCCACACATGATCACATTTCATCACAGAGAGCAATGTCAGAGTTGGTTTACCATCGGAATAAACATCCAGCTTGACACATTTTCCACAAGACCTCTGTGAATTCTGCATAATTACATTTTTGAGGATGCATTTTGCAAATGTGCCAGATAATGCCAGAAGCACAGCTTTGAGTTGACTGCATTCTTACTCCCACCAGTGTCCTTGCTATGACAGTTTTGATACAAACAGTGTGTATTAGATCATTAGTACAGAGACAACCCTCTCTCCCTGCCACGCTTTTGAAGCTCAGTCTGATGAATGGGAGCTTGCTACTTTTGTGTGGAGCTCGGCCAATATATCACAAAGCTGTGCCCAGGGAATGACACCTAGATTGCCTCTGACCACGCTGCTGGGGTGTTCTCTATCAGCAGAAACAAACAAACAAACCACACAAAACGCCTACAATCAATCAAGATATAATTTTCTAGAAGCATACAGAAGGTCACTTATTGACCAATAAGGCAGCCAATTATCCAAGGCCCATTAAGAAGTATAAGCACTCAAACCTTCACCTGCTCATGTGAGATTTCTCAGTGCCCCATTTGGACGTGTTTGCAGTCCCTCTTAAAGAGGTGAAAAATGTCTAACTTATGGAAATGTGCACAGAATAATGAGTCTAAGATTCCTGTGAATGAACCAGGAATGAGGGTGGCCTTTTTAACATTTGTTTGCTTATTTTTAATTTTAAACACAGATTATTTCAAAGGACAAACCTTGTAAAATCTCTCCCTGACCTGGAACACCATGAAATGACCTGGAAGAGGTGACAGTAATTACACTCAGAAGTTGTCCACTGATCCAGCCTTACGCTCTGCATCACCCTTTTATTTATCAAGTGGCTGTATTGATCCCCTCTCCTTGGATGCTTTCCCTGTTACCCCAGGGCCCACGCAGTGCTCTACATATGGGCTGCAGCTTGAGCTCCCACAACTCCATTATAGCCAGGCATCGAATCTGATTTGGAACAGAGTGGGGCAGCCCTGCACCACAAATACAGAAATGTTTTAGCTCTCCTATAGTTAAATCTGCCCTCCAGAGATCACATGCCACTTCTATCACTGCTAGAGAAGCACAATAACTTTTTGATTTTCTCTTTCTGCCAGTCTCTGCATGACTCCCACAACTTTTGGATCCGATTTTAAAAGAATACTAATTCCCTACAAGCCTCATGAGAAAAAGTGGCTTCATTCAGATGAGATACCCAGCCGGAGCTCCCACTGATGGAAAGGCTGTGCTAGAAATCATGCTGGATTAAGGACCTTTGGAGGAGAGAGCTGCTGTGAACCCAAACCACAGGAACTGGCTTTATACATTCTTCTGACCATGAAAGCATTCAGAAATCTGAATTTTGGCTATTTTTTGCAAAAGGCAAAAAAGGAAGCTCTCCTTACATCCATATTTATGGACTCTGTTATTTTTCATTTTTGTTCAAGATCAAATTCTGGCATAAACCGGCTCTTCTCTGTTGACTTTGCAATTAAACACAACGCTCACACTGGGCTCTGCATTGACCCTGCTGATCCTCCTTGTCATTTCTTCCTGACGTGCTCCTGTGCAATCTCTCCTCTGAACACCACAGCAATGATCAGTTACCTCTTAGAATCAGTGACCAGTCTAAAAAGACTTATTCCAATTTTAATTAAAAAGACAGTTATTACAGTCATATTTGAAATTCAGCTCTTAAAAAAAAAAACAACCCAACGAAACAACCAACCAGCCAAAAAAAATCCCCAACCATATCCAGTTTCTTTCCCTCTATGCTAATAAAATTGAAAAATTCTGCTAGAAAATTCTGAAGATAGTGTTGTATACTTAAATTTCAAGACACACTAAGTTTAGAACAAGATAATGCGGCATTTTAATTATGGTTTTTCTATTTATACATTTCCTATGTGGCACAAGCCCCCTTTAATGAAAGCATGTTTTAGAGTAGCTTCAACACCCAGCATTATTGCAAGTTTTTGAATGCGCCAGAAGCTTATCAGCTAAAATATGTTAATTTCTCTAATAGGGTAATGAAGTCTAAATGCTTTCAGGAAGACATTGCTATGATAATGGGTCTACTTAAAACACAACATTAGGAGAACCTTGATTACAGGTTGCTCAGTAGTTTCTGACTTCCTTAGGAACCAGAGTTTGTTCCATTGCTAATTTGCTGCAAGAGCTGCTGGGAAGGAAGCTCATTTCCATTTACTTAGTCAATCACCTTTGATAACAAAAGCAGAGTTAGATTCTTAGAAAAACTGCTAATAGGATGGCATTATCAAGGCCTTAAGACTGACTTAGAGCTGCAAAGGCTTTGATGATGATGTGAGTCCAGGGGAACAAGTAGATGGTGTGGTGGTGGCACTTAGATAAGCAGCTGATGGACAGTCAGAATGAAGTGACAGGTTTGATGAGATGAGAAAAAGGCAGGGGAAGAGTTCTATAAAGCCATGAAGGTGGCAAGCCCAGCAAGGAACCACCTGGCCAAGGTCTGTGCGCCTCTCTGGAACAAGCCTCTGTGTTTCTACTCGTGAAATGCTTGGTAACTTGGGAAGTCCCTCAAGACACTTGTGTTATCTGATATGGGAACTCCTCTTGGCTTTATAAACCTGGTCACTTCCCAAGACTTGAGCCTTATCAACACGTGTTTCTTCCACCTTCAGCACACACAGGCAGCCCTTTTAAATTCCCCTATGTTTCAGATCCATGGGAAGCAGGGTAACATCACACAACTTGTGACCAGGAAGGTGCAGAAGCAGAGCTGTGGTATCTGCTTTGTGTCCCCCAGCCAGCACCTCTACACAAAGCACCACCCATCAAAGTCCTGGACATCTCAACCCTGCACTAGCCCTTGCCTCACTTCAGAGCTGCAGGGTGCAATACTCCCATGCCCCTTCCCACACCCATGTATTTATTGTACCAAGGCCTGTTCTCCTGAGTGCACCCTGGCTTTGCCAGGCTGCCAGTTGCCTGGCCTGACTACAAACACACACTTCTTTATTTCTCCATGTATCCTCCCAGCTGCAGGATCAGGCCGCTACAGGATCAGCCAAGACAGCAATGATTCAGCTTCTTGCTGGATGGGAGAACAGGTACGTGGTGTGTATCTTGTGTGTACGTGGAAGCATCTTGTCAAGCAGCAACCTATGTACAACCTTATACTGAAAATTAGATAAAAACCGACTAAAAAAAGAAAAAGAGATACTTCTGCACTTAGCAATGCATCACACCAAGTTCTGAGCTCAGACATCACACCTGGTCTCCATTATAGGAAAATGATGAAAGTCTGACCATGTCGTACAGATACACTCTTTGAAAGGAAAAGGGCTTGGTATTTGTCTCCGTGTGTTCAGCTGGGCCTGTGCTCTCCCTCGTTGTGGAAACAAATGGTGCTGTAAATCTAGCAGTATTGAGCTCAGCGTGATCTAAGTGAACTAAATAGTCTAGCTTGATATTTGCATTTCCTCTTTTATCAAAACAAATAGTAATCCACTCGTTAAACCCAGTATTTCTGTAATTAATTTGCAGTCATTACAAATCACCTTTAATTGGATTAGCTATAATTACTATGAAATAATTTCCTGAAATCATGTTGTATTTGTGGGATTTTTTTTTTTAAATCTTATTTTTAGAGATGTGAACTTAGGTGAACATAATGAGAGATGAGAAACACTTCCGAGGTAAATATCAGGACTCCCTCTACTCTTACTTTTGCTGAGCTCGTCTGTGCATTGCTCCTTCTGTCCTCAGTGATCCTGTGTTGTACCTGAACTTGACAGACCCCAATTAGCCAAAACAGTTTCTGAGTTGCTGCTCCTCCGCCGCCTCACTGGCCCCTGCTGCAGCTGGGGGGTTCCTCAGGAGTCTGGTGCCCACCACGACTCTCCTTTCCTCCAGTGCCAGTCCGTCCCTGGCATTAATAACCTCCTTCTGACGCAGAGGGATCAAAGCCATGCCTATGTTTTAAAAGCAGACAGGCATTTCCCTTGGCACAGTGTGGCATGACTTTAAGGAGCCAATTCCTCTGAAATGTCACATTTTTATGGCAAAACAAAATCAAGTCACGGATCCACAAACTACTTACCACGCCCTGGGATAATCTCTGTACTAATCACAGACCCCTGGGCTGTCTCTGCTGTAGACAGTACCACGGTTTTGGTGTTCCACCCCAATTTTGGGAGGGGTTATTTCCCAGCCAAGGGGGCTTCAACTCTTCACCTCTTGGGTTATGCTCTTCCTCTGCTGACCCATGCTAACACAGCTCCAGCGACTTCAGTCAACATTGGCTGAAGATGTGGAGCACACCTCACACAAAAGGGATGTTCTCGTGCACTGCACATGATTTTACAGCTGCAGAAGCCACCTAGGCTTTCTCTGCTCATATTCTGAGATGAAATCAAATGTCGTGTAAGGAAGAAATCAAACATAAAGGGGGCAATGACCTATGGGCATAGCTGACCCTAGACAAATGGAATAAATTTGCTGGAAATACAGGGTTCTCATTCAAGACCTTTCATTCTTAAAATAAAATTACGTGGCACATTGGCAGGAGTTCTGGCACTGCTCTAACACCAGTCACAATTTCACATTTAATGCACGCTGTAAAAATAGCACATTTGATTCACATGAGCATGACACGTCACATAAATGTAGCACTGTGCTGCAAGTTACATTTTCTACCACTTATGTGAGTGTGCTGCCTTCCTTTCCCACACTCCAGCTCTCACAGCTCCTTGTGAACAGAAGTCCAGCAAGATTTAATCAGGCTGAGCAATCTCAAAACTCATTTTTAAAATAGGTGGAGTCAAACCAGCTGCTAAAGCATGAAACAAAGTCCTCTGGAAAAAAAAGAGGGAGTTCAACCAGGTGTTATAAAAAAAAACAAACACCAAAACTCATAAATTATGCACATTTCATACAACCTGTATTACCTAAGGCTTCAGTGTTTCTATTTACTAACCCCTTAAACAGAATGCAACTCTAGGGCTTTCAACAGCATCTCTTCTCCCATTGCTGTTGCTAATACACACACTTCTGGCACGATCTGTCTCCTGCTCCCCATTTTCCAGAACCGGCACTTGCTCCTCTTAAAAAGTGAATTCTTCCGTAAGGAAGAGAGAAGTGGGGCTGACAACCACGATCCTTGCAGACCACTCCAACCACGTAGCACCACACACAGGTTTAACCTCCCCGGCTCCTCTGCTGTCCCTCCTCTGAGGCACTCCCGGCCTGTGCCCGGCCCTCTGCTGAGCCCCTGCACTGCAACAGTCGGCAGAGGACGAAGCTACGGACACGGGAGCCGTTTCCTGCTGGGTGTTGTCCTGAAAGGGGCCGGGAAAACCGCCAGGCCAGCAAAAGGCAGGGCAGGACCTCGGCAGCCCACGGCGAGCTGAGCTGAGATTGCTGCGCTTGACAAAACAGCCGGATCAATACGTAAAGGAGAAAGAGGGTAGAGAAAGAGCAATTAGAATGAAATGTAACTTTCCCCAGTTTCTCTTCGAGTTCCATGGCCAATCATGGCATAAATGATGCAGAGCTCACGTGTTTAGCATCTTTGTTGAAGACATTGCGTGGCCCAGTTCACTTTGCTTACAGTTTATATACTTCTTGAAAATACGGTCTCTGACTTGATGCTCAGACATTAGGCAGACATTAAGTATGTTAATATTGCAGTTGTAATTATATGTTTTTTTCTTCTAATTTTGGAAGGATAATTCTTTGGAATAATTACATAGAGGGTGACTTAAGTTCTGGGAAATGGTTGAGTCACCAAGAGTCACATCTGCACTCATGCAGAAAGGATCGCTGAAATCCTAAACATTTTTATCCCTTGCAATTATAAGAGCTGGGAAAAGCAAAAAGTTGGTTTATGCCTTTTAGGAGAAACACACAAAGTCTATTTGAAAGATGCTATAGGGATTTCCTTTAATGGAAACAGCGTAGCTGCTAAGACCAGTTTCTGACTTTAGACTTGCGGGAAGATTTTCCACTTCACAATTAGAACAGTATTTTATGTTTATCCAGTACCTTCGTACTTACAGAGCACACAGCCAAACTACAAACAACAACATCTCTCAAATCTTATAAGCTTCCCACACAGAAATCCCACCTAGAGCCAGAGATGAAATGGAAGAGGACATGCAATCCACTGTACACAGACAACTCCAGTTTGTAGTCCAGTCACCGCATAATAGGACACTAAAATACTCCCAAAATGACTGAAGAAGAAAATCACATACAACTGAAACTGCCATTTAAATGTCAGGCTTGCAGAATTCTATCTCTGGAGCTACTTATTTTGGAGCAACCAAGGACTCGTGAAAAAACAAACAAATGAAAAGCAAATGGAACTCTTCAATGTTCAAAAATGTGGTTTTAAAACCTGAAGGTCTAACATTTTAACAAATTCATCATCCACCAAAATAAGTTCAAGTGGACCTGCTGCACCTTATTATCCTCTTTCCTTGCCCAGCTGTAATGCAGATTTATTTCAGCAGCCCAAGGTCTCTTAGTAGTGTTTGTGTGCTACCCGCAGGTCTGGAGTCCTCTATTCATTCACATTATTTAAATAATAATACATATGTATAATCCTCGTTCCTTCTGTAACTGTTCTACTTGAAGAACCAATTAATTCTATTTGTTACTTCCTGGTGTATTATTTCTTCTCTACAAGCTGGAATCCCTTTAGGAACCCTGTCTGCCCTTGACTGCTGATTATTTCCTTGGCTTTTCAATCATCAGAGTCTCTTCCTGTGGATTTTAGAGCATTATTGTGATTGTCAATTTTAATAATGCAGGTTTCCATAGTCTCTGCCTGCTGCAGGCCTTTCAAAAAAAAGAAAGAAAAAAAGGACAATCCTGCTTTCCATGGCTTTAAAAATAAATGAACCAATCATTTTGATTTTTTTAAAATATAAGTAACTCAGTCTTGCTTATTATATGCATATATACTACGCGATGCATATGCAAACACTGACACTCACACAGCTCCTCTCTCCTTCTGTTCTGGTCTAAGAAATAGCCACAAAACGCCTTCAGATTTAGAGAAAGTGAGCTTCCAAAAGAACAAAGCAGGAAAAGGACCACTCATTTAAGGCACCATGCCTTTAAGCAGAAGGCCCTCAACTCAGACCTTTTTTGAATCCTGACCCCCTTCAGGAATGGCACAAGCCACTGTATCTGCTGAGGTTACAGCAGCTTTTTGTCAAGACAGAGATGAAAAACATTTCACATATTCTCAGGAATTTATTTTTTTTTGTAAGCACCTGACTGAATGATCCTTAAGTGCTTGAATAAATACTTTGAGGCAGACAATTCAGAAACAAAGGCACTTCCTGAGGCATCAGACTTCAGGAAGCAAAGTTTCAGATCGCCTGTACTTCCTTCTGCACTGTTACATGATTAGGGGAAGCATTAAATGCCTACACACTGCTGTGGCTGCGTGGAATGTTTAATTGAGCTATCAGGCTTCAGCTTCAGGCAGAGCTACACCACCACCAGATTCACTCCTCCAGCTGCAGCCTTGGAAATTATAAATCTCAAGCCAATGTCACTGGTCCTCTCTATTCGCCTGCACCCAGACTGCTCTGGCATGGAGTGCAGAAAGGGTATTAAAACTCTTCCCTGTTCATCTGCCCAAATGAACAGCACAGTTAACGCCTCCAGTTTCAGCAAGGGCTTCTGCTGATGGTTTTGATAGCTGAACGAACACCATAAACAGAAATGACACTTCATCTTAATACTCTGCTCTGTACTGCTACCACCACCTGAAGTGGTGCTGTGGAGCTGAGAGCAGGAGAGGAGTCAATGGGAAGTTTCTTGGACGTTTACCTTGGCCAAGCTCCACAGCACACGTCTCCTGTCCCGCTGCCTGAGTGATGGCAAGGCGCCCACACAGTTTTTTTAGAACTGTTCACTGTGGCAGTGCAAAATTAGGCGCGGATCTGAGCTTCCAGTTACATCTGTCTGTAAATAAACAGCGCATCTGCTCTCTGAGCCGCACAGGCACTGAGAGGCTGATGTTTGCGAGGTTATTCGAGACCAGCTGAGATACAGCTCTGCCCCAGTTTTGTCCAAATAACGATTTCCAAATTAAACCCACCATAAGGCTGCTGATGAGAGCAAGCCAAAGCTCACAGCCGTACTGTATCTAGGAGCTTTCAAATGCTGCCTTAGCATCTTCCTTTTACTTACTGATCAACATAAGCACAAGCTCATCTGTTTTGAAAGAAGCACTATGAAAAAATACAACAAACCAGTTACGCCAGGCTGTGGGAACGCACCACAGTCAATCACCTAACAATCAGTAACAGTACTCAATAAAGATATAACTAATAATGTCCTATTAGCACAGAAAGCACAGTACAAAAAACACAGGCAGGAAATGGACAAGCTGAAATGCTGGGAAAGAAAATGTTCTCTAGAGCAGCAGTGCTCCCCTAAAACAACAGCTGTCTTTTGCAAAGGAGTTGAAGCTGAGAGGAGCAGACGGAGGCAAACAAGATAAGGGCCAGCACAGGGAAAGGACCTCAACGTTTTGAAGGATGTTGTTCGGCTTTCAGAATCCAAGGGAAACAGAACATCCAGTGAAATAGGTTTCGCTCCAGCAAGGGGATCACTATTGAGCTCATTATCATATCACCAGACCTCAGCATTTAGTTTATTCACAGCTGGTTCTCACATACAAACACATTTTATATGAGATCATTCACATTCACGTTTAGACTCCCATCTTGTCGCACAAGCCAAGCATTTGTTGGTGGTTTTCAGACAGCCATTTCCCACTAGTGTAGCTCAAGGATGAAGCTTCTTTCACCTTCTTTGGAAACAGCTGCTCCTGGCTATCTCCAGTGACACGATTTGGAAATACATTGACCCCAGTCTGATTCATGATGAATATGCACATAGAAACATAAAAATTGTGGGCATGCATTTATGCAGATTAATGCACACAAAATATGCATTAGGCTCCCTTGTAATGCTCATACCTACAAAAGGTTAAATAGCCTTCGGTGAGAGGGAGATATTTAAATGGACCTTTTTATAACGGCAAACAATAATGCATTCTGGTTACCTCCTGACATGGCTTACTTCCAGTCAGCATTAAGGAAAATTACTACCTGATTTCAATACATCTTGGTACAATTTCATGCAAGCTTATTGTCTTCTAATTATCAACACAGCAATTTGATCTGCATCCAGATTAAGGCACTGCCCTGACTTCTAACACCAGAGCAATGCCTGTGGTGGTGTGCTGATTTCTGAAGCAGTAAGCAGTTTGCTGTTGTCTCACATCCCCAGGGCACAAATAAGCAGATGCTGCATTAAAGCTTGTTTTACAAAACTGCTTCTGTTGTGATATACATTTTTAATATAATATACTGAGTGCATTACAGCACAAACTTCCAGGGCCAGTAAACTCCTACAAATTCATTAGCAAAACCAGCTTCTCAATTAAATCCAGCTGAAGACTAGATCTAGTTGAAAATGATTGTCCAGCAGCAGCTGAAATAAGTGAAAAGCTTGATCGTGCTTGCACCACATGAGCACGGCTCAGTTTACCACTCCAGTTTTCTGAATGTCAGTTGGGATTGCTTCTCATCAAGGACAGGCTTCACCGACCTTTCTCTTCTTTTTCTCACAAGGATACTGTGGTTGGCTCAAAAGCTTGGTTTTTTTTTTACAGAATTACAATTCTGAGCGTAAAAGCAGAGGCACAGCTTTTCATAATCAGAATGGTTTCTACACAGAAGGCACTAGTAGGGAAATGTTTTGGAGCACGCCCTGACATGCTTTCATTCATGGGTAGGTTTAAAGGATCAGAAGCTATACCTTCTGTTTTTGAAAGACAAGCCAAAGGAAAAAGCCACATTTTCACTCTGGCTTATTTGCATTTCTTACCTACATTCTTCTCCCTCAGTTGACACTGTCAGCTGCAGGATGACAAGTGAAGAGCACCTCTGGAGTACTCTCTAGCTAATCCTCTACAATGCCTGTAAACTATAGAGTGAGTTAGTGGTTACAGCAGGAGTTCTTAAAAAGCACACATTTCACCCTTCCTCCAAACAGAGGGGAATCTTTGTTGAGCACCTTGAAGAAACTCAAGCTAGGAGAGGATTATTATTCTAAAAGTATTTGTTTAATGGCAATGTAATGTAAAATATACAAAAAATTAATCTGGCCAGCAGCAGACTAAGGTTTAGACAAATCATCTGGTGGCTGCCTCTGGTAAACGAGACATTTGTCTCGCTGGTGTTTATGGCATCACTGGCTGCTATTGCCGAGAGCCACGTTCCAGCAGCCATGTGTGACCGCCTGCCTCAAAGGAAGAGAAGTTCTGTAACACAACCTGCAGGATTACTATCTTTTATGAAATCCTCTGGCACTAAATCTTTCCAGACAATAACAGTGCAACCACAGCAAGGAGGATGAGATAACAGAAGAGCTTTCCCTTCCTCACCACTGGTTATTTCTTCTGTGCTTTACTGTGTTCCCTCATCACATCTCTTGGATGTATTCCATCCCAAAGGGCCACCAGGCCAGGGTGCTCCGCAGTGTCCCCTCCCTCTCCTCTTTATGTACAAACACGACGATGACAGTGTGCTTACTTTTGTCTCCACAAGATGATGGCACCTTCACCACCATTTTTCACCCTCGTAGGGGGTAATGAAGAATGAGGGTTGCTAGAACTGCTTATAAGCTCAGCTGAGACATCAAGGTAAACCAGTCCAACCCCTCATGAATAACACTAAACGTTATACTAAGTCCTAAAAAACAAAAATAATTTCACTGCCTGCCCCACTCTGAGACACTGCCATGTGACAAGTGACACGACTAAATGAATTCTCTGCGCCATTAATTTAAGACTGGAATTTGCAGGGATTTTTAAAGTGACACTTGTATCATACATGCTAGCACCTACTACCACTGTACAAGTAATTGGGCACTAATTTAACCTGACCTTAGCAACTTGTGCAGTCTGACAGCTCCCCGTGCAGTTCACTGCAGTCAGATCAGAGTCTGCTGGGGATCTTATGCTCCTTCTTCATCCCTCCAAATTAATAGCATTTCATCAGTTAATTCTACAATGCCATCAAACACAGAAAAAGCAGAGATGACTGAGGCCCTGATCCTGAAGGCACAGCACTTTTATGGGAAGGGGAAAATGCAGATTATATGCCTAGCCACCATGTATAGTCTAAAACAAATGGGGGTGCATATTCCTAATTACACAGATTGCACTAGTAATCTCTTCAAGAAAGAAGATACATCTTGTAGAATATGATGAAAGATTGATTGTCTGTGCCATCATTTTTCCTGCCCCTAGCAGCTGTTTAATTCCCCAGTTAAGACTAAGCAAAATCTCTCCTTCCTATGAAGTTGAAAAGCAATCTAGCAGGAAAACCTAGAGATGAAGACAGGAAAATATGGTGAAGTAGCCCGGTGAATTCCCAGGATACTGTGTGTAGAGGTTTCTTCCCATTTGTTTATAAACTCTAAGCTTTCTTGTGTTCTGCATTTATAATTGTTTGCAGATAACTGTAATGCTCTCGAAAGTTACTTCAGATATTCTTTTCAACACATAAATCACTGACAGATTTTCTCAGCATTACTTCCAAATTAAGGGTACTTGTTTGTCCACCCTAGCATTGGCTTGAGATTGTATCAAATCATGGATTATTCTCAGTGTAGCCGATCTCTGTAAAACAAGTTTACCTTAACATAACTGCCCATGGAAATCAAGAGGTTCCCTTTTTAATCAACAAATGCTGAAGCACAAGAGTTGAGATAGAAAGGAGGTACCTAAACCTCAGGTAGAGGGGAGATGGATAGGCACAAAGAGAAAATCCTGTGGAAGACTGCCCAATACCAGCTCATGCTTGTTAAAACTGCTCTTTTCAAGTGAGAATGAATGCCTTAAACCCAAAACTTTTTACTTCATACGCATTATTGTCAAGTCAAAAGTGGCTCATGGTAGTGTTTTCAAATAAAAAGGGAATCCAAGAAAATCCTCCTGACAATAGAAGGAAAATTTCAGACTAAAAGCAGCTGTTATGCAGCTAAAGGCATCCAGAAAAGAGTTCCTTATAGCAGAGGTGCTACTGCATGCTGCACCTTTGTATCCTGAGCCCATAAGTGACACTAATGGCTTCAGATACAGATTTACTCTACTGGTTTTAAGAGAGTTCCTCGCTGTGTAAAATGCTCTCTTTTCAACAAAAACCCCAAAATTACTGCTGCTGCCTATAGACACTGCTTAGTCATTGTCACCCTTACCTTTAGGAGACTGATGAAACGTTGAGACTGAGGGCCTCAGATTTGATGAATATTTTTCCAGGATCCCACAGCACAGGAAAATGCAACCTTCCCCTGCTGACACGAGGGAACCCGGCCTGGCCCAAACACAGCAAGGGAACAGTCACCACCACGGGGGCAGGAAGAGAAAAGCCCCAGGAGGAAACCAGAAAGAACTCCAACAGCAAGGGTGGAGCCAGGCTCAGCACGGGCCTGATCCTTGAGATCTCATGGTTTGACTGCGTAACTTGCTGAGTGCCCACAGCTCCCCTCTCCTTTTGGGAAATATAAGGGGTCCAAAAGCAGCTAGGGGCAGTATCCAAGGGAGCTGGGTCAGGAGGGGCTTGTCATGACAAAGGTGCCTGGGCAGGTGTCAGCTTTTCCTGACACCGACAGCTCAGCCAGGCCACCTTATCCATGAGCTGTGCTGTCACCAAGTCATCTGCTGAGCTTCTCCGGTGCTGCCTGCAAAGGCTTCACAGGGCACTCCTACTGCCAGCTTTTAAAGGTCCCCTGCTGCTGTTTCTGTGCCACCTGAGGGGATGGCAGGACCCTGCCCCTGAAGTTCTGAGCCACTTTGCTGAGCTTTCATTTCCAACACAGATACACAGGTGCAACATCACCACTGATCGTGGCACACCAGGTCCTGGGAAGAGAGACAGGACACCAGGACACTGCTTGCCCGAATGGGCCAGGGGGGACTTGTCCATAGCCCATGATGTCCTGTACTATGGGGCTGAGTGTCCAGCTGAGAGGGAACAGGACTGCTCTGCCATGCCACAGGATGCTGGAGGCAGGATCCAGGTGACAGCACCCAATACTCACCACGGCAGAGCTCACAGTTTTGCAAACACTCAAATGTTCCATTTCTCAGGGATTGCTACACAAGGGCAGGGGACTGCTCTGCGCATTACTAGCAAAAGCTTTGAGAGAGCCAAGGAAGAAAGAAAAGACTAACAAAAACTTTCAAAAATATTTGAGAAAACCTGTGCCAAAATCTCCTTGGATGTGTATCCATGACTAAGCATGAGAAGTGAATTGCTGCTGCCATTCAGAGGGTGCTGCTTGCTGGTCACGGTCTAAAAGCACTGATGCAGCAATAAGCACAGCTTAATTGCCAAGAAGCTTCCATATTAATAGCAGAATTTTTGGTCAGAAACATGTGAAAGCCTGTAGGCTTTGGAGCAGTAAAATAGAACTGGGGCCGTATGGTGGCAGAACAAAGTCTGCTGAAGAATGTTGTATTTTCTGCCTTTGATAGGGACTTTCCAGAGCTGTCAGCTGCGCTGCAGAATTAGAAACCTGACATTGCAGCAATCAGTTTTTAGATTTCAAGCTGTTCAAATGACTTGTCTCCAGGGAGGAATACGCAGCATGCAGGAATCAGTAGTGGAATAGGTAAAGACTCCAGTGTACAAGGGCAGCCGCCCCAACACCACACCCCAGCCAGCCAGGCACATCTGCCAAAAAGGAGCCCTGGGAGAGGTTGATGCAAAAACTTGCTCTCTCTCTCAATCACTTCCAGAGAGGTGCTACAGACAATTCACTGCATTTGTGAGACTGCAGCTTGATTATACTTGCCTCCACCTTACAAACTGATCTTCCACACGCCCTCAGTTCACACTACACCAGTGCTCCGAGCCACTTGCTGAAGAGATTATAAAAGAGCCTCTTTTATCATATCCTCACCTCTGAACGCATTACAAGTGACACCGCTTAATTTTAGCCAATCTGAACAGCTAATTAGATGTAAACAGATTGAAAAATTGTACACACGGGACAATTCATTTTTCAAAAGGCCACTAATCTAAACAAACCTGAGTCCATCAATTCACTTCAATATTTGTCTAAATGAATTACAGCACAGACCTGTCCTGCACCGGCCTTGTGATTCATATAAGAGCCTTCCTCCTCTTTTGATGAAAATTTCAGGCACTGTACAAAAGAACAAGCTATTTATTTATCAAGGCCCTATTGTAACAAATATGAACTTGCCTCTCTGTCTGAATCTAGTGGACAAGGTATATGAGCCAAAGCAATTCCAGCCTGCTCCAGTACCTTCTCTCTTGCCTCCCAATCACACACACCACACATCAAACATAGGGAAGCTCTCTGTAGTAACACATAAAAATCAAATTATATTTAATCATGATCAATACTGCTTGGAACTTCAGAGCTCTTTGGGTGTGATCCTGCCCTGGAGAAACGAGAAGGAAAAGAATCCTGAACAGATCCTCCAGAGACATCTGGTGATCCTCCTCCCCTTCAGGACTCCCTCCAAGCACCAGCTGGAGCAGACCAGTAAATACATCGGGAATCAGGGAAACAGTGCAGGACAGAGAGAAGCCCAAAGGGGCCTCTCACAACTCAGATGAGATCAGGAGCTACTGAAGTTATCCAGTGCCTGGCAACACAGAGAAGTGTTAGGATGAAATGCAGTGTAGTGTGGCCTATTTTTTAATACAGAGCAATTAGCAGAGCATTATGCATGATGTTTTCCACTTGCTACTAAAGCCTACATTGCTTCCACTACCTGCAGATGTAAATGTACACAGCGAGATGGGAGAGGGCAGAGAGAAACACACTTGTGTGGATGCTGAAATGAACAAACATATCCACATAATCAATCCCTTTCTGGACTGCTTAGCACAGCAATCTTGCTGAACAAAATAGGCTAAACTCTGCCTATTTCTTATGTAAACTAATTTATGGTACCTAGAACTAAGGGTCTGCTGAGCAGCTGTTGTGATCTTCCGTGTGCCAGAGGCCCTGGACTTTCAAAGTCATCCTCATTTGAGCACAGCAATCCAGACACCCAAGAGTCAAAACCTCAAGCACTGCAGAATCCTACATAACTTTTAATCGCTTACTTCATTGTGCTATTGCCTTCATTTACAAACACACATATAAACTTCACTCAGAGTTTATCTTAGCTTTAATTGCCAGCCCAGTATCTCATTAGATCTTTGTCTGTCAGCATAAAGAGCCCTGCTGCTCGTTTGTGTTCCCCACACCGGTACTTACTGCTGGTGACCTAAGCAACCCTTTCCTTTCCCCTGACAAAGCCTAAGGCATCAAAGCTTTCAGGGCTGCGTTTGCTTGGCAGCCACGCCCTTGGCTGCACACAGCCTGCTCCCTGCTTCTCAAGACCTTTGGATCTGCAGCCACCTCCTCTGGTAAAGGTGCAGGTAATCTGACATCCTTACTCCTGCTCAAGAGTCTGATTTGTAAACATACAATGTCCCTTTGCCGTGCTGTGCTTGCAGAGCACTCTCACACAAGCCCACTCACTCCCAAAACTCAGCTTTCTTTGGAGCATCACTGAAACACCAGCGGCATTTCCCCACTCACTTTCTGCTTTCTTGTCTTTGCTCTGTGGTTGTGGCTTTATGTTTGGCCACATTAAAGGACTTGGTCTGCACCAGAGTACCAAGTAAATCAGAGTGGGTTGCAACAGTGAACCACTCATTCCTTATCTCCCCAGATAGAACTTTTGAGAACCCGATCAGTGAGAAAAGTATGCGCCCACCTAGGCCACTGGTAAACCAAACAAACAAATAAAGAGCATAAGGCTGATCGCTTTGCTGTCCATCTAACAATGATAAATCCACTTATAATTACATCCTGAAAGGCAGTTTTTACTCCGCTAATTGCATACCACGTCAATTTTGCATGATTCTTGTTCCTTAATCATAGTGTCATGTAGCAGCATGCCAAATGCTTCACTGACATCCACGTACACTATATCACCCAAACTTGCAGCTTTATAAATAACATTTCAATTAGTTGACAGAATCTATTACATCAGCCCATATTGCTCAGCATTAATTCTCATTTATTTCTTTGTTGAGCAGGTCTGGGACTGCATGTCCTGCTCTACCTCAATCAATGTCAGATTGGCAGGCCTGTAATCTGTAAAAAAGATTTTTTTCCCCCCTTACCCTTTCTAACACCTACACATGTACATTCTCTCAGACCTTTAGAACTTTCCCGTGTTCTCGGGTTTATGAAAACACAACATTAAAATTCCTCAACTAGCTCTCTTTACACTGCTACCTGCAAGGTATTTGGGGCTGCAGGAGTAAAAAGAGACCTGCTTAGATATCTGCTTTTTAAATGGGCTTAAATAGGCACCATCATTATTTAACTCCCATGCAGCTAGAACAAATGGGATCAAGAAGTCCATGGCATTAAAAAAATTCACCTGAAATAACATGGACTGGTTTTGACTCTTCTTCCCTGAGTTGTGACATTTTCATACCTCAGTTTAGAGATCTCCCTACTGTTGAACACTTTAGGCTTCTATTCCAGAATTTTCCTGAGCAATGTGTTTGTTTTAAATTAGAAATGAAGCATTTTCTACAAAGCTATTCAAAAACCTGGGCTAAAAGACCTGTGGCAACATCTTAAGAACTGGTAGCACTCTCCCGTAAAATTCAAACTTGTATGGATTTGGTTATGAATTGCTCTGGATTCCTGGGCTTGCACCACACTCATTAAACTTGTCCTGTGTGTGCATTTACATAAAGTAGGTGGCAATCTCCAATTTGCTAAGTGTCTAGGAATCAGTTGTGCCCTTCCTGAAGATAAGCTCCCACTGACTTCAAAAATAGCAGGCAAGGTTTCTAGTTTCATTTTCCAATCTCTGAAAGGAAAGAAA
The DNA here is from genome assembly GCA_013397775.1 of Eulacestoma nigropectus. Classification (NCBI taxonomy): domain Eukaryota; kingdom Metazoa; phylum Chordata; class Aves; order Passeriformes; genus Eulacestoma; species Eulacestoma nigropectus. Next base: position 832,564 of record VZTE01001006.1, on the reverse strand, counting down.
ACCTCTTAAACAAAAGGGAATTTAAACATCCAGTGCAGAACGTATCAAATTTGCCAGAAGCAGCTGAGGTATGAAATGCAGGAGTTAAAGAAAGCAAATACACGAACCTTTAGAGAGACTTGGCAGTTCTCATCCCATTTGTTCTTTTTAAGATCTCATGAGAGCATCTAACAAAACCCTATGTCACACCAAAACAGGTTCAAAGCAAGTGCACAGTGAATCAGCTTCTCCAGTCACTAAACCACAGAAGATATAATGACGAGATGCACAAGGATCTGAAGTAGTTGTGGTCACTCCCAGGCTGCCTCAGATCCCACTTGTGCAAGACATCCACGTTCAGAAGTGTGCTGGGGTGACTGCATGATACTGTGTTCCCTATCGCCTGCTCTATGCCCAGACATGAATCCTGTACCTTTCTGTGCCTTTAAAACTGGGTCTGAGAGAAATAAAAAAAGTCAGGTGAACTTTTCAAAGCAGTTTTGTGTTCAAAGACACAGACACACACTCCCCCAAGTTCTGCTGCTGCGGCAAGAGGGAGGAAGCATTCGTCCTGCTTTTAGCCTGCTCTTGGCTCCTTTTCTCAGGAGAGACACAGCCTGCTAGCTGAGGCAAACTTTCTTTTCCCTGGAACTTTGATTTCTTCTTCTTCTCTTCTGGACCGTTCAACAACACCAGAACATTGGCCAGGAGACCTTACACCTCAGCCCAGAGGGGCCCACCCTGAATCCCAGCTCCGGAGAGGAGAGAGCCACACCCACAAAGGACTCTGAAATCTACCCAGGTTCTCTCCACAGCGAGAGGTTTTGTTATTTAGCACTATTCTTTTCCCGTGCCTTCGTGCATTGTGTTTGTTAAATAAATAGGTATTTTTTCCTTTCACTTTCCTCCGAGGCAAATTCTTCCCGAACCTGCTGGGGGAGGGGTGGCTGTAACCTGCCTTCGATCAGAGGACGTTCATTTCGCATGTTCCTCCCAGTTTGTCTCAAATCGGGACAAGAAGAAAAATGAGGCATGTGCTTGAACACGTGCTCTTGCCCCATGGAATAAGGTGTTTGTAGCAAGCTTGGAAGAGCCATTTGAAAGTTAAAAACAAATTTTTTTCTCCATGGAAGAACTCCCTGCATAAAAAACCAGAATGGTGGGCTAGATTTGCCTCTCACTGTCATCACGGTTAACCTTTAGTGACTCCACAGTTGCCACAAGGAAAATTAATCCTGGTTTACAGAGATGTAGCATACAAATCTAGCCCACTACATCTCTCTCTTGCTAGGTTTACAGTAACAGACCAATAAATAAGTATTTGTGATCAAGAGCTCCCTTTTTAATCTGTTTGCTGGAGAATCACAGGATTTGTTTGATGATTTGATGACTTAGTTATTCGTGGATTTACAGATTGCACATGATTAGACAGCATATTTTGGATGTATTTTTTTTCTCTGTTTCTAGGCAGAGAAGCAATTTTGACTTCTAAAGCAAAACCGGGGCATCCTCAGTATTTTTTGATGTAGGTGAGCATCTTCCATTCACAGAATCCCTGTGTAGCTCTGAACTACTTACACAAAGTGCCAAAAACCTAAAGGATTGCATAATGCAGGAAAGAGGCTATGAATGAACGTCATTCATGCATCTCGCCTACAGAAGTCTGGGGATCTTCATGGCAACTTCTATTCATTTTCTTCAGTTTTGCATGAATGGCTGAAAGCAGGCCACAAATCATTCACTACCCATCAGCTGTTCCCCGTGGCATTTCTCAGTGTCGACAGCCTGGTTGGTGGGACCAGGAATACAGCAAGGACTTCTGCCCATCAATAACACAGCAAGCACAGGTATAGAATGCACCACTTTTCACTGGATGTTTGCATTCTAGCTTCAGAAGCAGCAAGCAAAACACAGGAAGAACCCAGGAAACGAAATCCAAACCCAGCATCTTCCAGGGCTGGTACTTTATCTATAACTCTGGAGAGCTTCTAGGAGCTACGGGGATTTGCTCAAATATCTCAGCCTAGCAAGGTCGATAAGCTTAGTACTTACCTTAAATGAGAGCCTAAGAGGAATCCAAAAACTGGTATTCCTGTCATCTCCATACCTTCCCAGGATGTTCCAAAACTGCTAATGCATCCTACCCAGCACAAAATGCCCCTTGCAGGGGTCTAGAAGTCTGGCACTTGTGAATGCCCAAGTGCTTCTCTTCTAGTCAACAAAAACATATGGGGACTTCATCCTTTCCTGATTTTTAAAGGCCACAAAGAGACATGAACTGCCTTTCCCTGACCTAACTCTTATATAGGTCAGATGAGCACCAGCCCTGAACTGGAAGTCACGTAATCATGTTAGGACAGCAAAGAGCCTGAGCTAATAAACCCGGCCTTTCAAAGAGATTATTGGTTTGGGCTCAGTGCCATGCTGAGGTTAACAAGGTAAAAACCCGTTTAACAAAGGAGACATATTTGACCATCCACAGTCAGGTCAATCATTTAAGATTTAAACATTCCCTCCAGAGGTATTTACCCAGTCAGTGCACGTTGCTTAGAGTTGATTCTGGACCTTCTGATGCTGCTTTAAATTATATCTCCCAAATCAAATTAGGGTAGAAGCAGCTTTCCTATTTCCTTATTGCAGTTTACGATCACACATGGGTTCAGCAGATATTCTAAATTCACATGAGAGAAGCTTGAATTACCTATTACACCCAGGAAAAGAATCTGTAGCTCATAATATGAACACCTTTTTTTTCCCAGGTTAAACTAGAACAGCCAGAGTATTCTCTGATATATTGAGAACATGTGTGTATGTGTGTGTTTATCAGCACTGCATTTTATACACTGCTTCGTTCAAACCAATATACACTCCAGGTTTTATGGTGTATTTTGGCTCAAGTGTGATTGCTAGGACAGTGTTTACAGCAATATTCACCATGTTCTGCATAGCCCTGCCCATCAATCAACACTGTAATAAAGCAGAAAGGGAAATCACTGGAAAAGCAGCAGAGCTGCTGTATTCAGGTAAGACATATAAAACCAGCATGGAGACAAATGCAAATGGAATTGGGTCAAAGTAGCCATTTACCTGTTGATTAAAGGAAAAAAAAAAGTATATAGACATGCTGCATTATGGTTTGCCTTAAAAAAATAACATAGGCTTCAAAGTGTTAATTTTTTCCTCCCTATTTTCTCTGGGTTAGTGTTTCGAGATGACTGCTGCTCCATATAGATTTATAATATGTATGTTTATTCACACATCTCTAAGTCAACAGGAAAGGCAGACCAGAATATCAAATCTATCATTAAATCTACATGTTGGCACCTCCAAAGAGCTGCAGGACTTCATTTTTTTTCCAGCTAAGATTGAAGGGATAAACTGAAAGAACGAACAAACAAACAAGCCATGCTCATCCTTAAAATACACACACAAAGTAAGAGAGGCAGAGAGAGTGGGAAAAGAAGACTGCTCGCAAGGTTGTTGGTTTTCAGGCTTGTCTAGCAGATCAGGAATAAGTTTAGGAGCAGTATAATCTTTGAATCTTTCTGGATGTCAAATGGGTTTGCTGACAAACACTGGGGTTCAAAAGCCCCAGCACTGGCTTGGCTCTGAAGCAGCATGTGCTATTCCCAATTCAGACACTGAAGTGTGATGCAGCTTCCAGCCCTTGCCCAGCTTGGATATCCAGACTGCTTCACAGTTTTTATTCTCTCCCTCACTGTGAAGAAGTGCCTCACAGTGTCAGGGTGTACCATGCTGGAGTCCTAATCTTAGAATTAGCACCTCGAGATGCTACTGTAAAATACATGGTGATGATGATATTGATGAATTATCACTCGTTTGGTTGGTTGATTTTAATTTTGCTTTAGCCTAGATCATAAAGAATTAACACAAAAATCAAACTAGGATAAGATCTGTGTACCCAGGGCCCCATAGAATTCCCGCTGAAGTCAACAGGACTTGAATGGAAATTGAAGGAGGCTCTGAAACTAATTCAAGGTAGATGCTTATGCACTGCCCTGGAGGGGGTCACAGCAACACTCAGCGTGACAGTCACCCCCAGTGAATCCATCAGCCTGTGAATGAAAGCCAATCAACAGAGCTGAGAGTGCAGACAATGCAGGGAGGGCAAAGAAGTGCTCAGTGTGAAAATGAAACCAAGGAGAGATGCTCTTAGCCCATTAAGAGCTATAATGAAATACCGCATCTTGAGTTTGTTGCTGTTAGAAGGAAGCCAGGAAACGAGCAAGAATTCATTATAAAGCTGCTCAAGACCAAAACATGAATCATTGGGTTCTAAAAAAACCCAGTTGTCTAGAGAACGGCATAGATGAAAATGAATGGAATCTCTTTAAATTACTCTCCGTATAAAGTCTTTCACATTCATCCTTTCTGGCTTTCTGATTAGTATCTTTCTGGGATGTGGGATTTTAAATAATTCCACACCATACTCCCAGCTTCTGCAATCAAAACACTGAAATGGCTCTTGATTCTGCATTTTTCATCTTCATTTACAGGGAAAAATGTCTTCTGCAGTAAGAAACTCGAACACCTACTGTCCTACTATCTACTAGCTATCCCCAAAAGTGTATGCTGAAGGCTCAGTAATCAAATGAGATTAAGATTTCCTCATCACTTTACAAATAAGGGGACTTTGGTATGTTATTGCTGCATAAAGGAGGATTAAATAGCCTCTGGAAAGCCCTCAAGATCATTAAAGAGCTGAAAAGCTGGGACCTCTCTGATGTCAGCACCCCTGACAGGAGAGCAAAAACCCCCAAATCCTACATAGTACATTGAGAAGACTTCCCTGCAAACCCAGATGGGAAACACAGCCTTTGGCTGTTTTGTTCATGCTCTGACCAGTTTCTTGAGAAGAGGAGGCTTGTATGACCACATGGTGTGCTTATCTACATCTGTCCCTTGCACCAACCCCTTTCCAGCTCTTCTGAGCCCTTTAGCAATTACAGTTTCATGTGACAAGCTCCACTGAAGGAGCAGCAGCACTGGGAGCTGAACTGGTGTCAGTCATGGGGGGAACCACCTGGAAACTTGCCATGTTTCAAGAAGCAGAAAAACACAACTTGAGTTAATTTCTTACTGGATGTGTACCTCATCAGACCAAAGAAATCCAACCACGAGATACAAGCCTGTTGAAAACTTGGTTCCCTTATCTCACAGCTGGCTGGCAGGGTCCCTGTGGCAGGAGTTTTGATAAAAAAGATGCTGCACTGGTTACTCTGTTAACCGAGACTGCTTGGAGAAGCACAAGAAAGAAAGAATTTTCAGGAAAAATCAGAAACCACACAAGATTGCCGAAGACCTCGGGCTTTCCATAGGAACGTGTCCCACTCATGACTGCCGGAGTGGATTTTACAAGGCTTACTGTGATGCCATCCAAAATTTATTACAGCTTTTACAACAAGACCATGTCTAGTAAAGAGTGATGTAGTGACAGTATTTACTTGTCTGGATTTAGCTTCTTTAGCTTCTTAGGGCACATAAATATACTTTTGTACTTCAAGAACGGCCATAGCTGCCTACTAAATCTTGAATAATACAAGGCAGCTTTGTAGACCTTTAAACACATGTCCCAACTTGGTTCTGTCTCCTTCCCAAATCTGCTTCCTTACTACCTGCACAGTCAGTCCCAAGGCCCTGCTCTGCTCGTCTTCTGCCGACCTTAGCTTCTAAAATGGAACTGTTTGGAAACCATGCTTTTAAACGCCTATGCTTTCTGAGAATGGAATTCATTACTTTCAGAAAGTGGCCAAGTTTGTTTTCCCACCTCCTCAGTTAGCAAACAAACTGAAAACCTTATCTGTCTTCCTTGATACATGCATGATGAATTTTGCACTTCATTCGAAAACAAATTTATTGACCATAGGTGTGAAAACCGTATCATACATATAAATTAAATTGTAGATTTCTGATAAGCACTGAATAAGGTATTTTTTTTTGATGTAATGGTTTAAAAAGGCAATCTAAAAGAAAATTAGAATAAAATAGGAATAGCTGGAAAAAACTAGCAATATTTTATGTTGCAATTTTTGGGGAGCCAGATTTGAAGCACCTTGAACTGACCTGACTTCCAGAAAACAGCCTGAGTCTGATGCCAGAAAATCAGGCCCCTTGCAGGTACCTCATGCTCATATTGTTGACCAGTTCACAGGTAAACATGCTACTTTCCATACACATTGTGCTCGCTGATATCATGGTTACCAAAAATAAACAAGGACTAGGGGATACTTTGCCAAGTAACGTGACTGTGTCTGAAAAACCTGAATCCAACCAGGAGCAGCCATAAAACCGGGTCAGGGCCCAGCCCTGCTGTCTGTGTCATGCCAAAAGCTGCCTCAGCTCCCGGTGGCTGCCCCAGCCGGAGGAGCCCAGCAGCCTCCCAGCCCGACGCTGGCCCTGCGCTTGCCCTGCCGAGGGGCTCCTGGAGCTTACTCAGGGAGCTGGGGCAGAAATGAGAGGAACTCTCAAGGATGACCTTCGCTAGCTACCCCTACCCTGGCCCTCCCGGAGAAGCCTGACCTACCAGCCCCAAAAGTCACATTCCCTACCCCGAGGCAGGGCACTACCCAAACCCAACACTTCCAAGAAGGATTGCTGTCAGACAAGCAAATCCATTAATGACTGCACCAAGAAATAATTAAAAAAAAAACCAAATAAACCCCAACTTAAATGCTAGTTTCCCTACATTTTACAGTATTCCCCATATGCCACGAAGGGCTCAGGCTATTTCCACATTCAGTTTTGCTGTTGCTGTTCTCATAAAAACACTTTGTTCCCTCCCTGTGACATTTCTTCATTTCTTTGAAAGAATGCTCTCTGCTACCACAAAGTATTTGGTTTATATCCTCCAGTGAGGAGGAGCCAAGGGTTTGGCTCATGTTTTAAAAACAAAAGAAATATTACCATAAACATAAAACAAATGAGTGCAACTGCAACAGTAGATGGAGATAGAGCTCCTAGCACAACCTATGAATAATTCTGAGTCCTATTAGAAGTAACACAGCTTTCTGAATTTCCCTAGAAAACAGCATGTCATGATTAGGTTCCAGCTTGACTGAAATGCAAAATACCACTTTTTTCAAAGACAGAGCTGAACGAAAGACAATATGTAGTGCAGCAACTAAATTGCAAAGCATATTCACTTAGAATCCGAAATTGTGGAAGACAATGTGTGTATACAACAGCACAGAGATATTAAAAGAGGGCTCTTACCTCCGTCCCCAGATCCTGAGCCGGCATCTGAGAAAAGAACAGAAAGAAATTTATATTCATGTGCTCCAGTATGTCCTGTGAGCATGCAAAGCAAGGCTTCAGTGAAGTGTGCTACAGCGTACCTCGCGTTTGGTGGCATCCCTGGGTAAATTAGAGAGATCTAATCTGAATGTAATTCACTCAGGCCATCCTTCTCATGTCTCCATCTCTTTTTCTTTAAAGTCTCTCTATCAGATGAAAATTACGTAAGCCACAGAATGCTGCAATGTCCTTAGAAGTCTCTGCCTTGTTTTGTTGTACTTAGACCAATAAATCTTTGTTCCCAACGGTTGTGCAAAGTTACTCCACTTGGTCACTACTAAATCCTCACCAAGGAGAAATTTTAAAACCCATTTGTTTGAGGAGAGATTAATTGTAAATTCACATCATTATCTTTACAAAACAGTGACATCTCATCAGATCATAACTAGCTGGAATAAACCATTAAATTACTATTATTCAAAGTCTTCAGATAAATGATTAAAATGCCATTTTTCTCAAGTTTGTTGCCAAGTTTCAAAACTGAGTGCTTTCTTTTTCCCCTGTTTGACATTTCACTCGCTGGAATGATGAGAGTCACAAATTTAGAAAGAGCAACATCACAGAATTGCCAAGCCCAGAGCTTCAGTAAGAAACTTTCTAAGCAAGGCAAAGCACGGAAATGCACACACGTAGGGCTACCAAAAGTAACACCTAAGAGGAGTTTCTTCTGCAGGGAAGGGAGGGTGGCTGCCATCCTATCCTCCCCCTTAGTGGAACAGTTACGCATTTATCAGCATCAAGATTAATCAAAAGAGTTTGGAAAAGCTGCTTTGGGATCAAAGTACCCTATGAACTGTTAGGTCTCATTTACTGTCAGCAAGGTCTGGTGGATCCGAACTTGCACATGCCATCGCTGCTCAAAACTAAGAAAGAAAAGGAAAACATAAATAATTGGTTGCTAAATAATTGGTTGCTAAATAATTGGTTGCAAGAATTGCTTCAAATGGTAGATTTGTCCAGCAAGGCTGCAAAGGACATTTGCAAAAGGTGGCTGAAAAGGGGAATAGAAATAATGGTGTTTTCTCAGTGACCATGTCCTGAATTTTCCTGATCTCATCTTTTGTCCTGATTCTCCTTCCCAAATGAGCTACTGAGGGAAGAGGAAAGAAAGGTGTCTGCAGTGCAGTGCCCTCGTGGCTCTGGGAAGCGCTGTTTTTCCAGGTGTGCTGGCTCTCCCCAGCACAGAAAAAGAAACAAACGCCTGCTCTCACCTGCCTGCCACAAGGAGCTACCACGTTATCTGGCTCTCTGGAGGAAAAGGATCTCGTGTTTCTCCTCCTGCGCTACCCTTCAGTGCCCAGACCCCTAACAGGGATGGCAGGAAGGGCTGCTCACTGCCACTTCTCCCAGAAGCCCAGGTCTCTGCTGGGGCTTCCTGAGCACCCTCTCTCTCTGCCCCATCCCATACGGAAAACGGCTGCTCCCTTCTCCACTGAGCTCCTCCTTGGGAGAAGCTAAAAGAGGCCAAAGACCTTGATCAAGACTTCAGGAAAATGTTTTGGGTTTTTTTCCTTCTCTGTTTCTGAAATCCACGATGTGTTTCAAAAGAACGCTGCCAACACAGTCATTGCCAGCAGGCAAGCAAGTTTCAGAAAAGTTGTAGCAATGCACTGAAATTATCCCTTTAATCAAAAAGTTTCAACCTAAAAAAGACCAGTTGCTGTGCTGAGAGAATTTACTAAGTTGAACAAATCCTACACCACAGTAGGTTTTGTCAGCCTGAGCTCCATTTAATACCAATTTATGGACAAAAAAATTGCAGCATATGTTTTTTTCTTTTTGAAAATTGTCAGGTAACAGCTTCAGAGAAGAACAACATTTCCAGGGAAAGGAGTTTATTTTCTCTCAGGTGTATGAAACATGAAATTACAGCACTGAAAAAAGTTTGTCTAATGTACTTTTTATTGACTCCTCCATCCTCAGCCAAGAAAAAATTCTGCTTTAAGTTTAAAGAACTCCCTCAAGAACAAAGGCTTACTCCTGCTCTTTTCAAGTTAACTTCACTGCCCACCTCTAACAGATACCAAGCATGAAAGAAAAACATCAAGAACTCCTGCACATAAGCAACTCGGTTTTCCTGACAGATTTTGCTCATTCACCTTTCTAGCTGTTTCATAAAAACTGAGATATAAACAGCTCACGACGCTCAGAGTTAAGCAAAGCTGTCTTACATGCCCAGTCAGTTTTCACAAGTCCTGAACAAAACACCTGTGGCACAGACCTGTCCATTACGTGTGCTTTGGACTAAATCTTCAGCTGGTGTAAATGGGCAGGACTCATTACAAACAGTGGTTGAATTGTACCAGCTGGGGATCTGGCCTTACAAGGATAAGGAAAAACCTAAGAAACTGGATTGCAGGCAATAATGCTCCAGTTCTCTCTCTCTAGATTATGGAGAGGTTTGTGGTAATCCAGATGCCCATTTATCAGACATCTGCTCACTTAATCTGCTGCCAGTTCACTTGCCGTAACAGCTCAGAAGTGTACGCAGGGCACAGGATGATCAGGAGCACAAGATACAAATTAAAAAATAAATCTGTTTCTGTGCTGAACTCTTCCAAACAGTGCCAGGGGTACAGCATATCATGGACTGTGAGCCTATACTAAGTTACTCAAAGGGGAAGGATGGCAGCGACTTCTCATGACCCAAACTGCAAAGAATTAACCCGTAATGAATTCAAATCAAGAATTCCATTGGCTTTTGCCATCCACAGGCCATTTTCCTGGGGGGCGTGGCAAGGTGGGCAGGCAGCCTGGAGTGAGTTGTACGTACCAGTGGCACACGATCCCTCGGACACCAGCAGGATTTCACTCTGCTGCTTGCAGGCAGCCTGTTTCAAGTAGCACTCGTTCTGGTAGGTGTCACCATTGGAGCCACACACGGGCACGTAGTCATTGTTACACTGATGGGAAGGGACAGAGAGCAGCAGCGTTAGTCACACGAGCAGGGGGCACAGCACCCTTTCGGCTGTCCCCACACACACACCCCCTGCTCCCTTTCAGCATTAAAACCCTGAGAAAACAACAGAGAGGGAGATACTGACAATCCTCTCTCACCTTTACAGCAACCAGAGGAGAGGGAGGGGTATTTTTTTAAAAAGCAACATCAGACTTGAAGAGATTAGGAGAAAGGTAATCTGAATGGGCAAAGCATTCAATAAGTGCCCCAGAGAGTTCTCTCACTGCCAGCAGGAGCAGGGGGCATTCCCAGGGAAGGAACATGGGCAAGGAAAACACACCTCACACCTGCAATAACAGCTCCTGTGTTTCCATTGGATGGCTCCAGACAAATTGTAATGAACAGGCTCTCTCTTTCCCCTCCTCCTGCACACACACACCCTCGGTGCTACAGAGGTCTGCACACACTCAAGTGTGTGTCTAACTATTTAAGTACTGACTGGACACAGGGAAATTATTTCTGAGACACCAGCAATTAAAGTCCATCCCTCTTTTTGCACAGACATTTCTGTTCCCAGCAAGCTGCAGCTGGGATGCTCCAGAGAGGTCCAAGCTCTCCCCACGGTGGTCAGTGGGCAGGAGCGGCAGCACTGCAGCGAGCTCAGCCAGTGCAGAAGTTTCTCACACCACGCACCCCTGCTTTGGCTCAAACTCCTGCTGAGCTCTGCTTGTTTTCCTCTACCACTGGAGGACAGCTTTGCACCTTCTCGTTCATTTAAAAAAAAAAAAATTTCATTTTACACTGGAACTTGGGCAACCTACCGGGTGCAGTTATCACAAGATAATCATGCTTGGAGGCTTAGAAATACTTGGATGTGCCCTGTACATGGCAATTATACCAGGGATATGATTATCTCGTGATTACCCTATTCCTGGTATGCCTCGTTGTCTAATTAGAACAAATGGAATGATCACAATTATTATTTACAAATGCTCACCTCTGCCTAAGTCCAAGCAAAAATTTAGAAGAAATCATACATCCTATTTAGCTGTATTATGCCACAAAGTCTGAGGTGTGTTTGCTGGGCACAATGTAAAATGCAGAACTGAAATATCAGGGATATTAATGTCAAAAATGTTTTAAACTGAATGACTACAGAAGCGATTAACACAAACAATTGCATAGATTGCATTAATTGCGGGCCTCCACACAGAACAGCTGCCAAGAAATTATTCATAGTTGGTCAGAGTGACATTTTGATTGGGCCAAAACAAATGACATTTTCCTTTTGCATTGTATTCTCTTAAATTTTCCCAAGCTGTTGCCCACCCCCAGCACCCTCTTCCCCCAGAACAAGGAAGAAAACCAGCAGCCACAATAGTAGAAATCCTCTCCTTCTGTTCCTCTTGAAGGGTTCCTCCATGCAGAGATTTTAAACTGTTGATTAAAAACGTTTCTAGGCTATTTTCACCATTATGTTCCAAATCTGAGCAATGTTTCAAGCATAAAATGCCAACTTCATCCAGAAGCTCAACAGCAATTGCTGGAGGCTGATCTGGAATACATAACCAGGACAATTAACACGATCGTGCATATTTTTTAAAGCATGAAGCATCAAATCATGCTTGCTTTAGGTGTAATATCTGCTTGTCACCTGTGGATTTGTGAGGAATTTGGCCTGGCGTATCTCAACAGGCTTTGTTACACGTAGAAACAAGGTTGGCTTCCTTGTCCAAGAAACACTGTGGCAACTCCTCTGCCCAGAAACACAAAGGCAACTCCTCTGCTGGTTTCGCCCAGAGCAAGGGACGGTCTTTCACACTGACTCAGCTGCAGATCTGAAAGGCCAGACAGCCTCACATAAAGGGTGAAATCCCGATCCACAGAAAGGAGTGCTGTGAGCTAGGCTGGAACTTCTTCCAAAGCTTGGCAATTTTAAAATCCATTGGAGAGACACCAGGACCACAGGAAGTATTAGCCCACTCTTCCCACCACCACCTTTGAAGAACTAGCATTCAGATGGAAAAGGCAGGAGCCATAAGGAGCAAAGGGAGGGATTTCTTCCAGATCAGTCCCGCCCTGGCTTTGAGCTGGAAACTGTAGTGGAAGTTACCCAGGAAAGAAAACAAGACCACTGATGAGAGGGTTGTGATGTTAAGTCACCAGGTGGTTCCTAACCCTCTAGAGCTAGACTCTTGTACTTGCCCATGCTGAATCCTGTACTCACAGCTCTTTACTATCACAAAATACTTCCTGCTAGTACCAGAGAATATCGGATGTTGAATGTCAGTTTCCCCAGACTACTGACATGTTTTTGTCATTGGTTTAGGGGTCAATAGACCAGACCTTAGATGTAGGAATGATTCTTCATTCCCAAGTAAGGACTGATCAAGCCCTCAGGGAAATCTATGTCAAAACTAAATCCAGCAGCAAAATGCCACACTATCCACTTCTCTCTTATACATGTCAGTTTTTAAAATACAGCTGTAGAGCAGGGAAATAGATGCATCCAATTCAGCCAAGTGTCAGTCAAAGGCTGCCTTCCTCAGCACCTGCAGCCTTGAGTGCCCACTGTCACAGCCAGGGACAAACCAGCTTTGGGAGCCTTTGGGTCAGTATTGAGCACTGAAAGCAGGTCCTTTGTTTCCTAAAGATAATGGTAACTTGTGTAACTCCTCCTCCTGGGTAACACCCTTAAAAGCTTGACCTCCTCCTACTTTCATGGGTCAACTACTCCCAAAATGCCACCCATGTCTTAAACCAAGTAGCACAGAAATATATTCCAGAAATATAACAAAGCTGAAAGGTGGACAGGTGATGTTGCAGCTCCACAAACACTGAAGCATGTGGAAGACTCAACGTGCATGAAAATGGGACTTCTTTCTCACATAAAAAACAGTGACTGTACACAGTCTTGGAGACTCAAGAGAAAAGACTGATGGAAATAACTGGTATATTTTTTTTTTTATATGTTCATGAAATGTAAGAGGGAAGAGCCCAGCTGCCAGACCTATGGCTTTGGGCAAACAGGTACAGACCCCAGCAAGCTGTGTTTCCAACCACATGCTGCTGGCACAGCTCTACACCTTCTGTTGGATCCACTGGGCCTGAGGGAAGGAAGGGCTGGTGGTTTCCCTCATGCTCAGCCCTCCTGTTGGAGCCAGCACTGTCCCAGTGCCTTCCCTGCCTGCCAGCACCGAAGTCTGGGCTTGTCCTGTACAGGGGATGGGTCTGTATTTCCCGATCAGAGTGGGACATGGTGTTTCTCAACGAAATACATGTGTCATCATGAGGTGCCACAGCAGACTGTTACAAGAGAACCAGCCAATATGAACCTCTTTCTCAGCTCATGCCTGCTGGCTCTCCACTTCAAGTCTAACTTGGGTGTTCCAGAGCAGTCTGATCATATTCACCCCTTCAAATAAAAATAAATTCATTTTAACTCCACTTGGACAGACATGAAGCATCTGTGATTCTCGTTTGAACAAAGCCAAGGAAAGACTGCGGAAGCCCTGCTCCCCACTTCCGTGTTCCTCAGCCCCTCAAGACACAGGCTGGTCAGCCCAGAACTTTTCATCAGTACAGAGGCAAAACGAGCTCTCTATCCTTGTCTATTCTCTCAAATTTCTGAAGAAAACATAAAATACAGTTATAGTGATGAGGAGTCTGCTATTGATTTGCTCCCTATCACCAGAAACAGTTGTCACTGAAATGGGAACCCTGAATTCCGATGGGGGCCCCCTTACTCGTGACATAAATTACCTGGCCAGCTCTGCCTCACTTAGCCAGCTTCAGACACCACACTAGAAATTAATTTTCTACTCCAGTGGCATATGTTTTTGGCTTGTCACACTGTCCACTGATGTTACAAGAGAAGCTAACATCCCCCCAAGCTCTGCCTGTATCAAAGCGCTCGCGTTTGACTACAGAAGCCCCCGGCACCACCGTGCCCTGGGCAGCGCTGGCACAGCATCAGCCACAGGTAATTTGCCCTCCAAGGTCACAGTCAGCCCTGCGGCTCCACACAGGGCTCACAGCAAGACAGAGAGCTCTGAGTGTTTACAGGGCCTGATCCAAGGGCCACTGAAAGCAAAGACTGCTGCTGATTTCGACCCATTTCCTAGTGATCGGGCCCACAACTGCCCAACTCATTCTCTTGGTCTTATTTACATATTCATATACCAACTACCTGATTTCCTTAAATCTGTTTCAACTTCCCCCTACAGAACTGCTAAACTCAGCATGCTTACAGTGTTCCCCCCTCAAAGCGGACCATGCAGCCTGGAGAGGTTTGCTTAGCTTCATTTACCCCAGACCACCAGGCATCAGCACCCGGCCTTGGGAAAAAGTGCTCCCAATGCCTTTTTCCCTGCCAACAGCAACATCTGAATTTGCACCTTCCAGGCTATGAGTTCACTGTTTTATGCCACATGACAACACCAGGCAGAGACCAAAGACAAGACCCAAGCACTCTCAGTGGCTGCTCTAAGTTCCCGAGGCTCATGGCACAACATCTGCCCTGGCTTACCACCAGGCAATGGGACAGTCACAGACGTTTCACTGCCTTACAGATTTTTCTTAGAAAGCAAAAACAGACCAGACCATAACCCTCATATTGCTGCATATGCTGAGCCAAAGCAAATGCTCAGAACAGCATTCTCACACTGAATTTTTGATTGCATGCAAACTCCAAATGGAATAAAAGACTCCCATGGTCAATATGAATTCCCTTCCAACATGGGAAACACAAGCATTTCAGAACTACTGTCTTGCTTTCATTAAAGAAAATTCCTTCTTTGTTTAAAATGAAGGAACTTATCACTTGGGTTTTTCTCCGAAGGCACATTTGGCTCTAGAAATATAAATGATACTTGCTGTGCTTCAAAGTGAATAGTCTATCAAAGCTCAATATTAACATAATCATTACAGATGTGCACAATCTTGAGCTGTGCACTATTTGGCTTGCTCTACTGTAAACACTCAAATCATCATTATAAGTTTCACAACTTCATAAATTCACATTAAAATGCAGAAAAACATTGGGGCATAAACACATGTACAACCCTGTGCTGGTACATGCTTTAAACTCCTTTAATTTGTGCGGTTTCTGTTCAGGTCATTATTTAAAGATCAACTGTTTTGCGAGTTAGCTAAAACATTAAATGGAATCCTTCATAATGAAACCGTCTGACTTTGAGAATGGCTCAGGTTTAGATGTAGCTGCAAGAGAAAGAGAGGAGAAATAGAAGGAAAACCCCCTACTACTCAGTAATAGCTCTCCTAAAACTATATAAAACCTAAAGGAAGTTCATCATTTTGGAACAGAGGGATTGCTCCTTAATCTGATCAGCTGGGCAGATAAACAGGCAGAAGCATTGTCACTATGCAGCCCTTCCTGAAAATATTGCATAAGCACATTACAGATCCATTTCTTTAACTAGATCAGAACTCCGAATACAATAAGCCATGATCTGTATCAGAAATGAATTTAGAAAGGACTCTAAATCCTTGTTAAAAGGGCAGAGATGAAAAATCAGAAATGCACAACCTGGAACTGCAGACCCGAAGGGACATTTAAAGCCACAGCGTCTGCATTTTCCCAGAGAAACTTATGTCTTCTTGACACCAGTTGGTTCTCCTGCCAGCTTTTATACACACAGCCAGGTTTTCCCTCTAACTTCTCTGCACATAGAGAAATAAATTGCCAAGTGATAGGATATAAAGGGAGACCCTTGATTTGTATCCTCATTAGTGAATTAGAGAATGAAATATCAATCTTCTTACCTTGAACTGACAGACACAAGTCACACTGTCTCCAATCCTTAAACACTCCCCATCAAATTTACAGGTATTGGTGTCGCAGAGAAAGAGATCATTTTCTCTGTCATCGTAACCTCAAATGTAAAGAGAAAAAAAAAAGTCAGCTTTGGTCTAGCAAGAGGAACAATATGGGATGATTACATTTTAATGCACATAGCACAATAACCTTGTTGATGAAGTGACAGAGTCCAGATTTTCTTTTGTCCTTCCCTGTCCTCGGCTTTTCACTTTTCCTCTTGTTTCTCCCTGGGTGTTTCTCTCAGTTCTTATTCCCCACTACCTCACACACTTTTTTTTCTATTTCACGGACTCGGTTTCCTCAAAGTCACCCGGTAATTATGCTATTTCATGGCTCTGGGTTGGAAATGTCATCAACTTATCCCCATCCGATCACAAATCTGTTGCACGAAAGTCCAAATTGGAATTTCTCCAGCCCATGACACAACAAAGCCCCCAATAATAAAGACAAACAGGCTGTGTGTTTTCTGTGATGGTCTGCCTGATCCCAATGAAGATTGATGACCTCTAAGTTAACAGGAGAAGTGCCAGGTTCCCCACGAACCGCTGAGTGAACCGAGCTCTTTGCCTTCATATTCTCCAGGAAAACCCAACAGATCTGACTGAAGATTCAGTTCACGAATACAAGCATGAATTTCAGATTTCGCTAGCTGACTTCCCACTCCAACGGCGAGCGGCAAGATATTAAACAAAACAGCTATATCCGACTCCAAACCCATTAAGATCTGAATCCATTGATTTTTTTAAAAAAAATCCGAGTGCTCTTAACCATATCGCTACATGTTTAAAACGAAGAGCTCACAGCGCAAATTCCCCCCGATCTAGCGCGTCATGTGCGATGCACGCAGTACCCCAAATAACGCTCTTCCCCTTCGAAGGCTACTACCGTCTAACCTCCGAATTAATTTACGCACTGGAGAACGACCGGCTGCTAACCTACATAGGGAACCCGTTACAAAGGTCAGCCCGACTTTAAGGAACAGGCAGCGGGTTCCCGGTGTCGCGGCGCCCATACCCCGATCCGCGCTCCGTTCGGTGCGCACGGAAACAGCCGCCCGCAGGATGCGCACACGCGGCGCCGTCTCCCCGCGCCCCGCTCCCGCAGCCGCACGCCGAGCGCCCCGTTCCAGCGCAGAGCCGGGGCTCTCTCTCTGCCCGGGGAGCCGCCCGCACCGGCGGAGGGCGCGGCTGCCGCGCCCGGCGCCGCGGAGTGAGGGGCAAGCGGGGCCCCGGGGGCTGCGGTCGCACCGGGAACGGCGGCGAGCCCCGACGCCCGGGACTTTTAGCCTTGGCTATTCCCGTGTATTCAACGGGACGCGGCATCACCCTCTGAAGTTGCCTCCCCCGGGCTCGTCCGCGCAACTCCGAGCGCCCGGCGGGGCACGGCGGGGCCGCCGGGACGCTCGGCGGGGCCGGACGCGGGGTGCTCCGGTGCTTACCGGAGCAGTTCCAGCCGGTGGGCGTCTGGCAGTCGCTTAAGGAGGTAGGGAAGGCCGCCAGCTTGTCGGGGCGGGCGAGGACGAGCAGCACGGCGGGCAGCAGCAGCCAGCAGCAGCAGTCGCAGAGCGTCCAGCCGCCGCCGCCGCCGCACTGCCGGGGCGGGGAGGGCTCCCAGGGCACCATGACTTCCTAACTCAACTCTCCGGCGGCGGCGTGCCCCCCGGGCGGCGCGGCGGGCGGCAGGGACGGGCGGCGGGGCCGCTGGGCATCCCGGGGCCCCGGCCGGCGGCGGCAGCGGGTCAGCG